>BCII01000004.1:682529-914219 GCA_001972285.1 Erythrobasidium hasegawianum | reverse complement strand
ACATTATCGCTAGAAATACTTTACTTGTATTCATAGATTGTTTCTCCCAAATGGGCTCGACCTCTTGCAATCTAACCTCAACCTCAACCTCAACCAACACGAAATTGTTGTGAAGACCCGCGCAGAATAGCTGCCGGAGGTTTGCATGTTCCAGTGAGCGCGGTGGCAGTGACTTACGGCCGCACTCACTGAGATCCTGGTTGTTTTGCCTTCTCTGTTTTGCCCTTAGAGGACCGTCCTCGACAGACACGGTTGCCTTGTAGCCCCATCCCATCCTCTGAGTAGAAACAGAGGTTGGGCGGGCTGCAGCGACGACAGCGCTCATGCTGCTGCGTCCAGCAGACACGCCTTTGAGCGTGAAGTCGCAGAACGACGGCGTGGATGTCAATAAGGTGAGAAGGATACGATCAGATATACCTAGGCTACCTAAAAAGTACGCCTCGGTTCAAATCTGCTTGAATACCTTTTTCGATTCTCCACCTTTTTGTCAAAGACATTTTGCTGACATTCTCGATCAGGGCTCAAATGGCATACCGAGATCAAGCAACTTTTTGCAAGAACATCAACTTACGAACATATTTTATTCTTCATCCTCTCTGCCCTCACCTTTCCCGCCTATTCCTCCAAAGTCCCCGTCCTATCCTCAGAAAGATGCCCGCGTATCCAATAGTCGATTATCCCATGAAGCGTTCCTCGTGAGCAGACAAGGCTTTAAGGTTTCGATGATTTAGCTGATTCTAGCGATCTTCTCGCAGCGTCAATCTACTTTCGTGAGTTCGCAGCCGAGACAAGTCTGAGCGAAGCTGACTTTCGGAGATTGTGTAGAGCGCGCATTCATCAGGCAATCCGGCAGACATTAATGTCCGCGTATCAGAGAATGCTGTATGTGCCACGCCTGAGACTCTTGTCAGTATCGCTAATGGGGCACATCCATCATAGTCGGTACAACTTCGAGATAGCCGTCAGCGAAGCGCAAGCGAGGTGGACTCCGCGGATGAGTATATTGTAGGTGTCTTGCGAGAATGCGAAAAGGAACATCAAGCTGAAAATTTGACCGTGAATTGCAGGGCCCGGCTAGATTAGAAGCACAAAGAGAACGGCGCCAGCAGGCGAAGAGCACGCAGCCAAAACATGATAGCCAACTCCCTCCGCCCTCCCTACCGCAGAGCGCTGCCATTGACAGACGAGCTGTCTTTCAATACCCATCCATCTATCCCAACCAAGCTTTCATCTACGAGCCTGCAGACGCTGCCGAACAGCCTTCGTCACCTTCCATCGCTGATCGTCCTCCACCCGCTCTCCCATCTCTTCCTCCCGCACTCTGGACCTTCCTCCTCCCTCCTGTCAAAAGTGCATCGCTCTCTCTAGAGCAGCGACAAGAGCTCTGGCCGGAAGCTTTCCCTCGCAAGCTATCACATCGAGCAGTGCCGGCTGCTGACACCGCTGCATTATCATCTCCTGCTGCACCAGGAAAGGCATTAAAAAGACGGGCAGTCATTACTCTAGCTCCAGAGACGCGCAAACGAAGACGCGTTCTAACTCCTGCACAAGACAAGCGATCGTCTTCGGAAAATAGCACGGTGTCTACCGAGTTGAGCGAAGAATCGTCTGCAGCTTCGCTAGATGGGCGTCCTCGCAATCAACGTGGTAAAAGGGAGTACATAGGAGTTGCGATGGAGCGGCGCTGCACCCGCATGGATCGGCGGCGAGTCGACTTCTTGACACAAGCAACACAAACACCTTTCCTCGAGGCGGTTCTTCCTTGCCTGCAAGCAGATCATTACAATCGTCGGCTGGCCAAGAAACACATATCAGGATACCAGCCAGCAGAAGAAGGCCAAGATTATGGTACGCTTCGCAGTAGTAGCAGCGTCACAGGCACATGAATCATAGCAGAGTCGTTATTAAGCAGTTGATTGGTCAATAGGTAGCATAAGTAGAAGATACCTTTCGTTCAATAGCATGTATATCGGATTAGCAGTTCAGTCTTTCGTGTTGTTGTGTCAATTAGCCGTCCCTCCTTTTGATCACTACCACGATATGGGTACCAATCAAAGCGAATCTGCGCCAAAGAAGCAACGCAATGCCCGACAAGTAGCAGCCAGACGCAAAGCTATACGCGAGCGACTTTCAAAGAGGCCAGCTGGCTCCAACAGGCCGGCGCATGCAGAAAAGATTGCGACCTTTCATGCATTGGAGAAGCAGCTCGCGAAGGCTACGGGAGTAGAAAGAATGGAGCTTCTGCGCAAACAGCAGGAACTAGGCGGGCTTGAGGAATATCAGAGCGCGAGCAAGACGGGCGCAAAAAATGGAGAGTCGAGTAAATGGTTGGTGAAGGAGCTGGAGAAGCTGCGCGGTCGTCGCAATACCAAGCTACTGGATGTTGGAGCTATTGACGGTCAAGCCTACAAGAAATACCGCTCTTTCGACCCTACCTACATCGACCTAAATCCGCAAGCTTCTCACGTCTTGCAAGCCGACTTTCTCGAATATCCAGTACCAGAACAACCATATGATGTCGTCTGTCTATCTCTGGTACTAAACTTCGTAGGGGATCTGGAGAAGCGGAGTGAGCCATTCTGTCCTTTTTTGCGGCCATTCCCAGATGCTTACATACTCCTCAGCGCAAATGCTGCTTCGGCCTCATGACTTTATCAAGTCGGATGGTTGGCTCTATGTTGTTCTGCCCTTGGCTTGTTTAGCAAAGTCAGTGAGCCTCTCTTCCTGTCTGTAGCACTTCGCTGACGAAGTTGATCTGGACTCAGCTCTCGCTACATGGACCACGAGCGTTTCACCAATATCCTCGCGACTCTCGGATGGAAAGTTGCAGTACAAGGAGATACGGCCATGTTGACGCACTGGCTGCTTCAGCCGTGCCCTCGCAACAGCAAGACATGGCCTCGTACAGAGGTACGAAGTGGTGTCAAGCGCAACAACTTCGTGGTCCTTGTCAAATGAATAAGACCAAGCCACATGTACATAGGCAGACTTCAAGTGAGTAGCGCCCGGCCATGTCCTTGGCCTTGCCTTTACTGACCCAATTATAATTTGCCAGACATCCTGGGAACTTATAATCCTATACTACACAACTAAGTTTCCAAGCCCTGAATAAGCTTATTCATCTTGCAAAGTGGAGCAGGCCTACCTCTCCAGCGACATAATCCTCGAAGTAAGATTCAAACGACTGGATATGCCTCAACGAGATACAAGGCAGATCATAATCGTGTCCCAGGCCGACCACGATCGTGGACTTCAGGGCCCCATGCTGCATTGACAGGAGACGCTGTCTGAAGGCAAGTGTCCGGCGAACTGCTGCCTGTGAGGAGAGAACATGGTAGACTCATAAAGTCCGGCAGAGTCGCAGCGTATTGCGATAGGAGAAGAGGATGTGTCCTGCGATGGGCGCGCTGTTGACCCATATAGGCGCGTTCAGTAGCGGGATTGTTGTACAAACACGATTTCTTGAGATAATGCAATCGAGACAAGCGGATGTCAGCTCAAAATCCTTTGGGTTTGTCTTTTGGTTCTTCGCGTTCGCGACCTACCTTATATGACCGAATATGCAAAATTAGTCGAAGACGTCTCCGTGCTACAGTCGACACTACTGGAACACGAGATACAGTATGATGACACGCTACCCCAATCAACCATCGAGTTCTGGCGCAATGTGGATCCGCAGGTACCGTTATGTGTACCTCGACGGCTTTCTGGATGGTCGACTTGACATGCTACCTTCTTTGCTTCCTCAAGATGTCTGAAAAGGATGTTCCTCTTCCCTTGACGTTGACCGTTTCTCTCCCCCGCCATGTGTACTTGAAAGTCCAGATTCGAGATGCTACAGGACCGCATGATTTGGCGGTCATATGCGATGATAGGAGTCTCCAGACCGATCTGTCTGCGCGAATCCCTGGAATGTACGAGGAAGCCCAAGAGCAAGGCAAGCTTGTCCGGTCTTGCGTGCTCTATGGAAGAAGGGTTGACAGTGTCTCCAGACCTTCCTCTTTTTACTGTCTTCTCTGCTCTTCAGAGCTATCTTCTCTCGGAAGTAGCTTCTCCCCCGCCGCTCGAGACTGCTCAACAGAACATCTTGGCCCTCCCTCAGGCTCCCCTTTTGACTACGAAGTGCGCTTTGCTATGGAGCCATCATCTGTTAGCAACTTCGAAACGAAAGGATATACATCACTGGTCTACAGAGCTACAAGTATGGACCATCTCGAAGATTGGGTGAGTATAGGAGTTGCGTGAGCCCGACCTATTAGCTGACATGGTATACAGCTACCCCGGCGTGATCGTCGTAGAAGGTGTGGACAGCGACGTTGACGAGTTTCTGCGGCGTATCAAGGTCAGTCGCGTGACGCTGCTGTCCGTGGTTTGGAAGGCTCATAAATTTGCCCAGGCACTGCAATGGTATGCGCTACAAGTCCGTTACGAAGAGAGTAAAGCAACAGGCGAAAGCGATAGGGCCACCGTGCTGTCAACGCTATGCGACTTACGCCTCGGTGTCCATTCTGGAATCGAGTCAGGCGATATCAAGAAACCATCGAACCGCGAGGTCGACTCCATGTCGGATCTGGGTGCTCTGTAAGGTGTCTCAGGCTTGACCTCGATTCCGCTAATGTTCGATCTGCTCAGAATGAAGGCTGCGAACCTCAGTTCAGTCTTCGCAACGGCGATGAAGCTGCCTAAATTGGCATAAAAGTGTAGACTATCGACCAGCGATGTATCATAGCGAAAGAGATAAAGACTGCTAGTATACAGAAAAGGGGCATGTAACGGACAACGACAAATCGTAGACCGTGGTCGGCGGAAGAGGCTAAACAAAATTGCATACTACTGCACTTCAGATCAAGCTTTTGTCAGAACAAGCTTGGTAAGGACTGCTAAAGGATAAAACGATGTCGGAAATCCATTGTCCTTGTCGGTTGGTTTGTTTGGTTGGCCATTGTTTGGTTGCCTTAGATGTGCAAACAATTGTTTTGACTACACCGTAACTTCTGGTGTGCTCGGGTACTCGTTATGTTTTGTGATGCGGATAGCCGCAGTCATGGGAGACAGCTGTTCATCAAAACTCGATTCGGCATGCTTGAACTTGCTTGGGGTGCTCAAGGTATATTGACGAGTAGAGGTGTTTGGATCAGGAGTGCCAAGTGAAGAGTCTTTAGAATCGGAAGACTCGGTAGTAGAGGAGGGAGAAAGGTTGTCGGGCGTAGAGATGGTCCTGTCACTATACAATGAAGCTTGGCTATCGTAGTAGGCCGAATTTGTATACGGTAGATCTTTCTGATCCGACGAGGCTGACTGTAGTATGCGTTCATACTGGACCAATTGCGCCTAAACGAAGGAAACTAGATTAGCGACTTCCCACATCAGCATAGATGGGTAATTAGTTTACCAGCAAGCCGATATTGGGAGCTACCCATCTTGATTTCCCTCTGACGTAGGTATACGAATCATGCATAGTCTTGATATCCGACAGCGCGGGTTCCGAGCCCAAGCTAGCTTGTCTCAGGCAGTATCCAATCATGAGTGTTGCCGACCTTGATACGCCTAATTGACAATGCACGAGACAGTTTCCACCATTTGCCCGAGCTTGGTCAATCATCTCGCATATCTGGTGTGAGGTGAATTGGGACGCGATGTTATCTTCGTCGTGCCCCCATGGAAGCTTGGTATATTGCAGTGCGGGACGACCTAAGAGCCGACTTGGTGTGAAGCGTCGATGGAAGATACCAGAATGGGTTTGGGAAATTCGGGGTTGAGATGTGTAGCTGGGAGGATTGCGGGATGGGGACTTTCGCGAGGTGGTGAAAGAAGATGGAGCAGATGCGCCCTGTTGGAAGCGTTGTTGTAGATTGGGTGTGCTAGCTGTAGACCTTACGAGCAGAGGAGACGCGGACCTGGAGCTAGAAGTGGAAGGGTGACAAGGAGTGTTGATATTTGGCGGTAGTAGAAAATTGCCATTACGACGTGCTTGTTGTTCTGTCTCCTTCTCTTCCTGATCACTATCCGACCCAAAGCTGTCTGTCCCTTCATCCGTCGTCTCGTCGCTTTCTTCAATAGTCTCGTCTGACTGCCACGGACACGCGACCTCTTTCGCAACGCATATGACAGTCGTGATATTGTGTCTTCTCAGCGTCTCTAGATCTTTCGCGTTGTGCTCAGAGCCCAAAAATAGATTGGGGAGTATTTCTCTTGGTCCATTCTGGTAGGGGAACTCTTCTTGCGACTCGGAGTCTCCTGCGGGTGCGCCGGCTTCTTTATTGCGCCCGACGAGGCTGACCATGGTGATGTTGGCTGTAGTTGGGCATTGGCTGCACGAAGGTGTGGGGGGAGGAAGTGTCCCGTCGCATTTCAGATTGCCGGTGTCGAGACGTAGATTCGCTTTGACGTTGAGTCGAGGAAGGGACGTCCTACGCTTCATCGTCATGTCACCGCGTAGTGCAGACTGATGAAGAGGGTCAGCTAGTCGGTACTTGCAAAGTAACGGGGAGATGTCAGCTGACCTTGAGCGTTTCTGCTTTTGAAGGGTCGACTGCGGGCTGATTCGCGTCTGTGTCTAGTAACAAGCGTGGAGTGGGAGGACACGACTTTGTTTCTGATATGTCTGGGTGATGTTGAGATGTCGTTGGGCTGCGACTAGATGAATCGGCTGTTGCTGAAGAAGCGGGTGGGACCACCAGGAAGAGTTGCTTGTTGTTCTTGTTGTGTCTTCTTGAAGCAAATGAAGTAGGTGGAAGAGCAGTGGAAGAAGTGGTTGATGTCGTTGTGAGCGGGTTGCTGGCTGCGGCGCCAGTTGCAGCAGCCGGCGGTGCAGGGTAAGAAGGATTTGACGTGGATGCGAAGGACGAAGAAGAAGCAGAAGAAGAAGGAACAAGCAGTGATGATGGTAGAAATGCGCTGTTTGAGCTGTCTGTGCTCTGTCGCAAGTCTCTGTACGCGGTATTGCTGGCGCCAGGCTGCAGAACCAACGGCGGAGTTGCCCTTCTTTTGCGGGAGTATGATGATGATGATGATGATTCAGACAATGGTGTTGCTGCTGCATTGTCGTTGCTGGGTCCATCTGCTGCTGTCGTCGTCTCTGCCATCGCGAGTTCGCAGACGCTTCGTTTGCTTCGGAGGGTGGACATCTTGTCACAGAATGATGCTGCAATGTGCTGATGGATGATTGCGCTGATTCCTCGATGGGATTTCCCTGACTCTGGCTCTGGCACTTTACGGCGCCATCCTCAGTGCACCCTGCTGCGTTGTCGGGAAGGGAACAAGCAGCAAGCAAACACCACAAAAGGGGGGAGGGAACAAAGATACGGTACAACAGCGAGATTGCGATATTACGACGACGACGATGATGATGATGGTAGAATAGCGCATTTGAATGGTCATGGTATCTCAACGCTGCCCAGCTGTCAAAAAGGAACGACGCCAAACGAGTGAGATGGGATCAGAGCCAGATGGATAGCATTGTCGTAAGATAGCGATGGTCAATCCATCCATGTTATGTTGTTCCTCAAAGGGACTCCGTACCTCCTTATCAGCCTTTATCAGCGCATTCCGTCAGTTGAGACTGTTGACAGTGACAGGTCTGACCGCCAGACACGAACCGGATCCACCTCCCTGACGAGCATACACCTCACACCACTCCACGCGGGATTCTCCTTCAATCCATCCCATCACTCATCATGCTCCCAGAACACCGCATCGTCAGAGACCACGCCCGATCCAGAGCCCTTGCGCACAGGGTTCATCCAAGAGCTACTCTTCCAGGACACGTAGTCACGTCGTCGAAACTTGGAAGTCGCGTACAAACACCATCGCTCGTCGCGACAAAGAGCGACAAGTTCCAGCATAACAGCTTGATCCACGCTGTGAAAGAAGGACTGTCTCTGGTCAAGCATCCAGAACCAGAAGACGTTATGAGCGAGGGTCAGCCTTCCAACATCGATGGCCCAAACGTCCAACGCGATGTCGACTCTTCGATCGTAAAGGAGTCTGCTCAAGTCGCTGGACCTGGCCAGCTCAGCCTGTTTGATGTGGCTCTGCTCAAGCATGCAAAGCCCAAGACAGCCGATGGTGAGCGTTATTGGCGCATTGTTCAAACGTAAGGAACTGAAAAGAGAGCTTTTTCGCGCAGAATTGGCCGAATACGAGATTATCAGCAAACCCAATGCCATCGCTTTGGATGAAAGCACCATCTCAGATGAACAGTTGAACGAGTGGGAGAAGGTGGAGAACGAGTGGAAGGAGTCTGTCAAGCTGGAGAGAACGTACGCTCAGGTGGTCATGGCTGTATAGCAGAAGAGTTAGTTAAGAAGGCTCAATGTATTCAAGCCGTATCTATTAGATCAGTGCCAGTGTGTAACGAAGAAGAAGGGAGGGAAATGAGAAGAAATGCAGTACAATATCAGCTCGCTTGAATGTAGCTCTCGAAACATGTATCTCGACATGATGCAGTCCAAATGGACAGGGTCTCACGGTAGACACTGATCGGTGTCTACTGGATGGCAGCTCGGCACTGGTTCCCTTGGGCGTCGCAGTCTCCTACGTTGAAAGCCTGACCACCACCGTTGGCCTTGTTGGCGCACTGGTTCTTCTGTGAACGCGCAAGTATATCAGCATTTCACTAGGCTAGCGTTGAAGCAAGAGGTAGACCTACCTGAACATCGCAGCTTCGACCGAGAGCAGCGCTCAAATTGAGGAAACCGTCATTGTTGGCAACCTCGAACCCTCTTCCACCAGCGGTGACGGCTGGAGCAGCAACCCCGCCAAGGGCACCAGTGAAGGTCTGTATTGAAACTCTGCGTCAGCGATGTACTTTCAGAATGGGGAGAAGAGAAATAGGACAGACCTGAAGGTTAACACCGGCAGCAGCTGCTTGCCCGGCACCAGCATTCTGTCCAGCGTTCTGATCTGCTCCAGTGCCAGCATTCTGTCCAGCTCCGTTGCCAGCGTTCTGGCCAGCTCCGGTTCCAGCATTCTGTCCAGCTCCATTTCCAGCTCCAGAGTTTTGACCGGCGCCAGCATTTTGTCCAGCTCCAGCGTTGGCATTAGCAGCAGATCCAGCAGAGACAGTCTTTCCCTGGTTATCAATGACTGGAAGAGAAGCGAAGTTTGTGGAGATACCAAAGAAGGAATTCCACAGATCAGCTACTGAGCCATCTCGTTTACCAGCGGCAGCGATAGCAGCTTCAGCTTTGGCGCAAGTAGCTACACCTTCGCTGTTGGCGTTGAGCCCGCACTGGTTGACAAGGTTGTCGCACATGAACTGAGTGATGATGTTGGGGTTCTGAGCTGAGCCATGGTTGAATTCACCGAGTTCGACGGGGATGAAAGCGCTCTCTTTTCGGCCTTCGATGCCTTCTCCGAAAGCCATAGCGATGTGAGGGCACGAACCAAGATCGATGTTGGCAGAGAGAGCTGCAGCAGCTTCGATCGAGAAGACTCCGCCCTGTAATTTTAGCATATTAGTGACTGTGGAAGACTGACTGTGGAAGACTGGAAGGATCCGGCTCACAGCTGAACCAGTAGCGGCGGCGGCAATAGGCGTCACGGCTGGTTGGGCAACGACACTAGATGCAGCGGCGCTAGTAGCGACTGCAGCGTTGTTCCCAGCAGCTCCGGCAGCAGCACCGACGGTGCGGCCTTGGTCATCGATAGCAGCTACGGCTGCAAAGTTGGACGAGATGCCAAACATGGAGTTCCAAAGGTCTGCAGTCGCGCCAGTCTTCTTGACAGCCGCACCTTGAGCAGCGACAGCAGCTTGGGCTGCGAGACAGGCGTTGTGTCCAGCTGATCCTGTAGCTGCGCACTTGTTGTTTATGAGGGTATCGCACATGGATCTTGCAATGATATCGGGATTCTGAGCGGATCCATGATTGAATTCGGTCTTGTCAGCTGGCTGGAAAGCAGTTTCTCGTCGAGCGTCCAAACCAGGTGCAAAGATCATGCCAATGTGAGAGCATGCGCCGAGCTCGACGTTGCCAGTAGCGGTTGCGATATCGGCGGAAGAGGAAGGGGTGCCCTGAGCCGTTCAGCACAGAAGTAAGCTTGACAGCGAAGGAACTGATATAATCCAAAAGCTTACAGTTGCCGCGGCGCCATTGCCAGCAGGGGCGACCACTGTGGCAGGAGCAGCATTGCCGCCAGCTGTTACAGTGACAGTAACATCAGGTGGGCAATCAGCCACTGCCTCGTTGCCTCCTGCAGCTGATCCAGCATTCGCACCTGCGTTACCGCCTGCATTGTTGGCCCCAGCATTTCCGTTTCCACCTGCATTGCTACCAGCTCCACCGACAGCAGCGTCGATCTCAGCTGCTGTAGCGTCTTCTACAAGGAGGTTTTTGGTGAAGATGCATCCGACCGGGTCGTCCTGGTCGTCACAGGTGTTTCCAGCTCCGGTAGGGTCGCCAACCTGGCCTGGAGCGAAAGTACCAGATTCGAGGGCTTGCTGAGGATCGCCTCCTACGGCTGCTATTTGACGGGCGAGCTCGAGAGTGACGGCCTTGTTGGCTGCAGCAGCTCCGTCTGAAGCTGGGTCTTGGTGCTGGGTGATAGCAGCGATCTCGGGGCTGACGAACATTATTAATGTTTTGTTACTTCGTGAACGCATGGTCTCAGACTTACTTGGTAGCCTTGACAGCCGAGCAGAGGATGCTCTTCTGGCCGACAGCACCAGTGTTGCGCTCAAGAGCGCGAAAGATGAGTGCATCAACTTGTCCTTGAACGTTTCCTGCAGCTTTGGCGTTGGTGAAAGCTTGATCGGCGACTACTTGTTGCAAACAGTCTGGGTCGACCTGAGGTACGCCGGAGCTGCGCAGATGTACCTATTTAGTCTATGTAAGGCTGTATATATAGCAGCAAGAGCGTACCTAGCAGCTGCGTTACCGAGCAGGGCAAAGATGGGGTCTGCAATGTCGAGAGGATTGTCGAGGAAGAGCGAGGTTCGGACGGAGGTGACGAATTTTTCGTGAGAGTGCTGGGTGTAGACTGTAAGCATAGCCAGTAATCGATGAAGATAATGTTGCTCACTTCCTGCGGGACTTCTCTTTTGACGACCTTTGCGAGGGCTCTATGCTTGACTGATCTAGCTTGGGAGCCAGAAATTGCGCCAGAAGCGGCGAGGACGGATAGAATGTGAGAGTAATGCATGATAGTCGAGTGTGAGCGTGATATAATAACGCGAGATCAACTCGGGATGTTTAAAATGGGGAGCACAGCTCTGGAGAAGGTTGAAGAGGGAAGACAGAGGAGACTGGACTTGGTCACCAGGACTAGTCGCAGGGATGTTTGGATCGGAGTGATGGGAAGAGAAGAGAGAAACATTCAAGCGGGAAATCCAATTTTATAAGTCAGAGGCCGTCTACCTCGTTGCCCAGGGCAGCGTCTCGCTGGAGACGGAGGGAGGTCAACAGCGTGCGGGCGATAGTCGGGCGATGAATATGATGGAGATGCATGACATCTTCTTGGATGGTGGATGCAGGATAGCATTATGATGAGGGAAGGTGAGTTCAGATTGAGATGAGAGGTGAGGGAGGGTCATGATCAGCTTCGAGGGAAGATCAGTCGCAGCAGTTTAGGACATCTAGTGTAGCATCAAGATCATATAGGATAGCATCGCAGATTCCAGGACATCGATGGTGTAGATAGGTTGGCAGATGTGGGATCTACCTCTGTGCTTGTGCTCGACCATGTTCATCCTCAGCAGATTAAAGGTAGAATTAGGTGTGTTCTGCTGCTGTATGCATACTGACTGCGCTCCCAGGACACCGTCAGGATCCACGCTACAGATTTTGGAAAGGACCGAGAAACGGCCCTCAAGGACGAGATCAACGCGAAATACGCCAACAAGGTGAAGCGACGAGGTTCGCTGGAAGGTATCGCCATGTCCTCGCTGATGATGACTCTAGGTTCTCCCCAACGTCGGGCTCTGCATCTCGCTGTTTGACATTGAAGACTCGTCCGAAGGAATCATCACCTACGGCGATGGCTGCATCTACCACAAAGGCGGGCGGGCATCGTGCCATCGTCGCATGCACATCCTTCTGGCGCTGATCCCTCCCTCCCATTCCTCCCCCAGTCATCTTCAGGATGGTCGTCTTCAAACCCTTCATGGATGAAATCCTGCTGGGCACCGTAGTCCGGTCTTCCAAGGAAGGCATACGATGCACGTGGCTCTCTATACTTACATACCTACATATATCAACTAACTGTGCAAGCCAGTCACCCTACGCTTCTTCGACGATTGCTGGATACCGGCATATAGACTGCCTCCACATTGTGCTTTGTAGGCGGACATTTGCACATTTTCCTTATAGATTATTCCAGATCCACTGACGCTCAAGGACAGCGACCAAGCGCGATCGGAGTTCTACTGGGTCCCCCCGAGCGAAGAAGACGACACTGGGGAGCACATTGAAGAAACACCAGAAGAAGGTCGCTTCTACATCATCAAGGGAGAGACGTGCGTCTATCCTTCTGCTCTTGTCTGACTATCAAAGCTGAAACTGTTTCCCACCTTCTCAGAATACGTGTGCGCATAATAGAAGAGATATTCAGCGATACCACTCCCAAAGTCGCGCCGAAAGTCGCAGCAGCACAAGCAGGCGCGCCTCCACCTGCAGATCCAGAACCTGTCCAAGTTGGGCCGCCTCCATACCGCTTAGAGGTTCGCTGCTTTGAGCTTTCCCAGCCCTTTCTGGCCAGCCAAGCTGAAACGTGTCTTTGTTTTACAGGCCTCCATTGCCGAAGAAGGACTCGGTCTTCTCGACTGGTGGTCAGGCCAGCAAGGCGAAGAGCTTGCCGAAGCGATGGAGGAATATGCTCAACAAGAATGATTCGTATGGATCTCCGCGCCTCAAAGCTTGCAGAAGACAACCCCTCGTTCTATACCCGCCTCATACCTGTATTACGATTTACTACTTTCTCTCTCGAAGAACTGTTGAAAAGGCTCGAAAGGGCTTAGTCCCTTTGTGCGATTCTGACAAAGGCCCGCTTACTGTTACTTTCCGCTGGACTTGCAGCTACAAGCACTCTCACACTTCGACGGTTCCTAACCATGCCAAGCCGATCATCTACACCACTAAATCAGGTCTTTAACGGGCTAGTGGACCGCAGAGCGCTTTCGGCGATCTGCAAGGACCAGTACTCATTCCAGCATGTCAATCCCTTCTTCTACAGGCAGCCAGATATCAGACGATTCGACCATGTTCAGAACTTCAGAGACCAATCCACGTCGATTCATCTACAAAGGGATGACACAGATCGCAGATCGTTCAAATGGTACTGTGACGCTTCATAAAGAAGCTGCACAACAACGTGCGCCTCCCATCGTGTCGACTGTCAAGCGTAGACACTTACGTAAACATCGGGACCCTCGTGCCGAGACGCACGTCCGGTATGGCGATAACGTCTATGCAGACCGTGCTCGTGGTCAGTATGTTCTTTACAACACTAGGTGAGATTGGTTTGTATAGGTCAAAGGAGATCCTTAGGCTGAGAGACGCCTGCAGAGAGCTACGGAAGCTAGAGCTTTCAACAGTCTTCATTGGCATACTCCAAGAGGATATTGTGGAACTAAACGACTCTGGTGATGTGCTAGTCCAGCTCAAAGATCAGCATGGAGTACCATTCGATCTTGTCCTAGCCGAGCGTGACTTCGTTTCGACCACGAACGCAAAAGCAGGCAGGACACTCAGATATAGACGAGACACAAAGCTATATGCCATTGAATGAAGTGTCAAGCACGACCAACCCGGGATGTATGCTTGAAATGTACAATTATGATTAAACGGTAGACCAATATTGGGCAGGCTTCTAGAAGCATACTTCGATAACTTTTCCAACTACATGATGACGCACTGCCCATCTCCGGCTTCGCGGTCTGCCTGGTCAACCCATCCAAGCTGAATTCACAAACTTGATTAGCGGGCTTCCTCCTATAGGGAGAGGAAGATGACCTACATCACGCGAGCCGCCGCCTGCAAGGTCGACGATCAGTACGCCCGAATTGTGTGGATCTAGGTGCGCTGCCAGGTTGTATCTATCGCCATGCCACATCAGCTTTTCCTTCGAGTACGCGAGAGCAAATTTTGACTTACTTGACCATCAAATTCTCAATCGCCGGCTTGGTCTTTGCAGTATGGTTGGTACTGTGTATGCCTTTGCCTGTAATGACGCGTAGCTCGCTCATGTTTCGTGATTGCGCATCCTGACAATACGCGTTCGAGAGTCAGTATGTAGTATGGGGCTGATTTCCTGTTAACTGTCTCACTTTGACTGCTCTTTCCACTCTCTCGATAGCTTCCTGGACGTATAGGCCGTGCAGGTCGATAGATCCTGGCGGCTGGACGCTGTTACTGGCATTGAAGATCCAGTCTGCGGCTTCATCGTTGATCTGTTCTCGTCTCCTCTGATGCGCATGTCCCTCGTTACTCAAGCGTTTAGCTTCAGCTCCATCTCCAGCATCATGTGCTCGCGAAGCCGCGTCAAAGGCTTGGTGCATCAAGTTTCCTTCCTGAATAGCCTGGTTTCGCAGAGAGACATAGTGTGGGTTATTTGCATTCTGCATATCATGATTGCCGGCTGGAGGGACGTAGTGATTCTGAGGCTGTTGTTGATGCTGGGGAGCAGCGTACGACCCGGCAGGAGGACTTTGCTGATAATGAGGCTGCGAAGGAGGCGAGCCATACTGTCCACCGTAGAACTGCTGATTCTGATGCTGTGAAGCCTCTGCGCACAGGGTAAACCGGTACAATATCGCATCTCAGAAAACAGGTCCCTCAGTTTCAAGGCGATATGGCCGTTTTCTCACGGGCATAGCTTTGCTGTTGCGGCTGCTGATACTGCTGCTGCTGCTGCTGCTGATACGGCGCCTGTTGTTGCGGCTGCTGCTGTTGATTCTGATGCTGCTGAGCTTGCCGCTTTTTCCACCATTTCCTGACCTGAGGAAGCAGGTAGCGCTTTGCAAGTCGCAGGATCTTCTGCAAGCCCTGCTGGTCCATGCTGACTTGACTGGAAAACCAAGAAAGGTCTATTTACCAAAGGTCGTCCTATCGAGACATGTGATAACAACATCGAGCCCAGCTCGCTCAAGAAATGTCCATCCGAAAGTAGACCGACAACATCATTAAGAACTGCTCTTCTTGTACCTATACTTCTCCAGATCATTTACGCTCGACAACGTCCGACTACGAGTATGCTCGCCTTGCCATTCTTTCGGTCTTTCTGCTTTGGGTGATAGTAGGATAGTCCTGTGAGATTATGTTAGGTGACATATAGAATCTCTTGAACACGCGACTCACTTCGACCGTTCAGCCCGCTGTGACAGGCGAAGATTCTCCAGTTCTTTATCGATAGTTATTCTTCGCGATTTACGTGCATTGCGTCCCTCCCACATGTCTGGAGGTGTAGGTAGTGGTTCTGGAGTGCCCAAGTGGCTGTTGTTGTCGCGCTTGCTGGGTGTACTAGGTCGACTTGAAGCGCGATAGGCGCCAGTACTGTTTGATGCGCGATGCCCAAGGACTGCGAATGGAGCGCGAGATCTTTTCTCTGGAGATGACGGTTCTGGTGTCAGAGATTGCGGCGGAAAGGGCAGAGGTCGCGTAGAAATCTCTGCGTGGGCCATGTCCTCTGGAATCTCTGCACGTTCAGTATCATCGGGCGTCAATTCCTTGAGGGCTTTCGACTGTATCTGGATGAACTGAAAACAATCACTGTTCAGCTTGAAGTTTGCACCTAAGGACTGTAATTTGTAAACACCCACTCCCCAGTGTCGCAGCAAGTCTTCACGAAGGGCTTCTACTTTGCGATTCAAGGCATCGATCTCGTTTTCAAGACTCTCGATGTGTTCGTCTCTGCTCGTGACAGTCTTCCGAGATGCTTCAAGAGCAGCATTGGCGTCTGACAGCTCCTTCCGCAACCCTTCCACAATCTTGAGGACTTTGCCTTCCTCGTCCTGGTCGCTGCTTGCATTACTACCAACGCTTCGCGAGAGCGGTGTTTGGATGCCGGAGGACTGATAGGCAGTTTGTAGCTTGGCTCTGAGAGATGACATGTCAGGTGGAGCCTTGGCAGCTTTGATAGCTTGTTGACGAGCCCGTGCCAGTTCATGTTTGTCGAGCTCGGCCTGCATTCTCGCTATATTGTTCGCCTGTGTGCTATTCGTCTCGCGCAGCCTGCCCAGCTCCGCATCGAGAAGCTCGACCCTTGCTGCCGAGTCTTGCTTGAGTCTGGCAAAGCGTTCCTCTGCCCCTCGAGAGGCTGCACCGGCTTCCTGACGTAAGGAGATGATTTCCGACGTGGCTTGATCCAATTGTGTCTGAAGTGCTGTTGCTTGAGCGCGAGCGCTATCTGAGGCATCGGCTTTCGACTCGAGTTCTCCGGTCTGTCTCGCTATCGTAGCGTCCCTCTTCTCGAGATCTCCTTTCTGTCTAGCTATCGTCTCATCCCTTTGCCTGAGCGCTTCGCGCAATTGCTGTAGCTCGCTCTGAGATTGTCGATTCTGACTATCTTTCGACGAAAGTAGACCATGAAGGGTTTTGAGTTCTTCTTGCAGACTCTCCTGCTTCTGAATGGCGGCTTCATTCTTTCGGATTTGTGTCTTGAGTTCCCGAGTATGGGTATCCTTCAATTTCGCAATCTCTTCCGACTTTGTCCTGTCTTTAACTTGCAATTCATCTTTAAGCTCCTCAATGCGCTTTTCTGCAAGTTCAAGCTCTTTTTGCGTCTGTAAGGCATCTTCCAGCTCCGTCTTGAAGTTTTCGAGCTGTTTCCTCTGACTGCTGAGCGCCTGATCTTTATTCATCGACATTCTCTTCACTTCCGCCATCTCGGCCTGCACTTCTTCCAATTCCCTCGTCACACCCATAAGCTTCTGAACTTCTTCTGCTTTCGATGTATTCTGAGATTCTTTGTAGACGGTCAACTGAGATTCGCTTTCTGCGATTTGGAAGCGAAGGGTACTGATTTCTGCTTGCAGGTGTGCGACTTCGGCTCCAAGTTCCGATTCACTCGAAGACAGTTTCGAAGACGCCTGTGCCAAGTCCCGCTGTAGAATCATGATTTGACTGGCTTGTTTCCCTGCTTCCTGAATGTAAGAGTCCTTCTCCGACACGGCGAGTCTGATTGAGAAATCACAGATTAGCAGAACACCTGATTTGGACACTATCGGGACAGGGAGCCTACCTCGTCTGCTCATGTACGTAAATTAGCTCTTGCTGTAGTGTTTCAATGCGTTCTTGGAGTTCTTTGATAGTCGAGTCTTTGCCGTCGTCCCGTTCCACTCTACTCTTCAGGTCGCTGATTTCCTTCTCCAGGTCCGCGACTCTCGCATCATCGGCTCTACTAAGCTCCGCATTCAGACTCGGGCTCTTGATGATATCCAGATTCGACGAGAAGCTTCTCATACTAGCCACCTGTTTCGCTCGACTGATAGGCGTGCCTATGAATGATAATTCGCTGATTCTTCTTCTTCCTCTTGGGCCACTTGGTCCGCCTCCTGGTGTCTCGCCTGGACCTGCATGGAGATCACCATAGTCGCGATCTTCGCGTGGAGTGGAAGGAATATAGGGAATAGGCTGAGAAGCTGAAGTTGCAGTGACCATTTGTGAGGATAGTTTCTGGATCTCTTCTTGCAAGCGAAGGGTCTCGAGGCGGTAGTTCTCAGCTTGTGATTCAGCTTCTTGGCGCTGCTCACACATTTCTCAGTCCTTCCTCCTCCGCGCACCAAGCGTATGCTCTCACCTTCGAACGCTCACTGATTAACTCCGTCTCGTCGACCTTGACTGTACTATCTTTCTCCAGCCGCTGATTCTCCTCCAGCTCCCTCGTCAATCTCGCAACTTGTTCACTAAGATCCGCGATCTTTGCAACATCTGCGTCCGCGACATCTCCTCTTTCTGCTTTGGTGATGACTTTAGCAGCTCTCGAAGCGAATTTAAGCGTCGATACGGACTCGATTCCATGACGCGCTTCCGGGGAGATGGTGCATACAATCGCGATTCGCGCATTGCCAGAAAGCGAAGTTTGCAGGAGTCTGCGCCCGTTTTATCAGAACTTGCTCATCATTCCGTAAAAACAAATAGCAAAACTACTCAC
Source organism: Erythrobasidium hasegawianum (assembly GCA_001972285.1). Taxonomy (NCBI): domain Eukaryota; kingdom Fungi; phylum Basidiomycota; class Cystobasidiomycetes; order Erythrobasidiales; family Erythrobasidiaceae; genus Erythrobasidium; species Erythrobasidium hasegawianum. The sequence goes on along the minus strand of BCII01000004.1, from coordinate 896,132 downwards.
CTTGTCAGCTTACTATCTCTATAATTGATATGCGCCCCGTTCTTCGCTTTCCCATCTGCTAGCTTCTCAATCACGTTTCCCAGGTACAGCAAGCTTTTATTGATGGCAGACCCTTCTGAGCGTCTATCTTCACTTGATACTGCTCGTTCGGAGCCTGCTAGATCAATAAGGTTGAGCTGGGATGAACGGACATTGACGATTGTCTTCTTGGGTGGGGAGAGCGAGGCGGCATAAGGGAGTTCGCTAGCTGGTGATTCGAGAGGTACGTCCGCTAATGAATGAGATTCGACGATCTAGGCGAAAGATAAAGCCAGTCAGCGTATATACTCGCACAAACACAATGCGCCAACCTCACCATCGAAATAACGGTATGACTTCTTGAACTCCTTTCATTCCAGTCTGTTCCAGCAACACTCCTACTAGCTTCTCCCCGCATTATGATATTATACACCTGAACGGGGTCCGTGACGACTTCCCACGTCAAGTTTGTACACTTGATTTTCCCTTTGATCTTATCATCTTCTACGAGTTGGAGTTTCGTACTTGGTGTATTTGGGTTTAGGAGATCGCGCAAGGACTCTTTGTAGATCTCCAGGTAGGACAGCTGGAGGAGGAAAGTACGTTTGGGGTCGGCGCGTATCAGGGCAAAGATCTCTTGGATGGCCAGTGGGATGATTCCGTGCTGGATGATAGTACCGTAAGTACAAGAAGAGTTCTTCGGAAGAGTTGTCTCACTTCCTCATCGTTGCCCATCATGGTATGCGTCTTTCCAGACCCAGTCTGGCCGTACGAGAAGATTGTGCCGTTGTAGCCCTCCATAACGCCCTGGATAGTTTCGCTGAGTCGGTCATTGTACAGAGATTGCGTAGGGTTGGGTGGGAGAAGAAGGGAGTCTGTATGCATGGAAATTTCAGCTATTTGCTCAACCTGAAAAGCGAGAAGGCAGGCCTACCGAAGTGGTAGTCGTACGACTCGCTAGTCGCTGACGTCTTGCGCTTCTCCATGATAGGATGTGCTTCTGCCAGAGTGATGCGACCTGATGTCTGATCCAGGTGCCATATCGGGCTGTCGTTCTCGGGCGCATTGGCAGCTGAGGGCCGGACTCTGCAGTATACACCATCAGAATACACTTACCGTATAGCTTAGACTGTCCCTACCCACCTCACACACACGCATATGTTTTGTTTTTCGTCGTTTGCGGCTGCACGTGATCCGTTGGCTGTTGACGAGGGGGTAGCAGCAAGGGAGCGCGATCTCGCCCTTCTATTGTTGTTGTTAGTAGTATTGTTGTTTGATGGTGCGAATATGTCTGATCTGTCGCCGTTTCCCAGCTCGTTCGCTGACGAGTTGTCGTCGCCGTCTTCTTCTTCCTCTGGATCTCGCTCGTCTTTGCTGCTTCTCTTGCTTCTTCGCCGATTCAGCGCGGTAGTTGCTGCGATACTGGATTGCCAGGATGGCGGACGTGGCAGTGACGGGCTGAGGGTGGATGAAGCTGTCACACCTCGAAGATGATGGCCAGCAGCAGTTCTGCGCGAAGGCGTCGTCGTCGATGTCGCTGATTCTGTCGCTGCGCTTCTGCTCGCTCGCGTCGGCGTCCCATGGCCATGGCCAGGTCCTGGGGGCATCCTCGATAACTGTAAGTCAGTCAACAAGCTGGGAGAACCGAAAGGGCGTAAAATGACAAGGTAAGGGAGATCTGGCATGCAGTAGTACGTTGGCAGTATACAGTAATCTAGCAGTGTAATCTACATCTATCCATCCATCCATCATGGCTCATCCATGACCCAGCAAAGTATGCGGCGCAATGTCCTCCCCGCAGCCCTTCGAGCGCCGTGTAGCGATGAGACGACGCCGAGAAGTCGATGGGGTCAGCAGGACCACAGGGAGGTTGTCGTTTCTGCTCTCGGAGGGCGCCATGATCCCAGGGTATCACTCCCAGCCAGCGCCCAGTCTCGCCCTTCTAGCACCTGCAGTCTGCCACTGTATATTGCGTGCAATACGGCAGGCAAGCGACTCAGTGAAAGGTCCTTGAAATGTTTATGAGACGTTTTGACATTGTGGAAAAAGAGAAAGCCGCGAAAGGTTTGAAAGTTGAAGAATATGCGCTGACTGATGGAGCTGATGTATATCGTGGTTGGGACACTGCTGATACTGACATTTACCACGCTCTATCTGATACGCAAGAATCGCTACCATGCTCCCAGCAAGAAATCAGTCGCTGTACTCGTTCTGGGCGACATAGGAAGGTCTCCCAGAATCATGTACCACGCTCAGAGCTTCATAGACAATGGGTACTCTGTCTCCCTCATCGGATATGCTGGTATCTATAGCTCAAAGATCAGACTTTCACCTCCCATCTGACCCTGTCACTCAGGCACTTCTATACTCTCATCCCTCTCTCAATCTTCCAATCTCACCCTTCTCCACATTCCCGAACCTCCAAAATGGTTCGCAGCCTTACCAAGAATCCTCTTCCTCGTTGTGGCTCCTGTAAAGCTCGTCTGGGGAGCGACAGCTTTATTATGGACTCTTCTCTTCGGTCTTCCTTACAGCCCTGCATATCTCTTGGTACAAGTGAGTGTACAAATTGTACGTCTATTCAGTGCTCAGCCTGAGTTTGTGGAATGTGCGCAAGACCCCTCCCGCCATGCCTACTCTGCCCATCGTGCAAATTGCCAGCTGGCTTCTCGGCACCAAGCTTATCATAGACTGGCACAATACCGCCTATTCGATCCTAGCTATGCGCCTCGGCAAGTCTAGTCCCTTCGTAAGACTGGCAGAAAGGTGAGATACTCATACTTAAGGAATGCCGCATTCAGTTCGCCCGCTTATCTAACATGGCTTGTATAGCCTTGAAGGCTCCTTCGGCAAAAGCGCATATCTGCATCTCTTCGTGACAGATGCCATGCGCCAGCGCCTGACTGAAAAATGGAGTTTGTCGTAAGCAAGTCATCTCGACAATTCCCCACATCGATTGACTGATTGGACTTCATACCCATGTAATAGTGGCCTCAAAGCAACTTTCCACGACCGACCTCAAGAGACCTCACACCGACTTGCACCAGCGTCCGCTCATGAGCTATTCAAGAAGCTCGACCATGTCTTCACGCCGCTATATCAAGATAACTTCTTACCTCACCCTTCTTCGTCCGAAACAATATTCACCACTGCTTCGAAAGCTGTAAACGGCGTCCCTGGACCAGCTTGGAGAAAAGATAGACCCGCTCTACTTGTCAGCAGCACATCCTGGACGGCAGATGAAGACTTCAGTGTACTGCTAGATGCAGCTCGACAATACGAAGCGCAAGCTCGCCAGAATGTAAAGTTGCCAAAGGCCGTAATCGTCATTACGGGAAAAGGAGGGATGAAAGCTGCTTTTGAAGAGAGCGTGAAGGAGCTAGAGAGGGAATGGACGAAGGTCAAGATACTGACGGCTTGGCTGGAAGCGGGCGATTATCCAAAACTACTAGGTGAGCTGATCGACTCCGAGTCAACAAATTAGCTTTTGATAATTGATTGCATGTTCGCAGGCGCGTCTGATCTAGGAGTATCACTCCATTCTAGCTCTTCCGGGCTTGATCTACCAATGAAGGTGGTAGACATGTTTGGCGCAGGCTTACCTGTTCTCGCACTGGATTTCGCATGGTGAGTAGTCCGATCTGCACTTTACTCAGCTCAACCATGGCCGATCAATCACGTCTTGATAGCATCGGCGAACTCGTCAAGGATGGGCAAAATGGGAGGACTTTCCGGAATGCGGCGGAGCTGGCTCGGCAGATGCAAGACCTGCTGATGGACTTATCGGCGAGTGAGGTCAGTAAATTGGACGAATTAAGACGAGGTGTAGAGGCATCGCAGACTGTCAAGTGGCAGCAAGCGTGGAACGATATTATCCTGCCTCAGCTGTAACATACGCAGAACCTGAGGAACATCTGAAGAAAGAAAGAAGCATTGTACACAGACTAGAAGATGAAGGAATTATTCTATCCGCTCTTCTCCTTCTACCGCTGCAAAACTTAGCGTTTCTAACCGGCCTTTGCCTTTCAGTTCGCTCTGCAGCAACTCGTTGATGACCTTGAACTGCCCAGGGTCGATTAACCCGATCTGTTCGATAGGGATATATCAGCCACTGTGCTCTTGTAATTGCGATATTGCCCGAGACGACGTACGAGCTCCCATTCTTCGGACCAGTCCTCCTCTTCTACTTTCTCGACTGAAGGTATCACTTTGTCTTTTATACGTTTTCCATCTTTTGCAGGCATCGTTAAGCGGATACGCATGCGAGCTCGCTGGATCGGTATCGTCTTTGCTTCTTGGAGCACTTTGATCGCTTCGAGGACCTGGGGTTGGCGGCTCAGCTTGAGGACATACGGGATGCTTCGATATGCCTACTTGACTCTTGACGCTCTTCGAAGGTAACACATTGAAATGCGCCTCGTTCAGGGCCTTTTCGATCATAGACACTGTATGCGGCCTCTGAGTAGTTGGGTCAACGCATTTCTCCGCAATGCCCGTCGCGATCTCTTTCTTCATACTCTCCAGATTCTGTTCACGTTCTTTTCCGCCTACTTGGAGTTCTCCTTTGTCGAGGATGATCTTGACCACTTCGGGGATGTCAGTTGTCCCGAACGCTTTCTCGAGATCAGCTGCTTTCGCCGTCTGGCCTTTAGACACCTGGAATGGATCGAGAGTGGAGTGTATTAGGGCTTTGTTAAGTCATGACGAGTCTTGGGATGTGTCTGGATTGCGCACATTCAGGAAGACCTGCTCAATCTGCAGGACTTCAGACATGTCTTTCTGTGTTCCGTTCCTGTAGGATTGTACGCTGTTGGAGTAGCAAGCTATCTCGAAGCGCTTTCCTTTAGGTCACATCAGTCAAAACTGGGTCAGCTTTGTCTCGACATGCGACAAGAACCGGACTCACCTGCTTTGCGATATCTCACTACGCTCACATTCGTCAAGGCTATCTTGTTGGAAGGCTGATTGATCTGGGCCATTCTTTATGGTGGTTTGGTTGCGAAATGACGAGGATGTCCAAGGCCAACAACCGAAGCTCTTCCTTGCTCAAGATACTCGAGAAGAGGACGAACAATGTGCGAATTCTATACGGAGATCACGACTGCAAGCGAAGCTGTAACTATTGTGAATGAAGACTTCAGTCTATGTATCTGGCTCGTGAGGCTGGCAACTCGCAATTCCCGGTTCATAAAGTTTGGACAGCTGACGGGCGGACTCTCGCCCCTGTTCAATTGAGATGGGTCTCGCTGGGACATAACCCTGCATGCTTCCTCAAAGACCGATTTGCTCGCGGCCGTGTCCTGGAGACTCAAGCTCAAGACAGGCAAGTCACAATCGATTCGCGGACTTAGGTATCGAAGTACACCATCACGATTTCCTAGCCTTCAGCACTGCAAGGCTTGCCTCCAGCGCCTTCTGCTTATCCTCCAAGCGGTTCTTCCAGTTCGTCATCTTCGCCATGAGATTCATGCGATCTTGTATGCCTTCTGCGGTCAGGGAAGCATTGCCTGTTAGCAATAGTGCTCTGGTCGCTCTAAACTCCTTATCATATTCTTCTCTTTCCTTCTGCAGGCTCGTTAGGTCTGCCTGTAGCTGCTCGCCAAGGCGCACTGTTTCCTTCAAGTAGGCTTGTCGTGTTCTAAGCCGCTCTTTCTCCGCCAACTTCTCAGCTTTTGTCTTCGAAGCTGCCAACTCGTGGAGGAGCTCCCGTGTCGGCTTGGGGCGGTCGTAGGCGTACAGCTCAAGGTCCATCGGACTGCCCGCCCTTGAAAGTCGTAACCGGTATCCTGCCGGTAGATCTAGAGGAGGCCACAGCAGGCGTAGCAGGCTTGGATATCGTAGGCCGCTTAGCTGGCACAGAGGGCGAAGACCTTTGAGACGTGCTTCACGATGCAGCTTGAGACGCGCGACGGGCCCAGGGTGACCAAGAGGTTGTCTGCGGATCTTTTCCGGTTTCAGCCATTTCTACTGCATCGTCCGCGTTGGCAAACGTGATCGTAGCCTGCATGAGGGTAGCACCTGAATCGGTCACTCAGTAAGACTGTATTTGCCGTGAAAGGGTAAACCTCACTCACCAACTCGGCTTATGCGTTCTACCACCACTCGACCGTCACTCAGCGTGCGAGTGGTGCGACCCTCGGCTTTGCCTTTCCCATGACCACCATCGAGCGTACGAGTTTGGGTGGAGACTGGGGATCCCCTGTACCGGATGCCGTTGACCCAAGTCTCGTCGCCTGTGCTCATGATGCCGATGAATCCTGACATTGTTGCTTCTGTGGACTTGCTTAAGATGTCAGATTGTTAAAGCAAAACAGAGAGGTTGGTCAAGGCGAGGGAGCAGGGAGCAGGACAGCGGATGCAAAGCCTTGAAAGGAGGGATGGTTGGAAAGGAGGGAGCGGAGAGTGAAAGGATGGAGCACGGATTGAAAGGATAAAGAAGTTAGTGAGTGCGGCAGGTCCTCCTTGCGCGTACTCTCAAGTTCCATGAGAGCGAGAGAGATGTCCGTGAGCCTGGCTGCAGGTGTAACGGACGCATTAGCAAGTCACCCCGATCCCCTGCAGTGAACGAGAATGACAAGAGTGAAGGCTACTTTCCAGATCGTAGATCGGCATCTGAGGATGCCAGGTATAGCAGCGCACACGGTACAACGGAACGTCGCTACTTCATCGAGGCTTTAAGCTTTTCCATTCGTTGGGCCAAATCGGCTTCCTTCTTGTTCAGGCGTTCGCGCCATTCGGTCCATTTGATTGCCCTATCGGCAACACGCATTACATCGGTTTCCATTATCATCTGTTTTCGCTGTTTGAGCCAGTCTTCCCGCTCTTTTTGCAGCTGTTCTCCGTCTCGAACGATCTCCTCAGCGAGACGTTTGATCGATTGTGATTGTTCGTAGCTAACGACTACTTGTGCGTCGCGTTCATTGGCAAAAGTGATCTCGAGCTTCCGGTGGGTCTTGCCTGAAGAGGTAGGTAGTAACGTCAGGGCTTCGTTGAAGACAAAGGCTGCACACACTTACCAGCTTGTCCTGTCCATCCGTGCAAGCTTCTCCTATCTACAAGCACGCGACCACGGGATAGCTTGCGTGTGTAACTCTCGTCGAATGACGGCTTTCGATGCTCGGTGCCCAGATTACGTATGCTAATGGAAGCGGGTGGTCCTGAAAACTTAACGCCATTGACCCAATTCTTCTTGTCCCAGTTCAGATTGCTGGGGGTGCTGCTACGAGTGGAGCTGGACATTGTAAGCTTGGTGATGCTGGGATTGGCAATGTTGGGAGCAGTTGAGTGACCTTGCTGAGTGTGGGGTCGAGCAGACAGACTAGAGCGGGCCTGCTTTTGAAGATTGGGGTCTCCATCGCTGACCAAAGCTGTGAAAGGGAGGGTAAGATGAAGGGAGATCCTAATCCAAAGGAGCGTAAAAAAGGGATGAGTAGAAAGGTGTTGTCACTTTACATCGACAACGCGATTTCTAGCGCACCAAGATTTTGCTAGAGATTCTAATGTAAACGGAATTTAGGATAGCGGATCGACTCTGAGCTATACCTCTTCCGTCGGTCTCAACCGCAGATCCTTACGCGAATAGGCCGCTCGAGTATGCCTCAGGACGGGGTAGCTTGATCGTCTGCTCAGCTGGATGCAGGAGCGATCTTGGCTTCCAGAGAAGCATATTTCGCATGCAATTCGGTGTGCTTTTGCCTGAGAGCGGCGATGCGGGCTTTTGATTGTTCTATATGCTCCTTCTCCGTGTTTGCGAGCGTCTTATTGGTGGCAAGGGTCTGCTTATAGGTTGCTAGAGCCTTCCGAAATTCTCCTCCGCTAATGTCGCATTGAGAATCGGCGACTTTGCGTGCTTTACGCTGTCTAAAACCGCCTAATTTATCGGCTCGGGAACAGTCTGCTTCGAACATCATTTGCTTTGACTCAACGACACGCCACTGTAACGCCAAGTTCGCTCGCCAGTCGGCCTCTTTCCTCTGAAGCTCTTGTTTAACCTCTTCAAGAGAAGCCTTTTCGTTATCGATGCATGTTACGTAGGCATTGAGCTGTCCTCGGCAGTCCTCCGAATCTTTTCTGTAGCCTTGCAGAAGGACTGTTACTGGTGCGCGTGGGGTAGCACTTTCTCGAAGGTTTGCTGTATCTGTGCATGTCCCAACCGCGGCATTTGCGAGCGAGCCGTTTCGTGACGTTACAGGGACTGACGGCTCTGCGCTCACGGAGGACTTGCGACTAGCGTTCATGTCGCTGCTAGGACCTACAGAGGAAGTCGAAGTGGATGTACGGCGAGACCGGCGGGTGGTGGTGTCTTGTGATGCACGTGTCTTTTTCATATTGGCGTTCTGGGCAGGGCTTCAAGCTTGAAGTGCTAGTATGACGGGTGAAGATTGAGTGTTGGAGATTGAGATGTTGGAGCTCTGAGGCCGTTGTACTATCGTCCTGCGATCGTGGGGAGAGCAAAGTGGCACTGAAGCCCGTTGCCTTGCTTGATATGTAGCTAGCTCCTGAGGGCGCGTACCGTGCGATAACGGAAGCTTTACGAGATGAACAAAGAGATACCATGATCCCTATTTTATGTGAGGAGAGAAAGGCGGCTCCTGTAGTTGGGGACAAGGATCGCATCCGTTTCCTGAAGTATGCTTCGAAGTCAAAGCGAGGGAAAGAGAGAGATAGAGGGAGTGAAAATGAGCCAGCGCGAAGCTAGGGCTTGCATAGTGGCCTGGGGATTTGAGCAGGAATACGATAGGCGGGGCATCGACTAGCTATAGGGGATTAATATCTGTACCCAAACGGGTTGACGGATGAATCAGTATGGCAATTTTATCAGCTTTCTTGCTCGCATTTTGTCTTCGTGGCTGCAGTTCGTGCGGAGCCAAGCCCTTCCTTCGTCCAAGTCGACTTGATCCAGGAGAATCAGCGAGTATAGTGCACGCACTTGGACCGATACGAGCAGCGATCTGACGCAGGAACAGCAGGAATCTCGCAACCTGTTCTATCGCTACAAGTCTCTGGTGACGCTGCGAGCAGCCGCTGCGCACTTTACGCCGGAACAAGCTAGACGAATCAGCAGCACATCCAGTGCGAGCAGAACCTTCATACAACACAAGATCTTGCTCGAAAGTACGGTCTTAATCGCAGCCGCTCACCTTGGCCGACCGCATCCCGCAATCAGCAGTCAGCCATGAAAGGCCTTCAGAAAGCGTTCGCAAGGACGCCTCATCTCCTCACGTCCCGTGTAGGAATGGCCAAGAGTGAGTGCGAACGTCAATCCTATAGATGCGACCGCTGAGAGCCATGCTGTGTAGAATCATCGGACCCCGTCACAGACTCGCTTGTACAACGCTTCGCAGGGATGGAAGACCACATCAACAAACTCGTATCCAACTGCACGGCATTCAGAGACGCAGTCAATAATCTGATGAGCTCGTCAAATGACTTCGCTCAAGGCTTTACGACGATATTCACGCCGATTGGCGGAGAGTCGCACTACGAGTTTGAGAACAAGTTTGTGAGTGTATGCTGCTCATATATGTCCCAATGGCTTCTGACATGCAGAGCCGACAGCCACAAGCCAAACTCACCATCCAGCACATCGGCACCTACTCGGCCGCGTTCGATGACCTTAGAGAGACAATCAGACCAGAGATCGAGCTTATAGACACTCGCATCGTTGCGCCCGTAAAAGAGCTGCAAGAGTATGTCAAGAAGATCCGAAAGACCATCACGAAGCGGGAGCACAAGGTGGGTCGCGAACCCGCTTGTGCCGTGGTTCGTCGCTGAGGGGCTGTCTGTGCCAGCTCGTCGATTACGATAGACACAACAATACCTGGACCAAACTTCGCGAGAAGCAGGACAAGTCACTCTCGGACGAAAAGAACATCTTCAAAGTAGAGCAAGATTACGAGCTCGCCTCATCCGAATACGAGCATTACAACGGACTGCTGCAGCAAGAGCTCCCTCTGTTCTTCGAAATGGCAACCAAGTTCATCTCGCCACTCTTCCATAGCTTCTACTACATGCAGCTCAATATTTACTATGTTATGCTCGAGAAGCTTAACGGGTACGTGACAGAGGCACAATACGACCTCGTAGGTGCAGGAGATGTAGAAAGTATCTATGCTTCGAAAACAGGCAATGCACCTCAGCAAGTAAGTCAGCTCCGTTCAGCCGGACATACGCGTAGATTAACATCATTTGGCAGGTTCAAGAGTTGACAATCACAAGACGAGGTGTATCGACTGCGCAACTTATGTCAATATATCGCCAAAACAACCCAAGCGCTACTTCGCCTCTTCGCAGCAAGGCGCCTTCTATGTCTTCACCTTCTTCCAGCCGCTTCACTCCTCCTCTTCAGCGCAAGCCCAGCGACACAGCTTCTACTACCGCTGGTGCAAGTAGAGTGATGGCTCCTCCGCCGTACACACGGTCTACTTCTTCTGCCTCTCAGACGGGTGTCTCGGGCAAGAGAGCCCCTCCTCCACCTCCGGCACTCAAGCCTCGTCCTTCTTATGTAGAGAAGGCAGTATACGCTACTGCGCTGTACGACTTTCAGGCGCAGAGCGAGGGCGATCTGTCCTTCCAGGTCGGCGACCGGATCGAGATCCTCAAGAAGAGTGAAGACCAGTGGTGGACAGGAAGACTTAATGGCCTGCAAGGAGTATTTCCGGCGAATTATGTAGTATCAGAATGAGCTTACACGCAGATTAAACTCGTAGAAGTAGCCGATACCGTCCTTTGGCGAGCTTGGTTAGCCCGATCTCGAAGTTTTCCCTGTAGAATACATCAGAGTGCGCAATACGAATGCTTATGAGTCTATCCAGATTAATGATGAGGCTGTGTGTCGATGCCGTCAGCTCGTTCTGTCTTGCCACTTTCTGCCAAGGACTGACTGCGCGACTTCTAGCTGTCGCCAAAAAGTCAGCAAAGAACGAAAGAAGCTGGAACTCACATTCGCTTGATACCTATCACAAGTTGAGGACGCTGCGATACACCTCCTCTGGTTTGTCTTGTCCCGACATCCCCTCGAAAAAGCGGTGTATCTATGGCACCTCGGCCAGGCAGATGGCCAGCATCAGCAGGAGCAGCCATCGCAGCAGCCGCGACCTTCCTGCTCGTATTCTGCGCAGAGTATGCGCATGGTGAGGAGTCTGTAATTGCTGATTGTCATGCGCCTTGTTGACGGAGCGTGGGCAGCCTCGTCGTCGCGGCAGTCATTTCGCAGAGCGGCCATCCCCCATAAAGTAGAGTACACATTGCTCAGAAAGAATATACCTACACAGCTATCAGCACCCAGCTTGGGCGGCAGCTTTGGAGGGAAACGCCTTGCCAACAAACGCTCGACGCTCCCAAAGCCATACGATGTCCTCGATGGGCGCAGCACGAAAGCAGAGTATACAGATACCGTGCTGGTGCAGTTCAACATCGACGACGACGCGCAAGATGCTCAAGACACGACCCAAAGCGAACGCATATCCATGCTTCTGTACCCGACAGAAGACTTTGTCCATCCAGATGCCAAATTCATCTATACAGAAACAGACCCAGTGTCTGGCGAACAGATACAGCATACAGAACCGCTGAGGCGACAAGATATACTCGCTTACTCGGGCATCGTGCTCCGCGAGCACGAGGTCCCAGCACGGTTATCTGCAGCCAAAGTAGGGCTCAGACAGACAGACGAAGATAAACATGGACGGGGATGGGCGAGAATCACACTGCGACACGACGAGGACAACGACGGGGCCCTAGTTGCAGAGGGAGCTTTTCAAGTTGATGGAGAGATTCACCATCTCAAAACACTCGACAACTGGTGCAGAAGCAAGTCTTACCATGAACCTGACCTTCATGCTCGACATCTACTACAAAACGAAGGCCTAGTCTTGCTACGCGACCGAAACTTGGACGATGGTGCATTTCAGCCACTCAAGCGCTCGTTAGCGCTCGAGGCAGAAAGGTCTGGTCATCCAAGCTGCGCACACGATAATCTCCCTTTCAACTATGATGACCACAATCCTATCTATGCCGATGCTCGCCAAGCGACTTTCAATGCCGAGCACGGGCGTCCTGCAGGATGGCTAGATTCGTTCTGGGGAGTAGGCAACGAGCCATCTGATATGTCCTCTCCCTTGGTCAAGCGTCAAGGAACAGGAGATGTAGCAGGCGGGAACGTCTCGAGTAATTTCGCAAATACTATCGGCTCGACCGTCGGCTGCCCCAAAAGCAATCGAGTGCTCTACATGGGTCTCGCCGCCGACTGCACATATACTGCAAACTACGGATCTACCACTAGAGCTCGTACGCAGATGCTCACCAACATGAATGCCGTCAGCAGTATCTATCAGCGCACATTCAACGTCTCTTTGGGTGTCATCGAACTGAATGTCCAAGAAGCACAATGCCCTCAAACAGTCAATAGTAGTGTCCCATGGAACACTGTATGCCCTGAAGGCGGAGCTTCAGGCTTGGATCTGAACTCGCGACTTTCGGCATTCTCGCAATGGAGACCCACAAACGGAAACTCAGTTGCAGGATTATACCATCTCCTTACGAATTGCTCGACGGGTCAGGAAGTCGGTGTGGCGTGGTTGGGAACAGTCTGCAGAGTCACTTCTCAACAGAACTCGAATACTGGTGAAATCACATCAGGAACGGGCGTCACTGCTATCACGCCGAGAGAATGGCAGGTGATGGCGCACGAGATAGGACACAACTTTGGAGCTATTCACGATTGTAGCGATGGATGTGCTTCCAACAGCAGGTACTGCTGCCCTTTAAGCACGTCAACCTGTGATGGTGGGTCCGATTCAGACTGTAGAAGCTTAAGCATTGCTAACTGTCTTGCACAGCCAATGCACAGTATATCATGTCGCCTGTCAGCGAGCGCAACACATCAAATTTTTCGCCCTGTTCCATCGGAAATATCTGTTCGGCGCTCGGAGGGACAGTTAATACGACTTGTCTATTCCCACCTGGTGACCGGAGCGTAATCTCCCTACAAGAGTGCGGCAATGGTATTCTGGAGCCAGGCGAGGAATGTGATCCTGGTTCCAATTCCAACTCAAATTGCTGTGATGCATCAACGTGCAAGCTTCGGTCTGGAGCACAATGTGATCCCGATACTTCACCATGCTGCAACTCTTCATGCGGCTTCGCATCCAATTCTACAGTATGCAGACCTGCCGTCAATCAGGCATGCGATATCGCGGAAACATGCACTGGTAACAATGCAGAATGCCCAGAAGATAAGACGGAGCCTGATGGAAAGAGCTGTGGCGATGGAGGTCTGCAGTGCGCTAGTGGATACTGCACAAGCAAAGACTTGCAGTGCCAAACACTTGGTTCCAGCTTGGGAATCACCAGAGCTTGTGGCAGCAACCAAGACTCGTAAGTCGGCTACCAAGAGTAGTAGGTAGCAGAAGCTCAACATGCCTTCTCCTCCACAGATCATGTCAAGTCACTTGCGCCAATCCCCAGTCTAGCGCCAGCTGTATTATTCTCGAAGGTCAGACCTTTGTGGACGGTACGTCTTGCGGCTACGGAGGCAGATGTCAGAATGGAGCCTGTGAAAGCGGGTCGTGGCAGAATACCGTCAAGTCGTGGTATACCAACGTAAGTCGTTGGCGGCACATCACAGCAAGTGCACAACTAATTAGTCTTTTCACTTTGTACAGAATCTACGCATATCAATACCTGTTACAATTGTCGCAGGCATCATCGTCCTACTCATTTTATGGGGTCTAATCCGGTGCTGCATAGGCCGTGGACGCCGTGAGCACAAGCGGAACCAAGCAATCTCGTCTCAGTACTACTCTGCACCTCCTCCTATGCAGCAGCAGCAACCAGGATACTCTGGTCCGGGCTATGCACCTCCAAGCTTCGCTCCACCTCAAGAGCCATACCCTACCTACGGAAATGGCCAAGGCTATCCCCGGTAGCTATGGAGGTATCATCATTTACTCGTTCGCTATTCGTTCTGCATATCATGGACATTGTCAAATCTTTCGGTCAAATGGTAGCATGCTTTGTTGTAGCATAGTTCGGCTGTCACATCGTTGTAGCATGGCAAACACCACGCCTTCAGCAGACTTCGTGTCTGCATAACTTCCTGATTGATTCTTGGCATCCAAAAGCGCGTATTCTGCAACTTTGCACGATTGTTGCGCGTACCCTTGGGTCTCTTTCGACCAACCGAGCTGTCGGTGGACGGACGAGACAACACCTCGATAGCACGAAACAATACAGAACGACGTAGTACGTCGGCAGCCTTGAATCAGCGTCCAAGAGCAGGCCAGGTTCCAGCTAGCTAGCTGTGAGCTGTCCCTGTCTGGCGAGCTGCAGCTGCAAGAAGGGACGACGAGCGCGCAGCATGACCAAGATCAGCAAGAAACCAAAGCGACCAGCGACGCCGGTGAGCTGGATTGGCATACTTTGCGGTGTCCTGGATCTGCGAGCTGACCGCTACCGCCTTGTTCTCTGCGTCTGATCTGGATCATCTAGCTCGCCAAAGTGAACGCACTCATCTTAGCTATCCAGGATGCGCCTCAAGACGAGCTCGCTGCCATCCTGAGCGCCGTCCAGGTCTGGCACTGGCCTAGGACCGACTTGCATTACTGGATTAAGCCTTTAAACCGCTTCGACAGCATCCTAGATGAGATATGCAAGAACTACAATGTCGTCGACAACACTATCCAGGTCAACGAATTCACCCCGAGAACCAAGGAACTCATCCTGGCCATCCTCAGATTCACAAGACTATTGCTCGACAATGCAACAAACAGGAAGCTGTATTCAAGTTTCGATGTAAGTGTACGCTATACTGTTCTTTTCCCAAAACTGACATGACCCGTCAACAGCGCATGAATGACTTACTGCTTACGCAAGATCTCGATGTACTTGAGAGCGTACTCCGACTCATCTTTAGGAGAGCACAACAGATAGCTGCAAATGGTCAGCTACACTCAGCCGACACGTTCAACCTTACTGCCAACCGCATTAAGGATCTTACTAGCGGATGGAATGCAGTCCGTCAAGCAGGCCTCACTATGCTTGACTGGGTTCGAGAAGATCTAGGAAGCAAGCAGATGCCTAAGGACATTTTGGAAGTAGACTTCAGGTTCTACAGGAAAGCAGCTACGGAAGGGGAAACCACAAAGATTGCTAGCAAAGAGCAGCACGAGAAGGAAGCGTCAGCTAGCACATCTGTCAGCACTCCCTCGATCAATCGAACAACAAGCTCGCGAATGAGCAGGACGGTGCCAGCCTCGGCACCTGTCACTCCAGCGAAAGGAGCCGAGATCAGCGATACCTCAGACTTGGCAAGCGAAGGTCTGGCAAACATCCATCTCGGAGTTGTAGCAGAGCAAGGACAATCGGCTCCTTCTTTGGTTGCTGATGCGGTCGAGATGCACAGGCTGCCGAGCGAGGAGAAGCTTCACCTCCTTCAGCGCATCCGCGTCAGTATGGCAGCGCCTCACGTCGACAGCAGACAGCAGATGCTGCGCATTCGCTTGCTGGCCATTGCCGTCCTAGGTCAGTAAATATCACGCCGTTCGAGCTGCATCGAGCTGACTTCCGTGTCATTGTGTTCAGTTCACACTACAGCACATAGCGTAGCGGAATCGACTATCTTCTTATTCGAGCCGGACTTTATCGCCCAACTTGCGGACCTAGTTCATCCAGATTCGCAAGTGCCTATCAGCATAAGAACAGTGGCTCTTCTCACTCTAGACACTGTCTCTCGTATCCGAAACAAGGTTGGAGAGGTCACCTCTTCGCTTTCCGTATCGGTCAATCATGGTACACTCATGAGCATTCTCAGACGTCTGCCGTCAGACCTGCAGGCAGAGAACAGTAAGTCTGCCCAAGCGATGCTGAAGTAGCGCAACGACTGAATGACCGTTTAGCCGAGGCGAATGCCGAATACACCGATGCGCTATTCAACTTCCTCATGCATCTTCAGACCACGGGATATGCAGGAAACATGCTTCTGGGAGCAGGCGTCATTCCTCTGCTGATAGAGCTTACAAAGGAGATGAAGGACACTCCAGACTCTCTATTGGTGGCCAATCGCTCCGTCACCTTTCTGGATAACTTCACTTATTCCTTTGCGAATGCGTCAAACCCTTTTGCTTCTGCCGGAGGTCTGGGCATCTTCGTAGAGCGAGTGCACAAGCTGGTTCTCAACGGAGTTCAGCTTGATCAAAGCAGAATCGATAGCAGCGGGGCTGATCAGGATGGGGGTAAGTGTTCCAATGATGTTGAAGCAGAACAGCTTTCACTAACTTGCAAATCTCGCTTGTGCAGACATACTTTCCTTCCCGGAATCTACGTTGCTCAAGTCCCTATTCAGATGCTTACAGCGGCTGATGAGTAGCGGAGGCAGTCAGGAAGGCGTTCGCAACCTGATCGACTCTTCCCTTGTCCAATCATGCAAGCTTGTCATGCAGCATCGCCGTGTCTTCGGACCCCAGAATCTCGCTTTGGCTATCAACATCATGCTCACGTTTGTGCACAACGAGCCAACCTCGTTGGGCATCCTGCAAGAAGGCAAAGTTCCCGATACTTTCTATGACGCGGTCCAAGAAGGCGATATCGAGCCTTCGCTCGACGTAAGCTATTCCTCCATGAATCAGGCTTGCTGTACACTTCTGAGTCTATGCATTTCCAGGTCCTGTCAGCTATACCGACCGCCATTGGAGCATTGTGTCTGAATGAGGCTGGTCTCAAGCAATTCTTCGATACACGACTGAGCATCATCGACAAATTCTTCGAAATTTTCCAGTCTGAAAAGCATGCCCGAGTACTCAATGATCGTGAGAACGCAGTTGTCGTCGGAGCAAACTTCGATGAGCTCGTTCGTCATCATCCCAAACTAAAAGAGCCCGTCTTCCGAGCTATCACGAAGCTGCTGGATGATCTCTATCAGAAGGGTCAAGAAGTGCAACCAAAGAATCCAGAAGGATATCGCCTCATGCAAGTTGAGACTCTACAATCTGCAACGACCTCAGCGAATCTCGCTCAAGCTCAGCGGGAGGAAGCCGGTGATATCGCTATGGCCGATGAAACCGCTCCTGCGAATTCGAGCAGCCCTTCCGAGGCAGATCCCAGAAAGGAAGACAATCAGATGCTGACTTTCATAGCAATCACGGGCAGAGTGAGTTTTAACATTCGTCGAGCACGGATGCTTGACTTATCGAGCTTCATTTTCAGTTCCTTGAAGGCTTCTTCAGTACACCATCACACTGCAAAGAGTACATCAAGAAGGACGGTCTGGACCCGCTGCTCCGCCTCTTCACCCTACCTTGCATCCCGTACGACATCAATCAACAATCACCGTACCCTGGTCTCACAACGGTCTTTTTGACGTTGAACGAGCACTCTTCGGCACCTCTGCTAAAGGCACTCCTGGCGCACGCCAGAGCTGCGTTGACTGAGATCAAGGATTTCTGGCATTTTGCGCCCTCGGACGAGTCTCCATTCGATACGGCCGCTGTACAAGCGAGAATCGACGAGATGCTGTCGCCTGGCACGGCCGAGGCATTGACGAGCGCCAACGAAGTTTTCCGCAGATTGGTCAAGAGTCAACTTATCTTAGCCATTCTTAGCGAATTGTACTCAATGGACACCTATATGAGCAGACAACCTTCCACTCAGCTTTTGGCAAACCTCAAGAACGCCGACGATAGCAAGTTAATCCACGACTTTTGCGCTATTTACCGAGCCTGCATCCTGTCACACGTGTGCTTGAAAGCGCAGTTGCCGGAGAGCAGTAAAGCGAAGTCCCTCCTGACACCGATTGTTGCGCAAGTGGAGGCATCATCGATGGAAACAGACTCTGGGCCATCGAGCACTCAATCACCACAAACTGTAGCGCCAGAGGGTACGAGTAGCGACCCAGAGAAGGATAAAGCTGTCGATTGGCCCGAAAATAAGCTGAAGAATGCCAAAGCCCTCAAGCAGGTATTCACAGCCATTCCAGAAGCGATCAAGACCTTCTTGCAAGGAGTCATGACAATTCACAATAGTCGTCGATCCGCTATCGATACCCAACAGCGAAAAGATGCAACATATATTGCCAACGCAATAGCACTCGGAGTAGCTCAGAATCTCCGTTGGCCCTCGACTCCGAAAGCATCCGTCAATTTCGAATATTCAACGTTGATGGCCAAGTTTATGGCAGATCTCCTCACCTCGGAAAGATCGTCTGTCGCCGGTCTGCATCTCATATTCCTGAAGGCATTGGACAAACACCAAGGTATTCTTCGGCTAATCGATCTGTTAGGGAGATACGCGGAAGAAGCAGCCGAACTCACTCTGATACCGGAAGCCGACCGAGACTCCGGTGCAAGACTGCGTCTCATACACGCAGTAGGAGGTCTGAAGGTTGTACTGGGTGTCCTCGATACCATTACTGGCCACAAAACACTCCTTAGCCCAGGACACCTTCTGCTGCTCACGCAAGACTCGAAGAGCCCGTCATTCTTCGACCCAAACGCTTTCCTTGTCAAGCTTCGTGCCCGCGTGCTGCCTGCTGTCAACGGAATCTGGAAGTCTGACTTCCTTGGCCCCTCTCCGCCTATCATTGTGAGAGCTGTCTTCCGCATTATCCTGCACATCCTGGAATCCCAGGGCGAGAATTCGGAAACCGTCTCTACTACACCCTTTCCAACTGGATTGCCAAGTCGAGTACAAGCGCAGCCAAATCAGGAGCACGTTACAAGCTTGATGGAAATGGGCTTTCCTAGACAGGCATGCGAGCAAGCTTTGATCCGAAGGATGAACAACTTAGCTACGGCGGCAGACTATCTGATGTCGCATCCAGATGTGGTTGCTGCTGCTCGTACTCGAGAAGCTGCTCAAACAGCTGCGGCGGCTGCGGCGGCGCCTGCACCTACTACTCCAATGGGTGAACCCGCTTCGGAAGCTATAGGCGAGCCAACATCGGCGGATGCACAGAGCAGCACGCCCCTTGTCCCCGCAACTGCCCTTGAGGTCGACATGACAGATCATGCTGGCGATGTACCAGAAGTGACAGCATCGATCATGGAGGAAGGTGCTGCAGACTCGACAGAGGCAGCCACTTCTGACAAGGGCAAGGAACCTGCAAAGAGATATTCGAAAGCCGACTTGGACATTCAGAGGGATGCAGTCAAGTCGTCCTTTATCGATCGATCTCTCACCTTGTCACAAGATCACGGCGAGCTAGTGTTCGATATACGCGATGCGCTCAAGACAATAGAATTCAAGAACAGCTCCGGCATCTATGATGCTAGTCGAGGTCTGGAAGGTATCCTGCAAGCCCTAAATGCCCTCATCCAGAACTCCGGAGATTCACTTCTCGCTAGGGAGAAAGGCATAGCTGTCCGTGTGCGACTTGTGGCATTAATATTTTCCGATCCTTCATTCCGTCGCGCTGCCGATGCCATCCACGAGAAGTACATGGCGCCTGTCGATATTCTCGTCCAGGAATACTTCCAGGGGAGTTATACGGCCGAAACACGCCCTAAATGGTTGGCTTCCATCATGCTCCTTGCGGAAATGATTCTGGCCCGGTCCGAGCTCCCTTATGATCCTCGAGTCGCAGCCAACCTTACTATGGATGAAGACGAAGACTTTACTGCCGATGTCTCGAAGCAGCCTGTCCTCCGCGGGCCTGCTTTCAGCGAAAGTCGGGAGACCCTCTTCGAAGTCTGTCTGCATGTTCTGCAGAATGGTCTGAAAGATCGAGCAGAGTTCCAGTCGGCCATGCGTCTCATAATCTTCCTAACTAGGCGCTTCGAAGTTGCCCGCAAATTCGTAGAACGCGGAGGTCTGAAAGCCCTCATGTCCACTTACGACGGCAACCACAAGAGCGACAACAACTTCCAGCTCTTTGCGCTCCTCATCCTGCGACACTCTGTGGAAGACAAGGAAATTCTTAAGTCTTTGATGAGCCTGCACATCGGGAGTTGGCTCTCCAAGGCTGCTCACCGCAACAATGCAGACGTTGGCAGTTTCGGCCGCGATCTTGTCGCCGATGCGTACAGAGACACCGACGCATTCATGGAAGTCACACAAGAGCTTTGCCAGCTGGGAGATGGTCCGATAGGCGAGATAATGACCAAACGGAAGGCAGAGCAACCTGCGCAAGAAGCGACTGTCGAGGACAAGGCTACCGAGGTGCCTGTCAAGGATGATGAAGAGATGACAGTAGAGGACCCTGGGAAGATGCTTTCTAAGCCGTTGACAGCTAGTCCCGAGATCGAGAACGTTTTACATTTCCTGATCGAACAGGCACATTCTGCTACGGCTCAACTGCTGTCACCTTCACGGACATCAGTCGCAACCGGCACAGAAGCTCAAGCTCCACAAAACACACCCGCAACAGCAGCAGAATTAGCGCCTTTAAGCGATACGGCATCTGCCGTGCCAGCCAAAGATGTTGCAAAAGCTGGCGTGCCGCCAAGCATCAAAGAGTATACTTACGCTTCCTTTTATCTGACTTGCCTATACGAGCTTGTTACTTCGTACATGCCATGCAAGTATGCGCTTCTTTCGTACAAGCGCAAAGGCAACGAACTCGCATCGGGAACTCCAGGTCCTTCCACAGCCAGTAAAGCAGGAAAGGGGAGATTCTTTTTGGGGTATCTACTTTCCGACGTCATTCCTACAAATTCCCTAGTGCCCGATGCAACTTCGGAATCCCGCAAACGATTCGCCCTATCAAGTCAGGCCGTTGGTGTTCTAATCGCTCTGTGCAGCGAAGTGCAGCGCAAGTCAAGTGACACAAAGGAAGAGCCCTCTCCCGAGATTACTCTCGTTCGCAAGACTGTCCTTGACGCTCTCGCAAAAGCATTCAAAGATGCAGCAAGCATACCCGAGTCGATGAATGCAAAGTACGGCAGATTGTCTTCATTGAGTAGTCTATGCTCGCGCCTTTTGGCTCCACCAGTGCCCCCTGGAGGTCCTACAATGACTACCGCAGAACGGTCCCACACGGATCTCTCCATCCAGATGGCAAAGCTCATGTTGGAGAAGAACTTCGCAGCTCTCCTGACCAATTCTCTGTCAGACATCGATCTCAACTATCCATCGGTGCAAGTCCTCATAAACGCCATACTCAGTCCATTGGAGCTGTTGACCAAACTTGTCACTAAAATAAGCAGGACAGTTGATGGAGATAGCGGTTCCATCGCGCAAGCTCCTCAGCCAGAGCCGGTCATGCTAGAAGAGGACTCCGCATCGGAGGAAGGTGACATGGAGGAAGCCGATATGGATATGGAAGAAGACGGCAATGTTGACATCCAAGGCGAAGGCGACGAGACCATGGATGTGTACCGCAACTCGGCTCTGGGCATGTTTGAAGGTCAGCTAGAGCCAGCCAACGCGGAAGAACAGTACATGTCTTCGGAAGAAGTGGAGGAAGAGATGGAAGAATGGGGCAATGAAGACGATCTGATGGACGAGGAAGGTGTGGTGCCAAGGTGAGAGTACTTCCCCATGTCTGCTATTCTCAAATACTGACAGCGTCCTCATGCACGTCTACAGCGATGTTAGCGATGAATCAGATATGGACGAGGACGATGAGATGGCAATGGCTCATGAGATGCGCGACGCCATGGAGGGCGCAGACGATATGAACGACTCCTCCTCTGACAATAGCGAGGATGATGATGATGACGACATGGACAATGATGATGAAGACGGCTTCGAAATAGGCGAAGAGATTGATGACGGAGGCGATGCACATACAGGCCGCGAAATCCAGGCTGAACTCGCAGCCGCCCTTCGGAACGGTCAATTGGAACCCGTAGATGATTTCACAGGGCAAATGCTGGCCAACGAAATGGATATGCTAGGCGAGCCTGACATGGGCGGAATGGTGCGAATCGAATTCGGCGACGAAGGTGCGCCACCTATCGATGATGGAGATTTGGAGGGCAATGATGGGCCAGAAGATGAAGAACAAGGTGTCATAATTGACGACGAGGACGAGGACGATGAGCCGAGCGATGAACTCGACCAGCACAACGTTCCAGGCGATATTCACGGTATGTCTTTAAATCAACAGAGAATGCAGTCAGTCTAATCTTCGTGGCTGAACAGGCATGTTCCAAGATCTATTAGGTGCCGGCGGCGAAGGCAACGATCTGCGCTTGTCCATCCAAGAGGATCCTGCTGGCGAGCGAGTTCTTTCGATTGGTCTTGGTGGTGGTGAGACACACTCTCACACTAGTGTGATGGAGACCATACTGACTGGCAGACTTTATAGGGCCTTTGGGTGCTGCCCGTAGGTCTACTGCTCAGCGTCCTGCGCAGCCTCCTGCTTTGGGACAGCATTCACTCCTTGTCGACAACTCAGACGCAGGTAGAAACCGCGCAGGGAGAGAAGCTTTTGCCGGGAGCTCGCGTCAGAGGCATAGAGGCGGCGCCAGACCTGGATCCGACTATCAGGAGTGGGTCCAGTCGCTTGAGGACATGATCGGAACCGGAGCAGGTCAGCTGCTTCAGCAAGTCTTCGGCAACACCCAAGGCCACGGAGCAGCTGTTCCTGCAACTATTGTTGCTGGCGCTGGACAAGGCGCTGGACCGGGGCCTGGTCTTGCGATCCTACAGAATCTCCTGAGCGGTATGGAGAGGCATCAAGACCGCCCAGAACGTGCATCTCGGCATCGCGCTCCCAACGCGGAAGCTGCTGGTAACAATCCTGGTGCCTTCGAAGCTCAGCTGATCAATGAAGCTATCGTTAACCCAACCCTCACTCCTCTCCCCACTGTCAGCAGATGGACTGAGGAGTCTACCATCTTTGGTGGAGGGATGTCCAGCTCTGAGCGGATAAGTCTCTTGAGCAAGCGTGTTGCAGCTATGCTGCGTCCAGAGAAGGAAAGAAAGCAGGAAGAGGCTCGACAGAAGTCTTTGGCTGAGCAGCAAGAGGCTTCTGCTGGTTGGGAAGGCGCACAACAAGGCCAAGACCCAGCCGGTGCCAAAATGGAGGAGGATACCAAGCCTGCTCTTCAAGATGCACCATCGAGGGAAGCAACTCTCGCTGCTCCTCAGGCTGACCTCCACTTCTCCGAAAGCGCTTCTCCCCAGGCCGAAGGATCCAGCACCACGCCTGCCACACCGCAGACGCCTGCCTCCCAGCAACCTGGCGCTTCAACGTCCGAGCGACCTTCCTGGCGCGAACGCCTGGAACGTCGTCGACAGGCACAGGGGAATGCTCCTAGCACATCGCAAACACCATCTTCAGCGAATGCGAGAAGCGCACTGCCTACGCAAGAGGACCTGACCGAGGTTATGAACCTTGCAGCACGCTTATCAGCAGTCGCACCTGCACCCGTGGCTCCTGGTATTCTATCAGCAACTAGTTCCCAAATTGCATCCTCAATCAACGATGCCGTTTTATCAGATGACAGTGCTCCGAATGAAAGCAGATCCGAAGATGTGCAGATGGAAGGTACTGAAGAAGCAGACTTTACCGAGAACCCTGTAGCCGTCGAGCGGGAGGCAACTGCTGCACCAACTCCCGATCAAGCGGAGCAGGAACCTCAGTCTGGGCCTTCGAATAATGTCCCAAGAGTCACAATCGAAATACATGGCAGCACGGTCGACATCACTGACACAGGAATCGACCCAACTTTCCTGGAAGCGCTGCCAGATGACATGCGCGAAGAGTGAGCTTGACCTTATCGCCTGGAATGCGTCAGCTGATGCGATGCCCTAACAGAGTTCTAAATCAACATTTCCGGGAGACTCGCGCCGCCGCTGCGCCCAACACTAACGCAGCAGCAGCACCGACAGCTTCAACCGACATCAACGCCGAGTTCCTAGATGCATTACCGCCCGAGCTGCGAGCCGAAGTGCTGGCTCAGGAAGCTGTTGAGCGAGCCCGACAACAGCGGATGCAGGCGGCAACTCAAGCGCAGGACGACGCGGCTCCTGGGAATGCAGGACCCGCAGGCAATGGTGTTCCTGGTGGAGCCGCAGGCGGTATGCTCGAGCTTGATCCCGCCACTTTCCTCGCAACGCTCGATCCTGAACTTCGCCAGACTGTCCTGCTGGATCAGGGCGAGGAGATGCTTGGAGCACTTCCACCAGACCTTCTAGCTGAGTAAGTCTCTCCTGGCAAGCTCTTAAAGTCTTTACTAATCTTTTTTTGTGAACTCTCGCAAAGATACGAGGCTCTAAGAGATCGTGAAATAAGAGCTCACCGCGCACTGCGCGCCAGAGGCGGCCCCGGAAGCTTGCGGCAGCAGCTGTTTGGCGGGCGTCCGCAGACCGTTCCTGCAAAGAAAGTGGTCCAGAAGCGCGAGGCTGTACAGTTGTTGGACAAAGCAGGCGTCACTACACTGGTTCGCCTCCTGTTCTTCCCTCCTCCTCTGAAGAAAAGCGCCCTTCAGAACATTTTAATACATCTATGCGAGAATGGCAGAACTCGTGTCGAGCTCATCAACCTTCTGCTGGGTATTCTATACGATGGAACCAAGGATGCAGGTGGTGGAGCGATCGTAGACCGGACTTTCTCTCAAATGAGTCTCTCCAAGACCGGCAAGCTGCTCAGCAAAGGCAAAGGTCCCAGCACGCCTGCAGCTACCCCTTCCGCCGTCCCTGTTACTCCCGGTAGCAATCCCTATGCCGCTGCTGCGTTGAGTGCAGCACCCTCTGGCGATGCTGTACCGCATCTACCTGTTCAGCGATCTCTCGAGGCCCTCGCTTACCTTGTTGCCGCAAACGATGCGAGTGCAGCGTACTTCCTCACTGAACAAGATCTAACAATTAACCTCGCTAAGGATGGTCCTGGCAAGAAGGCACCGGGCACTGGGAGGAAAGAGAAAGGAAAAGGAAAAGAGAGGGAGAACTCACAGAGCAAAGAGAAGAACTATCCCATTGTCGTTCTGCTGGCTTTATTGGACAGAGAAAGTCTCACCAAATCGCCATCTATCATGGAAGCCCTTACAAAGCTTTTAGCGCACATCACCGTGCCTCTTCGACAGCTCGACCAGGAGGCGACACCTAATTCTGAAATGACGGTCACGCCTTCGCAGTCTGCCGGAGACGTGCAGACGACAGTCTCGACTTCACAGCCAGCTTCGGCCAGCATCACTTCGTCAGCTTCCCTGCTTCCACTCGAGATCCCTCCAGACAACATCCAAGAAGCTGAAAAGAAAGAGGACAAGAAGGAGGATCCGCGCCTTGTGAAGTCTGCTCCTCGGCTCCCAGCTACCTATGTCAAGATGGTGGTCAATATCCTCGATCTCGGCGAGTGCAGCAGCAAGATGTTCTCAGCGGCTTTAAGCCTCATACACAACCTTTGGTATCTACCAGAGGCAAGAGATATCATTTCCAGCGAGCTCATTGTCCTAGCACAGCGCTACGGAAAGGACCTCATTGAGGACTTGGGAGAGCTGGAATCAATACTAGCGAGAGGAGAGACTGCCACGAGTTCCAGTACCTTGGGCAAATTTAGCCAAGCAAGCAGCAAGCAGGCAAAGATCCTAAGGGTTCTAAAGACACTAGAGCATGCCAAGCAGCAACAGGCCAAGATGTTGAGGAAGAAGAAGGCTGAGCTCGAGGCCAAGCAGAAAGAGGAAGAAGAACGTAAGAAGGCCGAAGAGGTGACGAAAGAGCCAAAGGATGGTGCTTCTACTGCAATCGGCGGTACCACGGAGAAGAAACCAGCAGACGCCCTCGCCGTCCAAGTCCCGAGCGTTGAAGAGGTTTCAGTACTGAACAAAGTCGACGAACTCTACAATGGCTTCGACTTCTCGCCGTTATGGACCAAGCTTAGTGACTGCCTAACGGTGATCGAGAAGAATGACGATGTAAGCAATGCTGGCACATTGCTGCCTCTCATCGAAGCCTTTTTGTTGGTCTCTAGCTGGTGAGTCTTTCAAGCGAACTTGGACAAGCTGGGTGACTCTGCTAATTTGGTTTCTTCAAGGGGTCTCGAGAAACCCGATGGCACACTCGGTACGGCTGAAACGCCAGCCATGCCCCCTAATACTGCGCGCAACGCCAGCATGTCGCCCACTACCATGACTAGAATCGTAATCTGAAGCGATGCAAGCCAAAGACCACATGTGAGACGTGCCGGGTCGCATTTTCGTTAGTTTTCAGTCATAATCTTGCAGCCGCACTCGTTACTACAGTAAATGCATTCAGTCGTTTTCTGTCTTCGTGTACAAATAGAGATATCTCGAATCCCAACTGTTGACACCTTTCCAAGCCAATGGGCTCGGCTCTTCATCTATGGAAGATGCGTTCCTGTCTTGTCTGCTCCTGTCTGCCGCCGTCACCAGATCTATCATCTATTCTGCGCCCGAAGATACCTCGAGTTGACCCGACCATCACTAGCTTCTGCTGAATGTGCTTTATAGGCGGCACGACATCGCGTTCGAAGTGACTTTTCTGGGTCTTCACCAGCTTCATCCGACGATACTCATCGCGCATGTATTTCTTCAATCTAAAGACCTTCGGCTCCTCACGCGCTTCGATGTCCACGCAAGGTCGGTGCATGGTGCGTTGCCGGACAACTTTTATCCGCCCGTCTTCGAAAGCTTTTGTGTCACGCGTGCTTTTGCCAGAATATTGAGATGAGGTGCTGAAGTTTGACACGCCACTGAGAGTGGTGACTCCGCTCCAGCCCGAATTGCTGTCTAGCTCAGACAGACTAAGGGTACTCGAGCGGTCGCTGCTACTGCGATCGGGCTCGCGAGATGGTGAAGCGCGAGCTAGACCGGGTCTTCGAGGGTTCCGGAGCGGAATGCTAGGAACAGAAGACAAAGCATAACCATCTGGGTGCCTCTCATGCATGTCTCCACCCGGAGCAGAGTACAAGGAAGAGGGTGTGGAGCTGAGACGGGGGCGGGCTGGTCTGTGTACCTGTGAGCCACTTCGGCTTGACTGCAGAACCTCTCGACTGCGACTAGGTCGAGGGGAATAAGCAGGAGGCGGTGTATGAGCAGGACCGGGCGAGTATCTGCCAGCGGGGTGAGGGTCTTCGAGCCCTGTGATAGCTGTTGTAAGAGCAGACTGGGTGAAAGAGGTGCGCCTGCTTGTATGTGGTCTGTCTGCGCGAGGCGAGCGAACTCCGAACATTTCGTCCCAAGTAGGCCTGACGAGCGGGATCTGGGGAGGTGTGAGCTGCGTCCGTGCCACGCCGTTATCCACTACACCAATAGGTATGTCCTGGGGAGGCCGGAAGAGCATATTTGCCTGATCCTCGAAGCCTGTAACACTCCGGGCAGGCGATGCATCAGAGCTCGACAAGGATGCCGTAGAGGCGGATGGATGTCTCTCGGATCTGCGTGGCTGAGAGTTAGGCATCCTCTTCGCTGCAAGTTTGTGTAATTCTAAAAGCTGGATGCTGGGTCGCCCGCATAGTAAGATTTGCTGGCGGGGACAGCCATGGCGCTGCAGCCATCCGTGGAGCACTCGCGGTAATCTGACCACGAGCTTATGTCGAAGTGTTCGCCGAGACAAGGAAGCTGAGATCTCAGCAATTCTTTGGTATGTGCCGGTATTCCGATGGGCAAGCTGTCGCGCTTTCACCGCCGAAGACTGCTATCCAGTAAAGAGATGGAAAGAGAACATTCTTTAGGTCATCCTCGAAGTTTCGCAGGTGTTTGTGCTAAGACGGGTCGCAATAATGGAGCCGTCGTTCTCAGAGCAGTACCGACATTGACTTGACCATTTGGAGAGAGAACAGGACATCGTTGAAGCAGAAGGAACAGCAGGCAGAAGCGTCAAGGAAGGAAGGGCCAGTCAGTCAGCCAAGGGGAGGATGTCAGCATCAGGATCTGGATCATCGTCGAGCATGCCGGCAGCTTCGTCAGGATTCGCGCTCATGTCGCCTACGCTGGATATCGCAAACCCTCTGAGCCCGACGATGGATGTTACGGTGTCTGGATCAGCATCATCAGCAGCAGCAGCAACGACGAGTTCGAGCAGCGAAAAGGCCAGAGGAAAGGCCAGGGAGGTCTCGCAGCCCAGCGATGCCATCAAACAGCAATTCTACGTGGGCATCAACCTGGACGGACGGCTTCACACCTCGATGCTGACTCTACCACTCTGTTCTTAGGCCTTCAGCGCGCATAAGCGTACCTTGAACACCCTCATCCGAAACAGCAAGCTTGTTCCCTCGCTCCCTTGACCTTTCAAAGCACCTAACTGTCAATGTTGTCCATTGTAGATCCAGCCTTGATGTCCGGCACCTTCAGCGTACTAATCCAGAATCCCAAAGTCCTGGACTTCGACAACAAGCGGTCCTTCTTCCAGCGGCAGCTACACAAGCGGAATCAAATACATGGTCACAGGGAACACTACGGTACAATACAGGTCAACGTGCGGAGGCAGCATGTATTCGAAGACTCGTGGCACTCCCTCATGCGAAGGACCGGAGACGAAATCAAGTATGGGAAGCTCAGTATACGTTTCTACGAAGAAGAGGGTGTGGATGCTGGTGGTGTTGCGCGAGAATGGATCCAAGTCCTGGCCAGACAGATGTTTGACCCGAATTATGCTCTGTGGAGTGAGTCGGTGTCATGGATCAATCAGCAACAGCGTTTCTGACAAGTCATTACCTACTTTCAGCGCCGTGTGGTAAGGGAAGCCGTCTACTTCTGCATCAATCCCGCTGATCCCGCCGATGCAGCCTCGGACCGTCTGACCTATACCCCCAATCGGTCCTCGTGGATCAACCCAGAACACCTCTCATTATTCAAGTTCATCGGAAGAATCATCGGAAAAGCAATATATGACGGACGCCTTCTGGATGCCTACTTTACACGCTCAATGTACAAACATATTTTAGGCAGAGACGTCGATTACAAGGATTTGGAATCTATCGATCCAGAATACTACAACTCCTTGGTCTGGATGCTCAACAACGATATTACAGACGTGATAGACCAAGTCTTTGCTGTGGAAGCGGATGACTTCGGGCAAACGAAAATCATAGATCTTACGCCAAATGGAAGAGACATAGCAGTTACACAAGAGAACAAGTTGGATTACGTCAAATTGATAGCAGAGCAGAAATTGACAAAAGCTATTCAAGACCAAATAGACGCTTTCCTCGGCGGCTTCTACGAGATCGTGCCGAAAGAGCTCATACAGCTGTTCAGTGACTCGGAGCTCGAGCTGCTCATTTCAGGGTAAGATATCCTGAAGCTTGAACCGCAACAGCTGCTGACCTGCCATCGTCTGTTGCGCCCAGATTACCTGATATCGACGTCGACGAATGGCGCGCAAACACGACATACCACAACATAAGCAATACTTCCAACAGTGTAACATGGTTCTGGCGTGCAGTACGCTCTTTTGACCAGACAGAACGAGCAAAGCTGCTTCAATTCTGTACTGGATCCTCTCGAGTTCCGTAAGCTGCTGCGGTTCTGCATGATGACACCATGATCTAACGCTTTTGCATAGGCTGGAAGGCTTTCAAGCCTTGCAAGGAGTTCAAGGCAATACGAAATTCACGATCGTTGCTGCCCATACCGAAAATATCCTGCCGACTGCACATACGTGTTTCAATCAGATAGACTTACCAAATTATACTAGCTATGAAGATCTCAGGCGAATGCTCACGTTGGCTATCAACGAAGGTTCGGTAGGATTCGCTTTCGCGTAGCGAGGCAAAAGTGGAACAAGTCAGGCGGTATTCGACTGTGACCAGTACTTAGTCTAACGCATATACTACCCTTCGTTCTGATGTCCGTAGATTCAGGTATCAATGTTTTTAGCAGCGGTAGACTCCGGTTGAGGCCAATCCCTTTGCGTAGACGCAGTGGGAACTTTGTTTTCCTCGAGTCATCACGCACGGAGTCCGATTTATATGCAGATAACAGATGCTAAACTGACGACGATTGGCCCTGCTCAACTATGACCACAGATACCGCAACTTCAACAACTTCACTTTCGTCGAGTATGACATAGCTTCGACAACATGCTATGAAAGGAAAACAAGACATCAACACTTCATGATTCAGGCTTCTGAAAAGACTTGAGGGGCGTTCTCGACCGTCAATTCGACAACTCGGGCTTTCAAGTGCATCTGTGCAAATTCTTGCGAAGGATCAGGAGAACGCAAGAGGGTGGCTACAAAATGAGGTGCATTAGCAAAGTATCCGGCTTCATGCGCTGTGAAAGTCGGACGTACGCCCAAAAACGACGCCCAAGTTGGCGGGCGTCATCTTGTTCGTGCCACTTGCGCGGTGTATACTATAACAAGAGCAATGTCATTAGGCTTTCCTGGTCTGCCCTTGTAGCTAGAGCTGACATACCGATGCAGATGCATCATCAGCATCTTCAAGGTAGCGTAATGTTGCTCGGGGAGGTTCCTGAGCAGATTTTGTAGCTGATGCAAGCGGGCATCGGCGTCGCGCAAGGCTGTAATATCGCAAACATTAGCTAACGGTATTACCTGCCACGAAGCGTGCGAGCTGACCTGGCAGAGAACAGAAGTCTTCGTGAAATTCGAAAGTGTAGAGGGGGTTAGGTAGATTCCGGAAATAGTTCTTGAGTCTGCATCAAGTGGCCATAGGTCAGCTAGATGCAGGCATACGAAGTGTCTGAGCTTACACTGAAGTCACAGCAGAAATATCATTGAAGCGATCGTTATCTTGAAGATCGAACGGGTCGCCTCGGTCGAAGCATGAAGAGATCAGCTTCGTTTGGCCCATGCCGCCCGACTTTCGATAGATCCCTTCGTGCTCCATAGCTGTCGCTTCCACCGCTTCGATGCAGCGCACTACGACCGACGGGATAAGTCGGTTCTCAGTGAGACACTGAGCAACCAGATCATTGCCAAACATCGTTAAGGTCGACGCTTCGGAAGGATCTTCTAGAATTGCAGCGGAATTGCATTGAATGTGGTAGGAAGGTATACACTTAGAATGGCAATAGAGGCCGCACGCTGTATTTGGAAGGTCAGCTTACTTGCTCGGGGAAGTCATGCTATGCACCCTACCTTGGCAGCGTAAT
Organism: Erythrobasidium hasegawianum; assembly: GCA_001972285.1. Lineage (NCBI taxonomy): Eukaryota > Fungi > Basidiomycota > Cystobasidiomycetes > Erythrobasidiales > Erythrobasidiaceae > Erythrobasidium > Erythrobasidium hasegawianum. Next base: position 865,157 of record BCII01000004.1, on the reverse strand, counting down.
TCGCCCATTCCCCAAATCTTGTCACCGCAGTGCTCGCAACGGACGGGCCGTAAGATGCTGGTAGGCTGAAAGGAATGCTGTCTAAAGGCAGCTTCAGGTGCCCGCTGAGCTTGACCAGGGTGCTTCGAGATTGACGCGTTGAGCGGCCTTTCCAGACCTTTCTTGCTGCCCCATCTGTGACGACTTGGTCAGAAAAGGCTCAAAGCAATATTGCAGCCTACTTACTTGAACTTCCTAACAGTAGCCTGTGGGAAGACCTGCTCGACTTTCTGAGCAATGAAGGCTGCAGGTTGATCATCAACCGGAGGGGTAGGCGTTATCGGCTGATGACGAGTCGAGGATACCGAAGACGACATGTTCTGACTGGTGACACTCGCACTGGCAGTTCCCGTGGTGGTGGCGGTTGAACCGACGCTGGATTTCAAGCTGGGACTACCAGATCGTAAGGCTGCAGCGCGATCCCGCTTGATGGTCGCCAGCAAGTTTTGCGCCTGCGCTAGCTCGAGCTTGATCGCGTCCAGATTCCGTATCGCTTCTGTCGTTTCATCAGCAATCTCCGTGTTGCGCTTGTTGAGGAGACCTGATTCCTCCGTGAAAAGGTCTTTCGACTGCTTGAGTTCCTCCACTTCGACTCGCAGAGCATCCCGCTCGCTAGTAAGTGCCTCCAGATCGGACCTATACTCATTCTTAAGGCTAGATAGCCGGCTACTCAGCGCGACTGACAGCCTCTCAGGTGCCAAAGCCGCCTCGTCAGAAGACTTGGGCAAACCCGCGAGCTCTTCCATTTCTGCTACAGTCATGTCTCTCTCCACCCTCATTTTCGAGAGTTCCTGCTCGTAGCCTAGGACGCTATTGCGTAGGTCATTGCTTCGTCGCTGGAGCAGCTCCTGCTTCTTGTGCAATTCATCCATCGCCCCAAGCTTGCTAGCTTGTTCCTTCATTTGATCTTTGAGACGAAGCATTTCGAACTCTGCATCCCTTCGAGCTGCTACTTCCCGGTCATATTCTTCTCGGGCCATCGAAAACCCTTCGAAAGCTTGCCGCGAAGCTCGCTAAACAATCATTGAATCAGTATTTGAAGTACACGGCACGAGGTTGGGACATACCCGGATTGCATTATAGTTCTTTTGCAGATCCTTCATCTTGTTCTTAGTCTGCTCTAGCTCGCTCAGAAGGAGTTCGACCAATTCAACATCGAGAGTCATGCCAGAGTTGCTCCTCAAGCCCGAGCCGCTGCCCGTCGATAGACTACCTCCTCTGGACCTTCGTATGCTTTCGCGAACCTTCTTGACAGCCTCATCGGTCTTGGCTTCTTCACCGTCTTGCTCGCCATTCTCTGGAATGCTTCTGATGCTACGTCCGCCTGTCGATAAACCGAGCCCGTGCATATGGGAATCGCGTTTACTCCTTCCGTTCGGCGACAGCAGCTCCTGCTCATCATCTTGATCTGCCCACTGCGACTTTCTCGGTGTCATCTCTGAGACACCAAGAGAAGGCGACAGGTTCGCTGGGATGGCCGCTGATGTGCCATTCTCTGATTTACTCAAACTGCGAGTCCTGACATTGGGATTGGTGTTGGCTGGCTTCGTTGGAGTTTCGGAATTGTCGAGTGGTTGGAGTTGAGGAGACCTGGAATCAGACACTTCGGGTCGCAAATATGCTGTCGAACTGCGTTTCAGGCTCTCGGGATCGTTGACAGCTTCGAGGAAGACAAGCACATCAGGGTCGTAGAAAGAGGCTGAATTGTGCATTTCCGTCTCAGATGCTGCTTGCGATGCTTGAAGGCGGGATATAGTCGTGGTAGGCTGAAGCTGACCTGTGTATTCGGATTCGCTTTCGCTCGTGACTCCATCGACTCTTATGTTTGCGCCAGATGTAGAAGAGAAGGATCGAGGAACGACAAAGTAGTCATCCTGCGTTTCTTGATTGGATGGCGTTTCTTTCCGGAACTCCTGAGCGTTTCCTTCTGACGTCGTAGATGAGGGTGCCGTCTCGCTGGTTGGCGAAGGAGTTGAGAGGCTCATCACCCCATAGAAGCCTGATCTGCGATTCGCAGCTTTGCTTGCTTTCGGCGCCAGTAGCGAGTTATTGTTCTCCATCGAGCTACTGCGCGGTGGGGCTTGTCCTGCTTGGCTTGGCGGGAACGAGCTGGAGACGGGAGAAGACATTTGCAGTGCAGGAGAAGCAGACCGCGGCGAGGGCGAGAAATTGGATGCAGGACTCGTCGAGCGAGAGATCGCTAATCCAGCGCTCATCGCTCCGGCAGGATGAGTATGAAGTGCGCTACTTTCACTCACAGATGGTTTCTTCAAGGGCTGCGATGTGTAAGGGGCATCGAAAGAAGATGAAGACGATACCGGCTTTGTCGGAAGGGGAGGTGCGCCAGATGAATCCGATCTAGAGTGGGCAGGAGATTGAGGTGCCGTCCGGGCATGATGTGCAAGTCCATTGTCGCTGCCGAACTCGGTCTTGGCTGGACTCGCGACATCTGAGCCACGCGCTTCGCTAGTCGACCTTTGCCTGGCGTGCGGGTTTGTCGGATCGCTCCTGCTTCGGTAAGTGCCAAACCCGTCTGGACCTGGTTTCAAAGAGTCGCTCCGATCTCTGTCTTTTTCGTTGTTCTGGCTACTTGACTTATTATGACCGTCCGGCGATCGAAGCTTTTTGAGGCTGACGGGTGGATCTGGCAGAATCGATTTCTCCTTCTCCGTGCGTAATTGTGAGGCCAAACCACTTGGTTGGCGAACCTCATTCCCGGAAGGCGGCGAACCTGGTCCTTGCGTCGAGGTTGGATGCTGGTCGGCAGCTGTGGATGCGTGTGAGGAATAACTCCGACCTGTATGGCTGCTATGAGAGCGACTTGCTCGTGGAGGTTGAGAAGAGGATGGCGAAGTTGTATCTGCTATGGTAGTCGATGAGCTGGCCTGCCTATCGCGCGTCGAATCGCCTCTTTCCCTTTCTCTGTCTTTGTCGCGATGAGTCCGCCGCAGACTTCGATTCCTCTTAGCTTCAGCATGCTTCCGTGTCCGTGCAACTCGCTCGTTATGGCAGGCCATACTGCCAAGATACCCATCCATATTCAGCATGAGAGCGGAAAATAAGCACTTGACTTGGCATACCAGTATATTCCCTGAGTGGTCTTTGCAAACACTAACTCTTCTATCCTCGTGTCGCAACTCTTGCAGCGGAAGCAGTCGGCGTGGTAGGATTCATCTCCGGTTACAATGGCTTCGTTCGAAATGCTTTGTCCGCAATACGAGCAGACATATGAGCAGTTTTCGCATCTAGGATACGATACGTCTCAGCATGATGGACGGAGCCTGCGAACGCGTATCGGACACTCACACTGGACTTCCGTCTGCCAGCAGAAGGAGGTTTGTATCGTGCTCGACCAGAGTATTGCATTTCGCGCATCTGAAGCTGCACATAAACCAACATCAATACGTCAGACCAGTCTTGCGAAGTGGTTGCCGGGAATTCGTGCATGGTGCTCGAGTCGCGACAGGCTGAGACCGAAGTAGCATCAAACTAACCAGTCGACGTGCCAGAGGCCTTCTCCAAAGCTGACGACTACGCTATCGCTAGTTTCCTCGAGCCCGAGCTTGCATCCTTGACAGACGATGGGATTGCTCGCGGTCGTTTGCGCGCCGTTTGGGCTGGGCGCTTCGACCGCATCCATCTCAGCCCGCTTGCCTTGCCGGCTCCTTGCTGTAATTTGCGGTAGCTCTTGGTGTGATCTTCGCTAATCTTGCGGTACCGCTGGCTGTATTCGTCGACTTTCTGGGTTCTGAGCTCGTCCCGCAAGAAATGAAAAGGAAGGGCCGTCAAAAGAGCGCGTATGATGGTATATTTGCGCGTGTTGGAGACTGAATTGTACAGAACGTTGCTGTTGTCAAGCGAATCAAGAGAAATGTTGATAGATTAACGCAGGCAAAAAGTAGGTCAAGTTCACGGGAGTTCCAGAGTCGCGATGGATCGTCTGACTTCACTGCTTCATAAGTGCTGTCTACTCTAATGATTTCTGATTACAAAAGAAGAGGCGCCTTGCGCGTCAACGGATATTCAGAGCCGACAATATTGCAGACTGGAGAATCCACATCAGCCAAATAGGGCAGGTCTTCAAGTCACGCTCACTTTGTCCGTGGATGCACCATAAAGCATACGATCCTTTTCGGCCTGGGTAAGCAGCTTCCCGTGCTCGCCCCGTTCTTTTCTTTCTGAGTATCGATCCGAGAGAAGGTCCTCTCGTCCCCGTAGCAGGCAGGTGACTTTGACAAGCTCTTCGCATACATCCACTACACGGTCGCGATTCCCGCTGGGCTTCATCCGGTTGAGAAGGGCAGTATCTTGACCAACATCAGACTCGGTCGTAAAGGCTTTCCAGGCCATAGGTACGCTGGATTGATTGGGAATGGTGAACATACGCATCCATCTTCCAAGTATACGAAGGGTGTTGACGGTATTGAACGATTGTGAGCCTCCATTGACTTGCGCTATTGCCAGCGTGCGGCCTTGAGTGGGTCGCACGCTGCCAGTAGACAATGGTATCCAATCAATCTGGTTCTTGAAAGCAGCGGTAATCTGGCCATGCTGTTCTGGCGAGACCCAGACGTGTCCATCCCTAAAGAGGCGGCCTCAGAGCTGTCTCGAACCTAGGCATGCGCTGCTTACGACCAGAGGGACAAGTTCCTCAATTCTTGTGCAGCTTCTGGGACAGGCTCCTGATCGTGCTTGACGGGGAGGTTTGCTGGATTAAACACGCGAACTTCGGCCCCCATTTTCTGCGATATGTGATTAGCAGGACAATCTGATCGGACGACGAGGTTGACGCACCTCCAGTAAACGAGCCATCTCGAAGGCCAAAAGACGAGAGTAGGAAGTCTGCCTGAGAGAGCCATACAAGACCAGGAATCGCAGAGGCGCAGGTTGGAGAGCGGCCAAAGCGGACGCCGTCTCCAAATCAACATCATTGATCCAATCTTGTTCCGAATGCTTTAGACGGTAAGGATGGTATTCTTCGCGGTCGGGCGGGAGAGAGAAGTCGGACGGCGTTGAGCCCGTGATTGCATTCCTGCTTACAGACATCGCGCGCTTTGCTTGACGGTGGAGTATAGCTCGAGGTAGCGCTATACTTGAAATACTGCGAAAGATTACCTGCATGTACACTTCGCCGTTGGTGAAAGCAGAACCGCCGCTCTGTCCCAAACTTTGCAAAAGGCGTTGCCGAAAGTCACGTGTTCTGCAGATAGTCAAATCTGAGACTGATCGAGCAGGATTTTGCGGTGACGAGTGAGCAGAGCATCGAGCTCTGCGAGTTTGTGCGCAAGTTAGATGCTCTTATATAGCAGCGGATTTGGATTTAGCCCTCAGAGCAGAGCCATGTCGGTAACAGAGAAAAGGAAGTATCGCCAGAAGGGTAGCAATGCCTGCAATCATAGAGCCAGTTGCGTGTATACCTAGCTTGTCGTAAATTTGACGTCCAAACAGAGGAAAGGACGCTGCCATGATATTCCTCCAGAAATTCACTGTAACACGATCAGCTGGTGTTTGGGTTTGCTAGGATGTGCAAAACGTACTGACTGCCAAAGCAGAGGCTGCATAGTACGTGTCTACGAAGTAAATGAACACTAGCTACTCAGCCCAAGCCAGAACAGAACTCGTCGAGATCGCGGTCCTTACAGCAATCGCTGCATCACCTATTTTAGCTAAACGCCAATCTGGAGCAGCAGAAAAGAGCTTACGTGAGATAGCTAAAAACGCATAAGTAGACTAGCAGTATGCCAGTGTACAGTATTACTAGGCCGACTGAAGGCACTACCCAGTGTATGTGAGACCAAGCGGTCCATCTGGAATTTCCGGAATTCGAATCAATGTCCCGATAGTGATTGTGAGAAGGTATGCCTACGTGTACCACCAGCATCCTCCTGCGAAAAGCACACCTCCGATCATGCCGTTCCACAACCTCGCCTCCGGGCCTTTTCGTTTCACGTCGCGAATATATAGCTTTTCAGTGAAGGTAGTCAGGCCTAATGAGAATAGTTTCAGCCAATTGCAAGTACTCAAGATTGATAGACTGGAATCTTACCTAATCCGGCGACAGCAGCGATGATTTGGGTGAGGTAGATGAGACCGGTTTCGCCTAAATTGAAGCCATACACCTCTTGATATACTATAGGGATGGATAGTAACAGCAGATAGACAACACCCCTGCCGATGAAGGTTAAATCGATGCAATATGAGCGCGGTCGTACATACCAAGCAAATGCGATCCAGAGCGTAAAGGCGTCCAAGATGGGCTCGCTCAGGAAGAGTCTGTACGGTCTAGACAAGTTGAGCTTGATCAAGTGAAGGAGATTGACTCGATCGATGTCTGCCTGCGACTTGTGATGTGCGTTCCCAGTTTCTTGCCTCAGTTTCTTCGCTTTCCGCGACAAAAGGACAGATTCTCGGGTTTCTCGTATAGCCCATAAGGCGACGATGCTGAAAACTCCAGAGAGTGCGAACATAATCCAAAACACCAGACGGAAACTGCCGAATGCTAGAGTGAGGTCCACACGGCTTTAGCAGAATACACGGCTGCCTTGCCTCCTTTCCATTGCCAAGTATCCGAAGCCGACTGGGCCCATGCCAGTAGGCGCGAAAGCTGCAAATGCGAACCATGCCATTGCACGACCTCGGTCCCGATCGTTGAAAAGATCTGCGAGAGTCCCGCCAATGATTGATATGCCTGTGCTCCCAGCTATACCCGATATGAATCGCACTACGAGCATTATTTGGATATTCGGTGCTATTGCTTGAGGGAGTTGGAAGAGGAAGAAACCGATGGCGCTTGCTAGGTAGACTGGCCGACGTCCCCAAGCTTCTGATGTGGGCGATAGTACCAAAGGTGCGAAGGCTATCGAATAGGTATACAGGCTGGGTAGAGGCGTAAGCAGGGTAGGCCATACGTGCATCCTCCTCGGGCTACCTTAGTCCGGCCACGGCCAGCTCATGCGAGGTATGTAGCTGCTCTTGAATGGATGGAATTGCTATTGAATAGCCTGATACGCTTATGGAGACAAGGCTAAGGAGGAGGAGAAGTCAATACGCGGGCGTCTGGATAAGACAGACCAGGGTTCGGCAAACGCACCCACAGAACACATATCCACAAGCTGCAATCGACCACTTTCTCGCAGCAGGCCAGTTTCGGGGATTGGTTGGGTCATCTGGCCCGGCCCAAGTAACCGTGGCCTGCGCCTGTTCGATGTTCGCGTTATCCAACTCGGTCGGCATGTCTAAGTTAGCAGAAGGTTCACAGAGCATAAAGTCGTGCGTTGAGGGCGAAGCAGGAAGGGCCAGGATTGCATCGAGCTCTTGAAGGGCCTCTTAAGCGGAGAGCGCTGGTGTCAAACGGTTCGACGTGTCACTTTGGTCGGACATTCTTCGCATGAGAATCGCAATCAGTCATTCGTAGCAGACGTGCATGCAGGATTTCTGTGTCAGTTGGTCCACCTTCAGCAAGCCAGCCTGGCCTTTTTTGGCTTCTGGACGATTCAGACTCAAAACAGGTTCGCAATCATGAAAGGTTTACACATACAGAAAGTGCTATAAGATACAGGATAGCATAGCATACGAAAACCCGAAAGAAACGTCTTCGAAGCTATGAGCTTGGCCCGGTCGAGGCCTCTGGGATCTTCTGGAAGTGACCAGGCTGGGGACACCTACCTGGGAACATCACCATCTGTCAACGACGTAAGCTGCTGCTTGCTTAATCTCCTCACATCTGGCATTTTTTCGCCGGGCTTTTGAACAGCGCACTGCTCCTTTTTGGGAGAATTCATGCTGCGAACGATTCTTGTGGAGCTCGGCACACATTTCCGACACGCCTCCATCCGCTATGCAGTGCATGCGACTGATTACTGGATTGTGTCCCGCGTTTCTGCATTTAGGCCTCCCCCTATTCTCACTCTCCATCCAGCGTCGGCACACGTTCGCGAAGGGCTCCTTCAGCAAGTAGCTCAAATGCGAGCGCAATTCCTCTGGCATCATCAGCATCCACTTCCTCCTCACGGACAACCAGAGCGAGGTCTAGCTCAAGAAGCACCGGCATGAAGGGCAGTGTTTCAGGCAACAGCAAGTTTGAAGCTCTTTTCGGCAAATCACCTTCAACTTCAGCAACGAGCTCGTCGCCATCCTTCTCTAATGGGATGCAGCGAAGGACGTCCGCGAGCCACACAGCCTCATCGGCAGCTGGGAAACTGAAGCAATACGATGCCTACCGGGGCAGAGAGCCTCGAACCGCCAACTATAGCAGAGAGGACGATGAAGATGAAGACGATGACGATGATGGGCTGGCGCCTCAGAGGTTGAGCCTTAAGACGAAAGTGGACAGCTCCACCCACGGCAAGAAGGGGTCGAAGAAAGCCGAGCTGCTTCGTTGCGAGAGATGCCATAAGGTGTATCATCACCCTCAATCTCTGATTAAGCGTACGTTTTGCCTTTCTTGATTGCGGGTGACGCCAAGTGATGGTGTGGTCACTCCGAACAGATCGCTGGCAGCATACAGAGATTTGGAACAGCGCTTCCTCGTACGGCCTCAGCAAACACGCCACTGTCCAGGCCTTAGAAGCTGCAGTGATCCTTTCCAATCCCGAGGCAGTCAAGCTGCTTCCAGAAGACAAGTCGCATTGGCCAGCTGCGATCTCCCCTGCTACCTCTGGCTTGTTAGGAAGCGATCAGATCAATCTTGACCTCTTGAGCAAGATTGCGGGAGGAAGCGATAGGTACAAGATGTCGCGCAGCTTACCTGTCAAGCATTCTAGACTTGGTACGAGCATAGACGACCATGCCACGACAGAAAGCGAAAGTCAAGCCGGAGATGACGGAAGAAGTGTTATATCAACGCATCTGGACGAAGACGAAGATGCAGAGACCAGCTCGGAGGATGATCTGGGCATGATGATCTCCAGGGATATCGAAATTGATAGGATGGATCTAGATATGGCTCATCTTGATCTCGATACCTCTTCCTCGCCTGCGCCCACGAGTCTTGCTACGCGACACAGCAACGCCAGATCTACGCCCTATCCTGTCTCGAATCTCACTTATACTCGAGGGCCGGCGGCCACATCCGAAGTTTCACCTTTATATAGCATACCGAGCAGTGCTACAATTTCGATGCCACATTCGCACTCTCGCGTCAGGTCAGGCGGTACCGAAGATCCAGCAGGAGCAAGTGATCGGCGCGCGCGCGAAGCGTCAGATTCCTCAAGTGTCAATACGACTTCTTTATCTAGCGGAGAAGAAGGCTACAGTGAGGATAGACGGAAAGCAAGCCACTCGGGAAGCGAGACTAAGGACAGTGGGTACGCCAGCGGGAGTGTCCTGGCTACTAGCGTCGAGAAAGACAGTATAAGCGTCAGCACTGCTATGCTGCGAAATCTCTCTCGTCAAGCGGATACTTCAGCCGCATTCAGCACTCCTGGTGGGCATATCAGCATGTCAGCTCCAGTCCTCGGCTTCTTCACTGAAGAGGCACCCGTACGATCACCGTCCAAGATTGGTCCAGCGCGTACAGGCGGGCCACAGATGGCGACTTCTCCTAGATTGGCACCTTACCATAGTCCGTCTTTGCGGCCGCAGAACATCGGCGGATCAGACAGATCTTCTCCTCGATTTTACCCGCTCCCAAGCGCAGGGCCTCCTCGCCTCCCGTCATCTCTACTCCGCTCACCTGGGTTTCAGCCTCTTTCTCTTGGTGATTCTGCAGCTGCCGCATCCAAAGCGAAACCTGAGATGCCTCACTCCCTCTCAAGATCTCCATATTCGTTTGGGCAAGCACCGTTACAGCTTGGATCATCGTTCAGGTCGTCAAGTCTCAGTCGAAGCTTTGGGCAAGCGCTTCATGAGCCGATATACGAGCGTGGTGAGCACGATGGCAGCAAGCGAGAAGGCCCAAGAACCGGGCCCGAACGCGATGAAGATCAGCAACTCGACAGAAGTGCTACAGTCGAGCAAGACGAAGAGCTTATGGAGATGGATCTCTAGCTGTTCGCCCTTCATTTCGCGGTAACCAAACTGCTTGGTCGCATCCGACTTGAGTACTTCAGTCTCTTTCGGACCAATTTTATTCTACTTCTACCACCTATCATAGTATCATCTTCGCTGCTACATCTGGATGTCACCTAACTCAGTAATAACGCAATCAGTTCCATCCTTCCGCCACCCAGTAGCGGTAAGTCGGTATATCAGGGCCTTCCTGCAGTAATTAGTGCTTGTATAGTCACTGTTATCGGTATACCTGCTGCCGCTCACAGGCATGGCCTCAGAAGTGGGCCGCAATGGGGAGTGCGAAATCACTCAGAATCGGCTGACTTTCGCGGTCAACTCGAGACTCCCACCGACCTGCTGATGCCCTTGTGTGCAGCCTGCAGCTAGATCGCATTGCTGATGTGACTTTGACCATCCAGACAAATCTCTCGTAATCACTCACCTGGCAACTGGCCAAGACGCTCCGGCTGAGCACCGGATCTTCCGATCGCTTCAGTGCAGAACGAGTTCGACAGCGGTGCAGGCTCTGACTTCGTCGCTTTCCTTTAGACCGACTTGTCAATACGACCCAATGGCTGACACTCCCTATCATACTAATGGTCGCGGGCTGCATGACGATGGTCAGCCAAACAAGGAACTATACGACCATGCAAGTCCTGCGATCCCTCTTTCTCCCCGTCTGTATCGCGGAGATTACGATTACGCACCTCCCCCAACCACCTACACGCCGGTATCAGATGCTGGCAAGTCAAGCTCGCACCGTGGCCGGTTCACGAAGAATGGCCCGTACGCAATCGCGGTAGCTTCCATGGTCGGAGGTATTGTAGCTGCTGCTGTGGTAGCCGCTGTGCATCATGCGTTCGGCGCGCATTTACGAGGTCGATCGGTAAACGATCGCGACAGTCTGTGGGCAAGATATGTCGTGCAGCTCTCGTGAGTGCCTTCGTACGCAGCAACAGCGTGGGCGCGTCGGCTGACTGTAGCCCTTAGGAATCTCCTTGCAGCAACGGTGGCTGCGTTCTTAGCTGTGTCACTCGCCGCATCTCTGCTCCAGATTGTACGATCCTGAAAGCCCACACCCTGACAATCAGCTGATGCTACATAAGATCTGGCACAGAGTTGCCTTTCATCGCTTTAGGCTCGCTACCCTCGATAGAGCTTTCTCAATCTTTACGCCTCTGGGTTTGGTGCGGGCCTTATTGGCCTTCAAGAGCTGGCGCTTCCTCCTTCCTGCGATTTTTGTTGCAGCACTGTACCAGGCAGCTGTTGCAACATCGATTATCGCGCCTTCCAGTATTATACCGGGCACAGCCCCTGAAGAAACGCTTAATCTGACAGTCTCCACTTTCGACATGGCAAACTTTCTCGCAACAGATGCTTCCACCTATGTTCTTAACAGTGGAGACAGCACACTCTCTTCTACCGTACTTGGACCAATTATGCTGCAATCAATGCTATCTTCCTACTCGCTCGCCAGTCCTCCTCCCGTCGGCTGCGGATCGAGCTGTAGATATACGTAAGTAGTAGCTAAAGCAAGTATCGTGCTGTTGTTGACGCCAAGGACAGACTGCGATACTATGCACCCGCTATGGAATGTCGCGAAATGGCTCGCCTTGAAGTTTTCGATGGCAATCGCTTTGGCGATCCTTACTCGAATATTACCCATCCGCTTTACCACGCCAACATGTGGTATGGCAGGAATAGCACCAGTTTCCCTTCGACAAATAGCCTTTCTTTGGCATATCAAACCAACTTCACGACTCTTTCGCGACCGAGCGATATGTACGGTTTTCCATTGACAAGAGATTACCTGGATGTTCGCGGAACAGCATGTATGTTCTTCTATGGGACGTACGATGCCCGCTACGAATGGAAAAATAACGACTATACTATCGATCTGCGTGTAGAAAAAGGAAAGCCACTTGGAAACACGCACTGGATGGATAGGAACAAGGCCAACTCCGTTGACATCGATCCAGGAAGCTGGCCGCCTGGCGTCGTCGACCAATTGGGCAAGACCAATCTTGTCATGAACCATGTTTTTGGTCAGTAATTGCTTTCAGATGTCTCCTAAATCCTGCTAGCTGATTCCTCTTTCAGTTGTCGAGATATTCCAGAATCTGCTGGCTGGTACAATTGAGCAAGTTATTGGCTCTCCCGATAGCCCGTTTTCGACAGTCACTTACAACCGCACTCAAGCGCTCTTCACTCCTCTTTTCCAGCTACAGCAGCGCTTTGATCCCGGAATGACTATGGTGAACTTCACAACCGCCTTCGATGACATGCCAAAAGCGATCCTCGACATGTTCAGCTATATGACCTATGCGCTTGCTTCGGCCAACTTGAGCACCGTCTCTGTTCTTGTTACGAATATTCCGGATGCCTCAGGTTGGTCGTACTCTGCCAAACAGCTATGGCTGGTCTACGGCGTCGGATTGGCAGTGGCGAGCGTAATTGCGATTTGGAAAATGTTATGCTTGCATCGCAATGGGTTTGCGGGAGATAATACATTCTCATACTTCCTAGCTACTACAAGGCAGCGTCAATTGGAAAACGCTGTCGGAAATGGCAATGTGTGGCTGGAGTTTGGCGAAAAGGAGTTCAGGTTGGCGCGGTGAGCAGGGACGTCGTAATGCAGAATGATCGATAACATATCACTTTTACGTTTCAGCTTGATGTTGTGCCCTCATACTCTACCTTGTCTGTTTCGCATGCTACGTCTACATCTTGGGCTTCGTTTCCTTCTCCCGTGCTTCGACCCCTTAGTAGAAACAGGCACATAAGCTCCACACTTGAACATGTTTGCGGGCCGGACTTACATGCTCTAATCAGCGTATGCGCAATAGCCGTCTTTGGCGGGATTCTGATCTTGGTCTCTTGTTTTGCAGTTTTGTTCTTCTCGTCTTCTTGACGTTTCTGCTCAGCCGTATCGCTCGCATTCTGGATCTGCTCGACTTCATGTCTTGATATACCAGTCTTGTCCGCTGCAAGTAAAGCGTTCCGGACGACTTCGAAGTCGTAGAATTCGGCATGCTCGAGCTCGTTGTCGAGATCGGTACGAATGTCGGTATTTTCTTCCGCTGTGGCTAGACAGCCTAGCATTAGTGAACCCGGGAAGGGCTGAGAGAGAAGTTCTTCATCAGCAAAAAGTCTCACTGGCATTCAGATCGACGCACCCATGGCTGACTACTATGATAAGACACTTCCGAAACTCTGACACCAGCTTCCTCCCACACTTCGCGCTTCACAGATTCTTCGATGCTCTCACCGGGCTCGATGAATCCAGCTAGGCACGAGAAGAACCCTTTTGGCCAAGCCTTCTGTCTTCCCAGAAGAAGCTTTGTCTTGTCGGCCGACTGAACGCCCATGATGACTACTGGGTCCGTTCGAGCTGCATGGCACGGGAAGTAACTTGAGCGATAGTGAGAGAGTACCAGGACTTGACTTACGATAAGCAAAGTTATGAACACCCTTCTTGGAAACGCAAGGAGCCCGCTCTGGATCACGATTTGGCTGATCTGGTAGACATGCTCTCTTCCAGCCGCTCCATACAGCACCCGTCTCGTTTCCGCATCCCGGGCAGTATCGGTCTTTCAGGACGCTCAGCTTCTTCCTCTCTTGGATCTAGAATTGCCGCACTCACTTCGCTTGTTCCAGTCTACGAGAGCTCTAGCTTCCGCTACCACGCCCGTACTTTCGAAGTCCAGACAGAGCACCTCCGCTCTCAGTTCGAGGAAGAGCGCAGCTTCCTCTCCACCTGATATCTTGACAGCTTTGCTCGCCAATTCAGGGTGGTTCGTTGTGTCCACCACGAAGTACGGCAGACCTTTCGGTTCTAGACTTTGGTCTGCACCAGTGGTTTCTGCTGCCGAAGCTTGCTGTTGAGTAGGGAGAGATTGTTGCTTGTGTTCATTGTTTGATGAGGAGGAGAGAGCATCGCGCTCGTCGATGCCCAGGAAGACGGTCAATGGGTTTGAAGCGACTTCGGCAGATGGCTCTTTGGCGAAATAAGGTACATTGGAGTTATAGTACGATGATACGTCCTCCCAGCCTAGAGTAGCGAGCACGACTGTGGCACACAGGCTCTGTCAGTAAGTCGGCATTCGGACAGATGAAGGAAGCGGACGGACGGTCGCCTGATTATCACGAAGAACAAAATCAGCGCTGCGAATAAGTCTAGCAGAAGCACCAAGTGCGCAAACCTACCTTCAATTTTATCCTTGATGACATCGGCGACTGAGGCTTTCCCACCGGCTTTCACGAGAGGATTCAATTTCGCATCTAGTATGATGAACTTTGCTTTGTTGGAAGTCAGAGACGCCGTCAAGAAGTCGACATCTTGTCTGTAACCCGGTATGGCATCATGACGGTATTCCGGGCATTCGAAGAAGGCGGTAGGGAAGGGGAAAGGTCGTCCGCAGGCGTATCAGCTACTGAGGATAGATAGTAATGGTTCGCGTAATGTACCGGAGCCAGCTTGCTCTGTTGAGGTGGCCTGCGAGTGATCAATCCGTCAGGTTCAGCTTCTTGCGCCAGAACTCCGACGCTTTCGCATTGGCAGCAGCGCCAGTCAATCCATCCGCTCACCTCTGCTGAAGAAATTGTCGAAACGAGCCATGAAAGGTCTTCTTTTGAGCAGAAGAGAGGTCGGGCGCATATCAAGAGGCTCGCTCAGGGCATCAGTACTGGTAATCGATGCAGGGCAAGTAATGTATTCTATCCTTCGCAAATCCCAGAAGCTTAACTCATTTAATACCAAGCGACTATGCGCGCGATGGTCCCAGTCGAAATTGTGTTCATCAAGAACTGTGTACAGCAGGTTGAGCATAACACTAATGGATTACTGCTCCGTGTAAGTCTCTAGAGCATGATGAAGTCGGAGCCATCGTTCTTCCCGACTCAGAAAGTCTCCTCCTCATCCACCAGACCATTCTCCTCTTCAGGTACTTCAAAGCCCTCCTACGCACGCATTTCACATTAAAAGATTCAGCTGAACATGTCTCGCGTAAGGGAAAGGGACACGACGCACCTCTGTCTGATAAAGGATTTCCTGTATTCTCTTGAGTATCTCCTGTTCTGTGGTATCGTCTGGCTCTTCCATTCGAGCACCAACAATGATCTCGATGTCTCGCAGCTAAGAGCACCACAATATGAGAATTTAGCTCGACAGCGGACCACAAATCTCGCATTTCTCTGAAAGTCTCGCGCACCTTGTTGAAGTAGAAATCCCTCTCCTTCTCCAGTGCTTCCACAGAGACTTTCATCTCTCCCATTTGCGCAGTTAGAGCTTGTAGCGCTTCTTCATTGACACGCGCCTGTGCCGAGCCAGCTCGTGCGACACCTCCTACTCCTCCTCCGCCCGAGTTGTTCAACGGACGACGGGCTGTCGATGAGGCTGCAGTGGATGTAGAGGCCACGGGTGCTCTTTTGGCTGCAACAGGCGCGCGGGCTGCTGCTGTTGTGCGGGATGAAGAAGGGCCAGAAGGCGTTACTCCGCGGCTGCTCCTCACTCATTAGCATGCTGATCGTACCCAGCAAGAGTATAAAAGTCAACGTACGGCGCACCGCCTTGTCCTCCCCTCCTGCCAATAGCATCATATTCCTCTCCCGACCAATTCGCGTCCCAAAACTTCTTGAGCCATTGCGTGAACTCTAGGTTATCTTGCATCTTGCACCGGACTAGTCCTTCTACCGGTATGGGTTTATCGATGGAGTGCCTGCGAAAGGCATCTTGGAGGATCTACGATTTTCAAGGTACATTATTTCAGGAACGGCGATGGCGGTCTATATGCGTGGTTTGACTTACTTTGAAGTTTGCTACGTATCTTTGGAAAGGATGCGTCAGTGGATACGACCGTGTTTTTGCGCGAGTCTGAGGCCCGGCGCGTCAGGACAGGACAAAGCCTTACTGGTACTGTTGCGGGATAAAAGGCAGCAGAACAGTCAGTCAGTCAAGATAGGATCTGCATGTTCACTAGTGTAGACCGGCCGTACTTCTGTGTTTGCGTTAAACTTGACTCTGTGGATAGGAATATCGCCTGTCACAACCGGAAAACAGATCAGGACGAGCCCAAGACGTCGAGATAGCTTGAGCATTGGATACCGTAGATAGAATCGATGACCTGGCAGTATGCTGCTGCAGTTCCTAAGGATCTTGCATGGACAGATTGGACATCAGCATATTTGACGTGGGGTCTTGACGGGGCCAGGCCATCTGGACGAGGGTTGCTATTCACTCTATCTTTGTGATGCCTAGCTGGAGCAGCTGGTTGAGCCAGTTGAGCAAATCTGCGCGCGACTCTGCCATGGCGAATGGATTACAAGGCAGAAAGCAAAACAGCGGCAAGCAAGCAAAGGGCAGGCAAGATGACCGGATGAACGCGACATCAGAAGCATGTAGCTCATCGTGTAGTGTATCTCATTCCATAACCGCGAATGGGTGCTCGTTTGCGCCTGCCGTTTTCCAGCGTTTTCCAGGCTCGCTTTGATCCAGCGTTTCGATATCACCAGGATCCCCAGCTGACACTGACTGCGCTGTTCTGACTTGACATTGTTGCAGCGCGTTCTCTATTCTTTCTTATTCCATCCTGCTTCCCGTATCTGTCTCCCATCCTATCCTATCGAACTGACGAGAAGAAGCTGGGACATTCGAGAAAGCTCGAAGGGATAGGATATAGCATATAGCCTGGCAGGCGCAAGACCTCGGGCTTCTACCTCTGATTTCTGATACCAACACATATACTGTGCCAACTATGAGCGGGTTCAAGTTCACGGAAGCTGCTGAAGCGGTGAGTGACCGGTCATGTCCCCTATGCTCGCAAGATAGGATAGGCTGACTTGTGAACGCTCGCATTACTTTGCATTCCTCCACACTACTCTCGTATCCCATATTCCCTCTGTTCGCAACTCCAGGTCATCGTCGCAGCCCAGAATCTCGCGCGAGAAAATAGCAACATCCATGTCGCACCTGCGCACATAGCATCTGCACTCTTGGAAGATGCAACAGATGCCAAGGGTACATCAGTCTCGCTCTTCGCCAACGTCCTCGACAAGAGCGGGGCCGACATCACCGCCGTAAAGCGGGGAGTACAGAAACTAGTCGTCCGCTTGCCTTCGCAAGACCCACCTCCTGAAGATGTATCGTATTCAGGAGGAGCTATGCGCATACTTCGAGACGCCCAGAAGGCAAGCAAAGAAGCCGGAGATACTTTCATTGGGACTATTCATCTATGCTTACCGCTCTGGGGAGATGCGCAATTAGCCAACATATTCAAGGAAGCGGGCGCTACAGAACAGGCTGCTAAATCAGCAATATCGACATTGAGAGCAGGAAAGAAATTCGATAGTAGAGGAGCCGACGAGACGCTGGAAAGTCTGAAGAAGTTTGCAGTCAATTTGACGCAGTTGGCTGCGGAGGGCAAATTGGATCCTGTCATCTCAAGAGATGATGAGATCAGAAGGGTTATTCGTATCTTGAGTAGAAGGTAGGCTGAACCGGACTATGCTTGTTGAAGATTTAGCTGACTCTGTCATTCACAGAACCAAGAACAACCCTATCCTTATAGGTACATGATTTCAACGTACACAATGAATTCGAACACCTATACTGACGTCTTCATCTCGCAGGTTCCCCCGGTACAGGCAAGACAGCCATCGTCGAAGGTCTCGCCCAAAGAATTGTCAACCGCGATGTGCCCGTGAATCTGCTAGGCCAGCTGTGGTCTTTGGATCTCGGCGCATTGACAGCCGGCGCATCCTACAAGGGTCAATTCGAAGAACGCGTAAAATCCGTCATTGACGAATGCGAGAAATCCGATAATGTGATTCTATTTATTGATGGTGAGTTCGAGTGTGCTATTTGGTGTTAGCAGATGCTGATAGAAGAGCTGTGTTATGGTAGAGATGCACCTCATCATGGCGGGTCAAGGAGCTGGAAACTCTGGAATGGACGCTGCGAATCTGCTCAAACCAGCCCTTGCACGGGGCAAGATCCGTACTATCGGTGCAACAACTTTAGCAGAGGTAAGCAGTCGGTCGTTAAGTTGATTCGTCCGGAAGCGGATCTGACGGTTTTCGTGTCGGTTTCTCCAGTATCGCAAGTACATCGAGAAAGATCAAGCTTTGGTCCGTCGCTTTCAAGAAGTGCAAGTGAGTAAACACTTCCTACGCTCTGTCTGTAAGTCGCTAAAAACATGTTTGCAGGTTGACGAGCCCGATGTTGCAAGCGCTATCTCTATCCTTCGAGGTGTTCGAGAAAAGTACGTCAATATCGCAGAGAGAATGCCAACAGGCAAAGACTGATGTCTTGCGAATTATAGATACGAGATCCACCACGGAGTCAGCATTTCCGACGCTGCACTCGTCCAAGCTGCCACGCTCGCACACCGCTATCTCACTTCTCGCAAGCTGCCCGACTCAGCTATCGACCTCATTGACGAAGCATGTGCAGCTGTCCGCGTCGCACGAGACTCGCAGCCGGAAGTCATCGACAAGCTCGAGCGCGCTCGTACTCAGCTCGAAATCGAGATCCATGCTTTGGAGAAGGAATCTGACCGAGGTAAAGGGAAAGACGAAGTCATCAAAGAACGCTTGGAGACGGCGAAGACTTCTTTACGGGGTATCGATGATGAGCTGGCGCCGTTGAAAGCGGAGTATGCAGCGCTCAAAGGCCGGACGGACGAGATCAACACTGTTCGAGAACGAATCGACGAATTGAAGATGAAAGCCGAAAGAGCAGAAAGAGACTATGATCTCGCTTCAGCGGCCGATATTCGCTATGGCGCAATACCAAGCTTGCAAGACCGCTTAGCCCAGCTTGAACAGAACAAGCGTACCGAGGATGCTTCTCGCGGGCGCAGTGTCCTAGGCGAAGAAGAAGTCACTCCAGACTCTATCTCTGAAATCGTAGCAAGAGTCACTGGAATCCCCGCTTCGTCTCTGAAGCAGAGTGAGAAAGAAAGATTGCTCAAGATGGAGAAGGTCATTGGCAAAGAAGTCATCGGACAGCCGGAAGCTATAAAAGCCATTGCGAACGCGGTCAGACTGTCGAGATCTGGTCTCTCAAACCCAAATAAACCAACCGGATCTTTCCTCTTCTGTGGTCCGTCTGGTACCGGTAAGACGCAGACTGTCAAAGTGGGTTCTCCTTTTATCAAGATTGTCTCTTACAAGACACACTGCTGATATGAGAACCCTCAGGCACTCGCAAACTTCCTCTTCCAAGACCCAGACTGTATCTGCCGTATCGATGGATCTGAATACTCGGAAAAGCATTCAGTCTCTAGACTCGTTGGAAGTCCTCCTGGCTACGTAGGCTATGGTAAGCCGAGTTTCCGCCTTTCGAAAGTCTGAAATACAAGTCACTGAATTTTCATCTGGCTTCTGCAGAGGAAGGAGGCATGCTCACTGAGTTCGTCCGAAGGAAGCCTTATTCGATCGTCCTAATAGATGAGGTGGAGAAGGCATGCCGCGAGTTCCATACTCTCTTCTTGCAGGTACTGGATGACGGTAGATTGAGCGTAAGCTAGATTGGCTCTAAACAGGTTGGAATACAGACTGACCTCACTTATCTATCCTTCAGGACTCTCTTGGTCATACGGTCAGCTTCAAAGAGTGCATCATTGTCATGACGAGCAATCTGGGCTCTCAATATCTGAACGAGCTACCACCTGACACGGCGGTTACCTCTGAAGCACGAGAGCTCGTACAAGGTGCTATCCGCGCCCACTTCGCACCCGAGTTTATCAACCGACTCGACAACATCCTTATTTTCAACCCTCTTCGCCGAAAGGACGTGACTGCCATCGTCGACGTCCGTCTTGCCGAAGTACAGGCGCGGCTAGCGGCCAATGGCCGCAAAGTCCAGCTTGATGTCGATAAAGACGCAAAGAGCTGGCTGGCAGATAGCGGATATCACCCTTCGTACGGAGCAAGACCTCTTAATAGAGTCATTCAAGCTTCTCTCCTCACACCGCTCTCTCGCTACCTTATCGAAGAGAGAATCAAGGATGGCGAAGTCGCGCATGTCACGGTGGACCTCAAGGCAAACAGACTCGTCATCAAGGAGAACCATCCGTCTAGCATCGCGCAAGACGACGACGATATGGACGTGGACGATGTCGATCTGGAGAACGTTAGGATCGTAAGTTCGGGCTCGCACAAAGTTAATAACGGCCCACTGACTTGTACTTTCTCATAGGAAGAACTCGACTAAGCACCGGCATGATGATGGACAATTAGAAAATGAGATCGGAAGTAAGAGAGCCCGCAGATAATCGTTGTATCGTTCTCACTATGTAGTGCTTCAATATGAATCTGTACATCCAGTACTTCTCTAAGTATCCCAAAGTTTCATACCCGTTAGCTTTCTCTTGCATCCCGACTGCGTTCAGCCCAAAAACGAAACAAGCTTGACATAATTCATGATTCTGCAATAACAGGGGCTGCACAGAGCATGCGTGGCTTCCAAATAAGCCTTCGAATAAGCTTGCCCTTACAGGACCAACAGGCCGCTCATAGATCATGGAGCACCTTCTGAAGACAGGCCAGCTGCTCGACTGGAGTGATGCGCCGTTCTTGAACGCTCAATCTGTGCGATCCGTCTTCACCGCCCCTCCGACTGGCGTCCTCCATGCAAGCAGGCCGCTTTTACCAGTCCTTTCCTTCCAAGCCGGTACTGTAAGGCCCATCGTAGCGTCCCTCGAGCTGGTCGCATGCCTACACTCCAACGACGAGACTGAGGTTGCAGTTTGGTCGGCCAAGAACGGAAAACATACACTATGTGTCAAGTTCTATTGCGAGTATGTAGATGCGGAGGATCAAATTGATTGGGAGGATGCTGTGTCGTTCCCAGAGAAATCAAGTGTCATTGAGGAAGCGAAAGCCTACGAGAAACTACAAAGCGCACAAGGCTCCATCGTCCCATGGTCCTATGCGTTCTACAAGGTGAGCATCATCAGCGTGTGTATGCCATCTCTCCTCCAACAACGTGCTTCCAGTTCACTCTTGCACCCGGCCAAACTGTAATCGGTCATGTCATGGAATATCTCAGCCAGGACGACGGCTTCACGATCTTGGATCACCTTTGGTGGGATATGGAAATAAGGAGACAGCCCAAGGCCAAGGACACTCTCGTACGTCAGGTAGCCGGATGTGCGCACCAAAAGACAGTCTGTGCTGACAACAGTGTCGCTTACAGTGTATTCCGCTCCTCCTCACGTTGATTGAGATACACCGCCTAGACGTAGCGCCTGTGGACCTCGCAAGTCGCAACATGCGTATCAAACTGTGTGGGGATACACTGTACTTTACGATCTTCGACTTCGGCAACTCGTGCATTATATCCGAGATGGCACCTTTCACATCATGGGACGCGATCGAGACCTGCTCGTTGCAGGAAATGCTCTTCGATTTCGGCATTCATAATGCTCAAGAATCCTGGTTTGGCACTCCAACGGGTGCACAATTGCTGGAGATCTTCGAGACAAGACCTTGGAATCTTCCTCAGCACGACGAAGAACTGGACAAATTACACAAGATGTACACTGGCGAGTCTTTCTTTGAAGTGTCACTCAGAGATCGAATAGCTCGTAACTAGCAGTCTTCACGCTAGGGAGACAAGACGCCCTCAACACGAGTCTTGTCTTCACTCTAGTTGCTTTTTAATCGTGCAGTAATGTCGTTGTACATAGTCTCAGTATCGGATGCTCTATACCGCTTCAAAGGTCTCAGCCTGCTCAAAGCTCTTGCCCTTTCGCAAATCGTCCTCTAGCCAGATGGATCCACCAAAAGCGAAAGCTTCTGCTTTTCTTCCTGCGATATCGCGGAATCCATCGCTGCAGCAGGCCATCAGAAGCATCGACCTTGACGCGCACCGGGAAAATGGCAATGGCCAGCATATCGTTCGCATTGGTACGAGAGCCAGCATGCTCGCACTGATTCAGGCGAATCTTGTAAGTATCAGGAGCACGAAGAATCTGCGTCCACGCTGAGCGGTGCGACAAAGGTCAAGGACGGCCTCGAAAGCGAATTTCCAGAATCCACATTTGTCCTGGTCCCAATGAGCACGCAGGGAGATCGCAACAAGACGCAGCCGCTCTATCTTATGGGAGGCAAAGCTTTATGGACGCAAGATCTCGAAGTGGCTCTCCTGGACGATACTGTCGACATGCTTGTTCACAGCTTGAAGGACGTCCCTACCACCCTGCCAGAAAGATGCGAGATTGCAGCAACATTAGAAAGAGAAGATCCCCGTGATGCGCTGGTCGCAAAAGCTGGGAAACCCTGGAAAAGCTTCGAAGATTTGCCCGAAGGAGCTTGCGTCGGATCGTCGAGTGTGCGAAGGGTAGCACAGATGCGGAGGAGGTATCCACATTTGACATTCAAGGATGTACGAGGCAACATGTAAGCCTTCTTCCTTGCCAGACAATCTCTTAAACGCATGCTCACTCCATCATCAACTTATAGCGACACACGTTTAAACAAGCTCGACGCCGAAGACGGTCCTTACGATGCTCTAATACTTGCATCTGCTGGTCTCATCCGATCTGGACAGTCAGATCGTATATCAGCCTATCTCCAGTCACCAATCATGCTGCATGCGGTCGGTCAAGGAGCTATCGGCATAGAGATTAGGTCACAGGATTTACGTATGAAGAAGATGGTCAGCACGCTCAATCACCTCGAAACAGACTGGCGGACAAGCTGTGAAAGGTCAATGCTACACGAGTTGGAAGGAGGATGCTCAGTACCTGTCGGAGTAGAAACGCAATTCCTGCCTCCAGCGCGAGGAAAGGAGACAGACCAAGCAAAATACCTAGGAGAGCGGCCACTGGCGCTGCGAGCAATCATCGCCTCTCTTGACGGGACCCGCGTCATCGAACATGAAGTTTCAAGACAGATATACTCGAAATCAGAAGCTGTATCACTTGGCCGCGAGATGGCTCAATGGCTGATACAGAAGGGTGGAAGGGCGATATTGGAGGAGCTAGGGCGAATCGTGGAACAAAAGAATGTGAAAGGAGTGAATGATACGGTCGCTACGCACCAAAAAGAGCAGATGGATGTGGATCAGTCGGGCTCGCAAATACACATTCAATCACAGCCGTGATTATCAATAAATATCGCAATGGTCTTTACAAGATACCACAAATAGAGTGCAGATACTACGTGGCTTCTGTATCATACTATGTTCCAGGCTAGCCTATGCGCACCCGCCTTATTCAAGCTCAGCTCAGCTCACTGCTCAATGCTTACGGCGTCTGCCGGTAGGATGTCGAGGGGCGGTCTCCTGATAAGCGCTGTTTGTGTCGCCAGAACTAACATCGGTTGCAGATGAGAAAGAACCGTAGCCATCATCGTAGCCTTGGTTCATCATTGGCTGACGGTCGCCCTCGCGGCCCTATGTGGAAGCCATGTCAAATTCACGAGCCAGTACCGACGGGGGCTCACTTACAGACGAGTGTCGTTGTCCGGACTGGCGTAGCTCCTCCATCAATGCCTCAGTATCGTCATCGTCGTACTCACCCGCAAATTCGCCTTCGTCTCCGTCCTCCTCATCCTCTTCGTATACGGGAGGCGCTCTTGGTATCGGTTTTCCGCCAGGTCTACTGTGAGATTCGTCCAAAACGACAGAATCCAAGGCGTCATATCTACCTCTGTCAGACCTTTTGGCTCCGGAAGATCTAGACGCGCCAGATGCCGAGCCGCTCCCTGAAATTGAGCCGCTCTTTCTTGAGCTGCTGGTGGCTGATGATGATGAAGATGAAGACTTTGAGCTAGGCGCATCGTCCCCTCGACATTGGCGGGACCACGTCTTGACGGTGCTTCTCCCAAGCCTGCATATGCTGAAGTGTCTGCGCTATGGCTGCAGGCATTTTTTGTTGCTTGGTAGTCTTCATGGCCTCTTGGACCTTCGGTACATTGGCATTTGCTTCGCTGATCCAATTCTTCATCTTGAATCTCTTCTTCCGCTCCTTCTGAATGGCTTCTAGCTCTCCGCGTACGGCTCTACGCTGATCTTCCGGAACCCCCAATTCGGTCCAAGCATAACTTTTTTGAGACTGGCTAGCGAAAGAAGAAGCATGGGTGGAGCCGCTTGGGGCTAGATATTCGCTAGGTTCCTCGTAAACTTGGCACCGTCGTGGATCGAGCTTGAAATATCGCTTCAGGTACTGCCTCTCCGGTTCTCCCAATTGTTTCCAGACTGTACGATCACGAAGTCCTCGCAAAGCGGCATCGATACTTTTGCCATGCTTGTAAGCTAAAGCGATGGTGTTCTCGATCTCTTCACGCCAACCGTTTATCTCTTCTCTGTCTAAAGTGATGCTGCGCTGTCTTCCATCTCTGCAAAGGTATTTCTTGGCCTTCATCTTTCGATTGTAATCACGAATGAATGGAAGCATCATAGCATTCTTGCAGATTGCAAATATGCATGCTCGTGCACGTTGGATATCCTGCTCGGCGACAAAGAGGGTTTCGACTTGGCGTTGTAGCGCTACGCGTACTTCTTGTGCAAGTTGCAACCATGCGGCGCACGAGTGGCTGCCTCCCAGAGAGCAGTCGGGGTGTTCCTGAGCGTGCTCTTCATAGACATCGTGGCTAGGCTGCCCTCCGCAATCTCTCGCAATTCCAAGCCATGTCTCACAAGGAAACTCGCCATCATATGTGCAGCCCTTGTGGACCTTTCCGTGATTCTTGACAGTTTTGAGAAAGACCGCCTCGATATTCTTGCAATAGTCGGACCAGGAACTATCGGGTACTGGGTCGCTCAACGATTGCAAGCTGGCACTTGACGAGGAGGTAGAGCGAGCATCAGGCCTCGTTGTATGGCGACCACCAGACTGCACTGGTCGACTAGCGCTTCTCTCGGCGCTAGATAGTTGCGCCTTTCTGGCCAATTGCGCGAGTAGGTATTGTCTTCGTGCGATCAGTATATCGCGTGTATGCAGTTGGCCCATATTCGTGACAGGCAGACGTTGTCTTTCGTGTTCAAGCACGGCATACTGTTCGAGGATCTCCTGAGGTGTTGTGAGGGGCCGACGCGCGCCGTTGACGATTTTGAATCCGAATAATTGGGCGACCTTTCGTCGATACCCAGCAATGATCGGATTGCCGGCAGTTGGCGCAGACCTGCTAGACGTGGCGAAAGCTCAGCATCTTCCGCTTCCGTTCCGGTCAGAGTACCTTTCAGCTCACCTAGTCCCTCCCGATTGTCGCTGTCGATGCCCAGCCAAGGCCGGATTCACGGTCGATGCTAGATCCATGCTAGGAGCGCTACCGAGGGAGTGCAACCCCATTGATGAAGCGGTCGACCGTGCATTCATCGTCTGTGCCGCCATAGCCTTATTTGAAGCAAAGGCGCGGCCTGAAGCTTGCATGCCCATTCGGGAGTGATTGCTTGCACTTAAACTGGTTTGCGAACTCGCTTGAGCATCCTCGTTCGAGCGTCGGAGCTGGTGCCGCCGCAGGTCTGCTGACTTGTCGAGCACATGCGCCGGGACGTGTCGTGACTGGTGGTGTTGGTGGTGATGTCTGGCGACCTGGGCAGTCATCCCCAGGGAATCGAATAGACACTGGCCAGCAGTGTATAACGAGGCGCTGGCGTCGAAAGTGCGTGAACTGAAAGTTCAGCTGTTCTGAAGTAGAGGCAAGAGGCGTCAGATCCTTTGTCACAGGCTGTTCCGCAACCTCCCGATGTACAGGTCTGATGACTTCCGGATCAAAGCCTGAAAAGGCTGAGCAGACGACCTGATGGTAGGGACAGGCACGTAGTACGTATTGTTAAGGCTTGAGAGTCCTGATCATCGAAGTAGTAGCTAGGTATGGAGTATTGGGAAGGATCTGCTCCGAAGGAGCATCAAAGGGAGTTTGTTTCGCTGCAAATTTATTGCCCAATGATAGGTGTATGATCAAAGCAGCATTAGTCAGGGAGCCACAATCGTATACCTCAATGGCTTGCTGATGAGTGTGGGCGATTTAGAGCAGAAGCTGCCTTTTACGACAACACCAACTACGTTTGAAGAACGACTGTCTAGGTATTGCGGTGTGTGAGATCTAGGTGGTATTGCAGTGTACGAGGTCGCGAGTGTGATGCGTAAAGAATGCGGATACTACGTTTTCGCCGTTCCACCACCGCTTGCGGCAGCTTCCTTTTTGGCTTGAGCGGCCTGCGTAGTTAAGCAAGCGCAATGAACATATTGCATGTCTTGTATACAATATTCCTTACGGCCTGTTTCGCTCGCATTATCCTGTCACAAGATAATTAGAACGATATGGCGCCGGAAGCTGAGGAGACGGCTTACTCTGCATCAGACTCCTTGCGCTTGGTAAAAGCAGCCCCACTTTCTGTATTGGCTTGCTTTCCAGCCTTTTGAGTGGTGCGAACGGTACGAGTGGTCAGACAAGCCTAGAAACTTGAAAACAGCATCGAAGATACCTTCTTTGCCGCGCGAGCTCTGTCGTTCTCCCTTTGATCTTTGTGTCCAGAGAGTCAGCGATGTATCTGGCGAACGGCGAGAGGAGGTATGTAAGTCGTACTGCCGCCTGCGGATCAAGCGTTGTTGATCGTCAATTTCGAGCTGAAGCGATGGAGATCTCGCAGCGTACGGGTCATGATGAGTGGTCAGAGGATCAAGAGTCGCGGATGCTCGTCGTTCTGCTCCTCTGTGCGCGAGCCGAAGCTCCGTTGTTTATCGTATCGAATCTGGCCCAAGAAGACTTTGAACAAAATAACTGAGATTGCATTTCATACGTGAGTAGAGCTATAGACAACAACGACAATTACCAATTGCTACTGCCTATACTGCCAGCATTTCAAACGGATTCTTTGGCTTCCCACCGAAAGCAGCAAAAGCGGCCATATTGCCTGCACTCTTCTGAAGTTGATCCTTCGTCTTCTTGCGTTTTGACTTATCTATACTCTTCTGCGTGGGCTCGGCCTCCGTGGGCAAACCTGTTTCCAGCAGAGCTAGACAATCCTTAAAGTCCTGCCATGGCACCTTTTCGGCTTCCATAACATCCTGCACGCCTTTTCTGTCCATCTGAAGGAGATGGTGGAAGAGTCTGCCCTCGAAAAGCCTTTCTGGGCCCTCGACCACAGATGCCAATAGGAGGGCTTCCGACAATAAGCGGACCGCGTCGAGTGCGCAGACGAATTGCGCAGATCGCTGGATCAGTGCATCCGTAGGAGGTTCTTGTGCTTCGATCTTGGGATCGCAGCCCCTGAATACCAGGAAAGCTGTTGCGAGAGCTGCTAGCCGTATCTGAGCAGTCCAAGCTTGTGTTTTCGAATCTTGCAGGGTTATAGTGAGATATCTGATGGCACACATTACTCCAATGAGAGGTATGTGAGCGCCAGCCAAATGCTTCAGACCATCTGTCAGAGAAAAGGTCGCATGCAGGAAGATCTGAAAGCGGTCTGAAGTGGATCGCGCTAGTGCATGACTAGAAGACGCCAGTTCAGGTGGTAAAAGTGAAGATACTTTGGGAATCTCGAGCTCCTCAGCGGAAAGAGTCGCGCTGCGTCGAACGTGTTCCACGACCACTGGTACGGGAGCCTGCTGAGGCTCTGGTTCTGCGCCTTCACCGCCCTCATCTTCATCACTTTGATCTTCTCTTTCCACCTCTTGCGGTCTGTCTCTTTGGTATATACCGATGCTTTCGTGTAATAGTGCCCATACCCATTGTCTGATCTCTCGGCCGCAGCTGATGGTGCAGCTTTGCTGGTCTGGATCTTCGAGACACGCTTGACGCATGTATATGCCCGAACAGAGTACTTGCAAGGTCTCCCTCGACAGCTTGCCCGTTTCGTATGCATTGAGCATACGCGTCTTTATCAAGGCATCGGATCCACTATCCGTATCGTCCGAAGAAGACACAAAGACCTGCAAGGCTGATTCCGATACGTCGAATGACAGCGATGCCCAGGCAGGTAGTGCTGGCGTGACATACTGACTCAGGGAGGCTATGCATTTGTCCACCATAATTCCCATTTCGCCTTCCGAAACGGCGAATTCTCTGACTTCGTTGATGACTTTGAACAACAAATCTCGAAGTTCCCGAATGTCTTGCTTCTTCTCGAAGGCTGGCCAATACTTGCGTAGAGCCTGTGTGATGGCGTCGATTCTGCTCGCTGCCGCAGACACGCCGCCCGAAGGACTCGCGCCTGAATTGTAGATCATGGGCGCATAGTGATCGTTACCGAGCAGTACTGCTAGCAGGGGAAGCATAGAAATTCTAATTTTGAGATGTAGGGCGAAGGCCGTTGACGTAAATACCTTGAAGGTAGCCTGGGTGCTATCTCCGATGGTGTCGGCTGTACTGGCAACACCCCACGTGCCATCGTCGGTGTGTCCAGAAACTGGTGTAGATGGACGGGAGGCCTTGCCTTTCCTGACTGGCATCCAGTCTCCTTCATCCCCTGGCGCGAGAGGAGTAGACGGCTGTGGAGGCTCTTGGTAATTGAGGGATAGTGAGTCTAGAGGTATATAGCCTTTCGAGCCATGATTTGTGATTAGAAAGTCTGAATCTCTACTGACGATGTAGGCGTTTCGCTTGATAGCCAACTCGGCGATGACGGGGTCGGCTTCGCCCGCTGCATATATCTGTTCTATGTTCTGTGAATCTAGGACATATTGGACGGTCTTCAAAGCGCCAAGCGGCAGAGTCGCGACTTCTGCACGGAAGCTTCTGTTTGAGCGCAAGGATGCGCCGGCACGCATGTAGGATATTTGTGATCGTATGCTAGCTTGTGTACGGGCAGTCACCGTAGCCAACTTTGCCATGTCAAATGGACCCTTATATATGCATAGTATGTCGTCAGCATGGATAGGTGTGATAGAAGGAGGGTAGCTGACATCCCAGACGAATACTGGCTGTATCCCGATGTTCTTGAAAGGAGTGAGGTATGCTTGCACAATTCTTGCCAGACTTGCATTATTACCACCTCGGCTCCAATCGACATGGAGCTACATATGCGAAACATTTCAGCTTCCTCGTTAGCATCGTTCTCACCGATAGCAGCTTACACTGGATGTTCGGTACAAGAAAGCATTGCCGTCGACGATGAAGATTTCCGGAGTGTCTGAGGAGCCTTGCTGGATGCTGCAATGTCGGAAGAGCTGCGAGCCCAGCGATGTCGCATACGAAGACAGTCCACGCTGCGTAACATCAGCGAGAGTCAGCTGCGACTCCTCCTTGGATCTTGAGCATATCCTTACGATGCCCATGCAACTCTGTCGTACCAGAGTCAAGGATCTCGCCTCAGTGTCAAGAGCCTCTACAGACCTGAGGTGCTCAGATTGCAATACTTCAGCACGTCATATCGATCTGATCTGAGTCGGCGAGGATGCCATCAACTCCTCATCACATTGTCATGTTCGCGAAGCCAGCTCCGCTTTTCCAAACGCGAACAGGCGTCATCATTCACTTTCCAGCGCCGCGAGCGCTTCTGGCATTGTCTCGATGGTATTACAGTCCAATACTGTCAGCCTTCGCGCTATCGGCCTCGTAACCCAGAATCCATGTCCACGTTCCTTTCTTCAAAATCTCATTCCTTCGTTACGGTACTTCGCAGATTGTACTGCAGACTCTATACTTGTTCCTAAACTGCAGTTGCCGGGTGCCTCTCGAGTCAGTACCGGCCAAACGCTCGGACGCTTGCTCCTCAACTGAAGTCTCTCGTTCTAGTAACACACAACAAAGCTAAGGAGAACTGAATCATGGTACCAGCTGAGGCGATCTTGTAGATATGCTGCAAACAAGCATAACGCGAGTGGGTACAAGCTGACTAAGCAGGATCGTTTGGGATCCATTTCGCACAGTGATATCGGTCGCTTGTGCGGCTGAAACACGCTGTAATATACGATGTCTCATGTACCTGTGCAATGCTCTCCTATCATCCTGCATGCATGCCCTGGCTCTGCCGTCGCCACATATCATTCCTCCCTCCTCCGAGTTGGCGAAAGTCGCTCGCCTGCCCTTTTCGCTCTCACCAAATCGCAGAGAAAACAGCAGAAAGGTGAGGAGAGCAGCTGGCATATCCAGACACAAACGACAATAGAAGGTTGACACGCCTGTTTGCGAACGTTCCCTGCAGGCTCTACTTCGCAAAGCTCAAACAACCAGATCAGCACAAGCCTCGGCCATCTTCTCCTGAATCCAACCCAGTTCAAGAGCGCACTTTCATGGTAGGCACCTTCGCATTAGCATGCTATATGTATATGTAGCTGACTCTCTATACAGCACAAGACCGGAAGAACTTGTACGCTCGGATCGCCGTTTGCGTCCAGGTTGAGGGAAACAGTAGCTAACGAAATCCGACATGTCTGCAGTCCAAACCGTCACCTGTGTCTACGCAAGCCACCACTACCCCAGCCCTAGTATCATCTAAGCAGGATCTGTCCAACTTCCGCTTAAATCCGCACATTAGATAATCCAACATGGTATCAGCACCCATCAGCAACGGAAACGGCTACCACGCCAATGGCAATGGACACAGCCATGCGATCCCTATCGTAGACCCAACAGCTGCCAAGCGCGACCCTGAGCCTATCAAGGTCAACTCTAGCAATGTCCAGTACACCGATGAGCACATTACTGCCAAATACGTATACACCTCCGACTCTGTCAAGGTCAGCAATGGCAAGTATGAAGTGACTCCCGTCAACAAAGAGTACACTTTCAAGACGGAGCGCAGAGTGCCCAAAGTCGGTCTCATGCTCGTAGGATGGGGAGGCAACAACGGCTCCACTCTGACTGCTACAGTACATGCCAACCGCGAGAACATCACCTGGCGAACAAAGGAAGGTCTTCAGACTCCCAATTACATCGGTTCCATGGTCCGAGCATCCACTCTGCGAATCGGAGTCGATGAGGCTACAGGCAAGGATGTCAACATCCCCTTCAGCGACATCTTGCCTATGGTGCACCCAAGCGACTTTGTCCTGGGTGGATGGGACATCTCCGGCCTGCCGCTCGACCAGGCAATGCAGAGAGCCAAGGTCCTCGATTATGATCTCCAGAGACAGGTCGCTCCCCTTATCGCACACTACAAGCCTCTACCATCCATCTACTATCCTACATGGATCAATGCCAACCAGGACGAGCGAGCCGATAACATCATGGGCGGAAAGACCAAGAAGGAGCATCTCGCCCAGATCCGCAAGGATATCCGAGACTTCAAGGCCGAGAACCAGCTCGACAAAGTTATCGTGCTATGGACCGCCAACACTGAGCGATACGCCGAGATCATCCCTGGTGTAAATGATACTGCCGATAACATCCTTCGAGCCGTCGACAACTCGCATGATGAGATTGCGCCTTCTACCCTCTTCGCTCTGGCTAGTATCTTAGAAGGTTCTCCATACATCAATGGAGCTCCTCAGAACACCTTCGTACCAGGTGTCATCGACCTCGCTGAGCAAAAGAAGGCCTTTATTGCTGGTGACGACTTCAAGGTGAGCTCAAGACATTTGCATATGTCCAGTATATGCTAATGGTGTATTTTTGATAACAGAGCGGTCAAACAAAGCTCAAGTCTGCTCTGGCTGAGTTCTTGGTCAATTCCGGCTTGGGTTCGTCCGATGCCGTCCGCTTCTCATGCTGGCGTGGCTAATTCATATTCCAGGTATCCGCTCAATTGCAAGCTACAACCATCTCGGAAACAATGACGGAGCCAATCTGTCGGCGCCTGCGCAATTTAGTAAGTCCCTCTGCCGAAGCCTTGGCTATGGGCGTCTGCTGACTTCTGCGATTTTAGGAAGCAAGGAGATTAGCAAGTCTAGTGTCGTTGACGATCTAGTCGAGGCAAACCACTTGCTGTGAGTGCAAGTCGAGGCTTGTCCCGAATGCAGAAACTAATACGTCTTTTGCCCTCGTCAGCTACAAGCGCAAGCCCACCTTGCCTGGCTCCAAGAAGGTCGAGACTGATCACCCTGATCACTTGGTCGTTATCAAGTATATGCCCCATGTCGGAGGTAAATACAAACTTTTCAGAACAAGTCTGTTACACCTGCTAACTTTCCTCATCTTAGACTCCAAGCGTGCTATCGATGAGTATGTCAGCGAGATCATGATGGGCGGAGAGAACACTCTTTCCATCTACAACGTCTGCGAAGACTCTCTGCTCGCCACTCCTCTGATCTTCGATCTGGCTATTCTTGCCGAGCTCTTTACTCGAGTACAATACAAGGGACCTGGAGCCACAGAGTATGAGTCCATGTACTCTATCTTGTCGCTCCTGAGCAACATGCTCAAAGCTCCGCTCGTCAAGCCTGGCCAGCCAGTCAGAAACGGCTTTGGCTTCCAGCGAAGCGCTCTCATCAACTTCTTGAGGGCTTGCATTGGCATGTCGCCAGAGAGCAACATGGAGCTCGAGAGCAAGCTTACCTGGTAGAAGACGGCAAGCTCGGATGGCTGTCTGGCTTGTATAAAACCCAAAAACCGGGAGATCTTAATTCTGTGTGATCTTACTGTGCTGCTAGATTAGATATTGCTGCCTGCAAATGCCGTTCCTTCTTCAAACAAATGGTTCATACATCGGACTTTTTGCCGACAGATGCACCTTTCTCGCTACTCTGCGCGCGACTTCACCGAAGAGGCGCACTTGCTGATGACTTGCGGGCTCTATGGCTTCGTATCTGGCTCGTGTGCTCTGGTGTCTGGATCTTTGGGCCTGTGAGCTCGGCGCGCCTGCAAGAACGGCGATAGCTCCCACAAGACAATGTATCATCACGCGAAGAATCAGCAAATTTATCACTCCAGTAATACAGCTCAAACACACCTTGCGATATATATCCAGCTTCCAGCTCGCCGTGCTTGAACCCAAGCTTGGTAGCAGCCTCGCCATCGACATAGATCTTGCTAGGCGCAGCGACAGGCGCATCTTCGAGCTGCAGCCTCGTCAGTACAAGCAGTCAAGACGGCCTCTGCAACCGACTCTTGCGACTCGTCTTTCCAGCTTCGTGTGTACAATGAAAAGTTTCCAGCTGCCCTTTGGCCAGCCGGCAATTATCCCCTCCAGTAGTTCCTGGTAAGGTTGGCCTTTGACTGGCGCTGGCTTTTAGATAGAAACAATGCCGTCTGGCGTCTTATGCCAGATAAGCTTATCTACCTTGACCGATGCCTAGGCAGGTTTGCTGGTCTTGGTCTTGCCTGCACTCTTGCGGGCAGGAGCTGGCTTCGGCGCCTTGGCTGCAGACAAAGTGTCGCGGTTGGGAGCTTGCTGAGACAGGTAGGGTCATGACGCCGTATTCAGCCAGAATCTGCTGCGGATTAGGAGCCATCTTGACTGTCTTCGTATTGTCTGCTAAGGTAGCTTGCTTTATCTTGATAACGGATCTTGATTCCTCGAGTTCGTCGGGAGGAAAGAGTGGTTTTGGAGTTTCCAGAACCTGTAGATGGAGAGTGGACTACAACCAAATCGACGGGAGCCTGATAGCTGAATGTGATGAAGGCTGTGCGATGTTGATCTCTCGTTGAGGTGAAAGACAATGGCTTCCAATTGTCCCATGGATCCACAAAAACGTCTTCTGGCGAAGTTGAGCGGCTTGGACCAGGCTCGGGAGTTTGGCTGGGAGTCTGTCGGCGGCTTGAACTTGCTGCTGCAGGCTGAGGCGAGGGTCCAGCAATCCGAAGCGGGGCCACGGAGGGCCTCGCCTGGTTGTTGAGATGGACTTGGCACTGCAAAGGAGAAGCAGTCGAGGGAGAAGTGTGCGTGGAGGCTGAGGTGGATGAAGAAGGCGTGGGAGGCTGTTGGAGAGCAAGGCCTGCAGCCTGAACTACTGGTCGAGCACTCGGGCTTGTAGCAGCGGCCGGCGGAGGTCGTGTTCACGGCCGCCCAGGTGTCGAAGTGGTGCGCATCATCAGTGATAAACGCTACAGTAGGGTCTGCTGCGAGTAGAGGCGTTCTTCGGAATTCCCCATTGCGGACACGTTGCGCGTTCACTCTGCCGTGTATTCTCGTAGGAATGGAGGGATCTTGCAAGATGAACTTGGGCACTTTAAAGATTGACAAGATCGCACGTATCCAGGTCAGAGGTAGTGCGGGGCCGTGATGCGGCAGGAAGACGCGATGACCAGCATCGAAAGCGCTGATCATGTAGATGAAACGCGGAGAGAGAAAAGCTCTGGTCCGCTTGATCAAATCCCGTCGCATAGGTCCAGGAACGTTGTTCAAATGTCGTCTGCCAAGAGCCTCTACCGTCTTGTCGATCGCAGATCCGAAGTTCTTCGCATAGTATTCGTGCTGCTCTGCCGCTCTGACGTGTGACTGTCCGTTAAGGAACTCGCTCCCACGCCCAATCCTTTGCGGAGTATGAAACTCGGGAAAATTCTCATGACAAGTGTCATTAGGACGACGCATAATGGTCTGTCGGAGCTCGGTGAAAGCAGCGCGCTGGACACCATGCTGTCCTTGCTGATCTTGCATTGCCGATCGCTTGTATAAGTGATACCATTACGTAGATTCGCAGATGTTGTAGGAGTTACCCGCATTGAATAGTGACCAGATCCTGTACCTACCCTTGAATCCGTTGTATTGGAATCCAAGGGCGTGACAGTACCCCCCGGTCAGGACCTAGCTCCGCGAGGTCGGTTTGTACCCAGCTAGAGGAGCCAAATTAGGATTGATAGGGATATTAGGAGGTTTTACAGCCAGTTGAAAGTCTGTCGCTATCCTCGTAACTATAATCTAGGCATGGGGACCATGTAGCCGATATTTGAGAGGAAGAGACCCATCAGCGTGCTTGAAGTGATGAGGTAGATCGGTGCCACGACGCGGATCCATCGGTTGACGATGTTGGCAGGGTGGAAAGGGAGAAAGGGTCGATGAAGCGCATTCATCTGCGGTAGCATATGGACGAAGTATGGGCGGAACATGGCAATAGTACGATTGACGAGCGCATCTCGCTGGTTGTTGTTGAAGCCCGGTACGCCCGTAAGGTGTCGCTCTCCCAGAACCTTGATTGATTCGCTCAGGGCATTCTGGACATGCCTCGCATAGTAGAGATTTACTTCGCCTATCATAATATTGGCCTGCGCATTGAAGAAGTTGTGCCTTGCTCTCCCAGATGTCGTAGCGCGTGTAGACCCGTCTGACCGTTCATGATGGTGAAAGGATAGGCACCCTGGCCCCAGCATGGGGACCATGTAGCCGATATTCGAGAGGAAGAGACCCATCAGCGTGCTTGAACAGATTAGGTTGAGCTGATCCACGTAGAATGATGCTGTGCGCATCGCAGTTGTCACACATCGGAAGGTGGAGTGGATAGACTGCACTTTGCTGTGGTGAGACTTCGACCCTGAGTTGGTTTGGGGGTCGTTCTGAGTTGCTAGATCTTGAGTGGTGATGCATGATCGCAAGCTCTCGCATCTGAGCGTATGCGTGGGTCCAGGAGCCATTCTTCAGAATTTATGTTGATTTGATGCGTTAGTCGTAGAAAAGAGTCAATCAGCTCTTCTCAGAATCCAGCAAAGAAGGCACGTGCGAGACGTCTTCGTAGCTCGATCACTCCAAAGCAAACGGAAGCTGCCTGGTGAAGACCATTCTCAAATAATCTTTCGTTTGTGCGAAGTCGACAGCTCGAAGGCCTGGAAAGGCTTGTGCACAAAATTGATTCGCCAGTTTAGGAAGTAGTGCCTCTTGTTGAGCTAGACATGCTGCAGCTGCTTGTAAACGAGCTTCAATCGTCAGGAAGCCCGCTGGTACGATTCGAGCCATACGGGTGTTGACAATTGTTAATGAGGTTACAGTCGAAGCTTGGGAGCACAAGCTACGCCAGCTTCCGAGCTGAACCAACGCGAAGAGAAACTATCAGTATACGAAAAGACGGAGCTGATGATAGCTTGAACCCACTTGTGCCTCCATGCAGCCGGTATGACCGTACAGGATGGCCTTGTTTGGCCTATATACCACTAAGCGCATACAATAGTCGCATCCAGTACGTCCACTGGAGGCTGTGAGAGGC
This sequence comes from Erythrobasidium hasegawianum, assembly GCA_001972285.1. NCBI lineage: Eukaryota > Fungi > Basidiomycota > Cystobasidiomycetes > Erythrobasidiales > Erythrobasidiaceae > Erythrobasidium > Erythrobasidium hasegawianum. The sequence continues at coordinate 829,164 of BCII01000004.1, read as the reverse complement.
ATGGCTGTGGTACTTGGACCAGCGTCAAGATCCGGCGTATGATAAAGATATGATGTGTTATGAAATAAGATTGCGGCTGGATGGTGATGATGGAAGAGATGAAGGTGTAAGGGGATTAAGCATGAGGTGAGATGCATAGATATGGTAGGTTAGGGAAACTTGATATTATGGGAGAGAAGGAAAGGAGAGATGCGAGCACAGAAGTAGAAATTATACTCGACAGCCTGGAAGATAGGACGTCATTCGCGCTGGCGATTTCCTCCACTTCCACGATAATGGAGGATGCTGACTGATAAAGTTCACGGTCATGAAAATGGAAGATTTCTGAGGTCAGGCGTCAGACAGGATCTCGCGACTGCTTGGAAGATTGTGGCATGAAGGAGCGACGGAGAGGTACGATGTGCAGAAGGGGGAAGGAATCATGTAAGGATCAGAGGAGCCTGCATGATAGCTTAGGGACAGCTGCCATGCACAAATCATCAGCGGGGTTCCCTTGGATTTTTGTGGTCAGTCCGGCAGTCAGTTCTCTCAAGGCGTCGGTCCTCGAGTAGGAAAGGCATGATCTTCTATTCTGCGGGCTTTCTGATTTCGAGAGGTTTCTCTTCTTTTGCCTTTTCGCCCTCTCCCCCTTATTCTGCTTCGATCGAGTTTTTCGAGCTTCTTCCGAGTTTGCAATCTTCTCCCTCGAGGGTCCCGTCAGGAGAGAAGCGAGTACGGTATTATCACCTTCAAGAACCTTTACTATGGCCAAGATCTTCAAGCCATCGCGCGTGGTCGTCGTGCGTGGAATCGCCAGATCCTTCCCTCCAGCAAGAACGGCCGACTTATCTCTGCGTTATGTGATGTGTCTTTAGGTCCTCAGCGGGCGCTACAGCGGGCGCAAAGCCGTGTGTCTTGCATCCAATGAAGCTGGCACAAAGGAGAGGCCCTACCCTCACGCCATCATTGCTGGCGTCGACCGATACCCTCGAAAGGGTGGGTTTACACCTTCGACCGGGATTGTCGATGGGAGAAATCATCTGAGAATTGATTGCTATTCGCTGCAGTCACCAAGCGTATGGGAGCAAAGAAGGTCGCAAAGCGAAGCAAGGTCAAGCCTTTCATCAAGGTGGGCAGCATCTCCGAAGAAGCCTAGGCTACAGACAGAACAGGACAGGCGCTGAGAGATTGAAACTACCGCAGGCTATCAACTACAACCACCTCATGCCAACACGATACGTGCTCGAGCTCGATAGCTTGAAAGGCGCAGTCTCGCAGGACACATTGAAGGAGGACAGCCAGAAGGTAGACGCAAAGAAGAATGTCAAAAAAGTATTCGAGCAGAAATACGCAGCGGGACAGAACAAATGGTTCTTTCAGAGCCTGAGGTGGGCCTACATTCTGCCCTTCCGCAAGAGAGGAACATCGTGCTGATGCATTTTGCCAATCCGCAGATTCTAAGCGCTCAGCTACCTTTACATTCACCTACCTCTACCTGTTTCCATCCGGCTCTTCTTTCTACGTTGTTCCCACCCTTGTTTTCTGTCTGACTAGGGACGATTGCAAAAGATGCGTTAGGAGGAAATGGCATTCACTTCGACTTACTTTCTTCGACATTTAGGGCAGTCCCTTTTCAAGAGGTTGGTCTGTTCTACGTCGAGCAGCATTCCAATTACCAATCTCGATCCCTCCAAGCTGTACACTGCTCGGATGACATGAAAGCGCAACTATGATCCTCTGAAGATGCGCGCAGATCAGGACTGCTCTGCATATCTCTTAACGAGATGGCCGCTTTGCTGTGTGCATTGACGACAAAAGCTACTTCGCTATTTCAATAATCCATCATTCCAGTTGTGCTGCATGGGCTGAACAGAATGCTCGCTACTGCTCACTGACATGACCTCTGACTGACGCTTAGCTTGTATCGCCGAGTCGCGAAGTTTCTAATATTGCCTGTTGGAAATAGAGTCATTGCCATTTCACTTAGAGTGTATGGCGTTGACTGCCAATTCTACTTGTTGATCAATCATAATCTTGTAATTGTCGCCTTTCTCCCTTGGACCTACATACACATGGCTCGACACTCGCGGTCGCCGTCTCCAGCGGCGAGCAGCAGCAAGCGAGCGCGGACATCTCGCGACGACAGAGAGCGAGAGCGAGACAGCAGAGACGACAGAAGGGATAGAGATAGGGATAGGGAGAGAGACCGCGACCGCGACAGACGAGACCGCGAACGACGGCGGTCAAGAAGCAGAGAGCGGGAGCGCAGTGACCGCAGAGATTCGCACAGAGACAGAGATAGAGATAGAGATGGCAGAAGAAGTGCGAGATCACCGTCGCCTGGTGGAAGAAGTTCGAGGAGAGAAAGGGAACGAGACAGCAGCGACAGGCCGCGCGATAGAGAACGAGACAGCCATCGAGAACGGGAACGAGAGCGAGAACGACGAGACTCGCCAGCTGTCCCATCATCATCATCGGCTTCAAAAGCGCCAGCAGGAATAGCGACAACGACTTCGAGAAGTTCCAGCAAAGCAGCCTCGCCAGCGCCAGTGCAGCCAGTCGCATCCACATCTGCTTCTACATCTACAACGACTGCTCCTTTGAACGACGCAAAGAAGACAGAAACGCCCGAAGAAGAGAAGCTGCGCATCAAAAGAGAGCGTCTCGAAGCTTTCAAAGCCAAGAAAGCAGCTGAACGAGCAGCTGCTGAAGCTTCTGCTCCACCTCCATCTCCTTCCACTTCTGCCGCCTCTCCTGCTCCCGTTGCTGTTCCTGCGAAATCATCGACTCCCTCTACACGCCCTGCTGTCTCTAGTGGAACGGCGACTGCCGCTCGACTCGGTCTACCTATTTCTGCTTCACTCCCTGCGAAACCTCTAGCTCCGTCACCGCTTTCCACCTCTTTACGCTCTGCGCCCGTCGGCTTGCCCAAGAAGCCTGCGTTCAGCGCATTCGGCGCATCTACCTCCAGCAGCACTGGCAATGCAGCTGGCAAAGGTAAATCAAAGCGAGCCACAGCAGCGGGGATGATGGATGAAGACGACAGCGAAGGCAAGACAGTCCTATATAAGCCTGAACAAGGCGCACATATCGAAGGTGGACTAGAGCCTGATAAACCTACAGCTTCGCAACTAGAAGCTATGAAGCGTGCGGAAGCAGAGACGAATGGAATGGACGTTGACGAGCAGACGCAGGAGGCAGAAGAACACGATGAGTCTGCTCTAGATGATGGACTGGATCACCTGGATGGCCATGATGACGATGATGAGGACGACGAATTCAAGGATGGTGGTCCGAGCGTCAAAGCTGCGCCATTGAGTAAAGCCCAGATACAAGCGTTGCAAGAAGAACGAGAAGCAGAAGAGATTGAAGCGCGTTCGAGAGCAAAAGCCAAGATGGATATAGATAATCAGAAAGCGGACGAGGAAGAAGAGGTGGATCCTTTAGATGCGTTCATGATGGACGTAGAGAAGGAGAAGACCAAAGTCGATAAAGAGGATCTGGACAAATTAGCACCCAATGGTGCATCAGCTGATTCCAAGTTGAAAACGAATGGCACAAGCACGTCGGACAAGAAGGGCAAGAAAGCAGCAGGCGCGAAAGGACTGATCGACATGTTCGAAGACGACTCTGGCGGAGAATCCGACAGCGAGATCCCCGACATCGACGATATCGACAAGACGTCTTTGAAGCCTGAGGACATTCTCGCTTTAGCGCAAAAGAAGCTCAAGAAGCGCGATATCGCGCCTGTCGACCATTCCAAAATGAGCTACGAAGCATTCAGGAAACAGTTCTATCACCCCCCGCCCGAGATTGAGGAGATGAGTAATGAAGAGACGGAGGCGCTCAGAGTCGAGTTGGACAATATCAAGATCAGAGGTGTCGATTGTCCCAAACCAATCACGAAATGGAGTCATTGTGGTCTGCCTGCTGTGTGGTGAGTGACCGCCCTTTTTCCTGATGTACGTAGACAATCAGCTGATAGATATGTCTTGCGAAACAGCCTCGAGGTCATCCGGTCTCTAGGCTATCCTAAACCTACGTCCATCCAATCCCAAGCCATTCCAGCAATAATGTCAGGCCGCGACGTCATCGGTGTAGCAAAGACAGGGTCTGGAAAGACAGTAGCTTTCCTCCTTCCCATGTTCAGGCATATCAAAGATCAGCGTCCTCTGGATCAGCTCGAAGGCCCCATCGCGATGGTCATGACGCCGACAAGAGAACTGGCGACGCAGATTGCGAGAGAGGCCAAGCCGTTCTTGAAGGCGTTGGGATTGAGGGTGAGTACAATTGGACTTAATGTTGAAGACAGGCTAACGTCCGTATACAGGTCACAGCGGCGTACGGAGGCAGCCCTCTCAAAGACAATATCGCCGACATGAAGCGAGGCGCAGAAGTCATAGTGTGCACACCGGGACGAATGATCGAGCTCCTCATCACCAACAGCGGGCGGATCATCAATCTCCGGCGTATCACATATCTTGTCTTAGATGAAGCAGACAGAATGTTCGACATGGGCTTCGAGCCGCAAGTCATGAAGATCCTCTCCCAGATTCGACCAGATAGGCAGACTGTGCTGTTCTCAGCTACGTTCCCGAGAGCTATGGAAGCGCTCGCTAGAAAGATCTTGAAGAAACCTCTTGAAATCACCGTAGGAGGTAGATCCGTCGTAGCTGCTGAAATCGAGCAACTCGTCGAAGTACGCGAGGAAGAATCCAAATTTAATCGCTTGCTGGAGATTCTAGGAAGGACGTACAATGACGATGCGGATACGCGGACGCTCATCTTCGTACATCGCCAAGATTCAGCAGACAACCTTCTTCGAGATCTACTAGCAAAGAACTATGCTTGCATGTCTTTGCATGGTGGAAAAGAACAAGTTGACAGAGATGCCGTTATCTCAGACTTCAAGGCTGGCATTATACCTATTGTGATAGCCACGTCCGTAGCTGCAAGAGGACTAGATGTCAAACTTCTTAAACTAGTCATCAACTACGATTGTCCGAACCATATGGAGGATTACGTGCATCGTGCTGGAAGAACGGGCAGAGCGGGTAACAAAGGAACATGTATCACCTTCATCACACCGGAACAGGATAGATATGCAGTCGACCTGCAGAAAGCGCTCGAGGCTTCGAAAGTCGAAATCCCCGCGGATCTCAAGAAATTGGCAGATGGTGAGTCCGGCCGACACCCTTTCTCCATATATTTTCTAATTACTGAGACATTTATCGTACAGGCTTCATCGAAAAAGTCAAAGCTGGAAAAGCTACCGCTGCTTCGTCTGGATTTGGCGGAAAAGGTCTTGAGCGACTCGAGCAAGAGCGAGATGCCAAAGACCGCGCTCAACGATCAGCCTACGGCGAAGATGATTCCAACAAGGAGAAGGACAAGGACAAGGAAGGCGGCGACGACACCGCTGCTGGCAAGAAGGGAGAAGAGGGCGCTCAAGCTTCTCATCCCGGTCTCGATATGCCTGATATCGAAGTCGAAGTCCGTCGTGGACCGGCGCCTGATACTGGCCGAAAAGGTTACGGCATCAAGATCAATGAAGCGAATCTTGCATCTCTCAAAGCTGCTGAAACAGCTGCTCAACAAGCAGGTATCGACGCTACGGGTATCAGCAAAGCTCAATCCGTTATTGCGAAACTTACAGCGAGCATCCAAGCTCGGAAACAGCAGCAATTCGGTGGTGGGCGGGAAGGCGAAAGCGATCTCGACGCTGCAAGAAGAAGAGACCCAGATGCTACGGAATACCATGCTGTCGTACCTATTGGACGATTTGGCCAACGTGCTCGATGGAAGGTTACGAATAAAGAAACCATCTCTCGTCTCATCGAAGAGACTGGCGCGAGTATCACAAACAAGGGTGTCTACTACGAGAAAGGCAAAGAACCTACCGGGCCAGACGATCCTCCTCATCTCCACTTGCTCGTTGAGAGTAATATCGCATCAAAGGTCGAACATGCTATTCGCGAGATCAAGCAGCTCCTATTCGATGCAAGCGTCCAAGCCCTGGAGGCTGACGCGAACAGACCCGGTAAATACAGTGTCTGATAGAGCTCTCTTCGTTTGAGAGGAGAAAGAAGTGCAAGCAATGTAGGCATAGTCGAGGGTGAGCCAGTAGGGCTTGGGCCGAGGTAACCCCAACAGTCGCATGTGTTTGAGATGGCCGTCATTACGCTAGGCTTCGGAAATGCTGATTTCGTACTTGATAGGTACATGCAGTTCTCCTTCTTCCCTCCTCCATCCTCGTTCTCTCGGACCTCCCCGGTCCCGACCGCAATCGAATCGAGTCTATTATGCAGGTTTGATACAAAGCTGATGCCATTCACCGCACATACTATACACACATCTTCCGACCATACACGCTTTTCAGACCGGACTCGCTTTCACCAGGCTTTTCTGCCCGAAGTCAAAGAGTCTCAACCGTATGTACTGTGACAGACGACAGACACATAGTATCTCAATTGAAGAGAACACTCAACTTAACGTCCTATCATGCTCTTCCTCCCTCCGGCTATCTCGATGCACCTCCTATCCGATCGAAGCATGTCTCCGCTGGCCATATTGCCCGTCCGTCGCAATATACGCGTGACGAATTTCCTGTCTAGGACGATTCATCGGTTACAATGAAAGCCGGCATTCATCTAGAGCTCCATCCTAGACTGATTGCGTCCTCTTGCTCCTTCTGGGAGCTCCACTACCCTTTTCTTTCTTTCTTTCTCTCATTCCCAAATTTTCTACTCCGCTTTCCCTTACTGAAGAAGAATAACAGTCATGTTCAAGCAAGCTTCTATCGCTACTTTCGCTCTGCTAGCTGCAGCCAATGTCGGCGCTGCTCCTATGCCCCAAGCCAGTGCGTCTAATACCCAGACTTTTCCTTCCTCGATATGGCAGGACACGAGCTGATAAAGGTTCTCTGTTTCAGCCGTCTCTCTTGTGGCTCCTCCTCCTGGCATGCTGCCCAACGCAACATATGTTGCTCTAGGAGGTGATGCCAATGGAGCGACTTTTGTAGCCGAAAGACTGGTTACTATCAGCGGTGTAGCAACCACTGTTGTCGGTGAGTAACACACGAGTTACAGCAGAGGCCTTCTGCCGCGCATCCAGAGCGCTAATTGTCTTGAATGAACAGATGCCGTCCAGGCCAACCCCACGAACCTGATCATCGTTGAGGCTGATCAGACTGGTTAGTGCCGATTCGCATATCACAACGCAGTCTCCTTGCCTGACTTTATTTGTTTACCAATCAGGTGGTATCATCCAGGCAGTCAACTGCCAGATCTCCGGCGATGTTGACGTTTGCGCTGGAGTAAGTGGAATTTTGCATATATCGAAGAGGTCTCTGCTGATAGTTGTCTTCTTCAGGCTCGGGTCACCGATGGATCCACTGTAGCGTACGAGCTGAGCGCTACCGGAGTTTCCACTGCTGTGGTCGGAGAAGGTCTTACAGCTCTTCCTCCTGACATTCTCGGAGCTCTCGGCCCTCTGGTCTCCAACGCATATGCCTTCTCGACGGCTGTCCAATCGATAGCACCTTCAACAGTCACAGCTCTTCCAGGCTTCATCGGCATGAATATGACCACCAATATGACGGCCAATGCCACTATGACTATGGACATGTCCGCGTCCATGTCGATGGCTACTGCTATGGCCTCTGCTATGGCATCCTCTTCATCTGCTTAGAGAGATCAGAGCATGCATCAAGCAAAATATACATAGTTGGACTGTTTCTTCTTCTTCCAATCAATGTGTAACTTTCCTTTTTTTATGTCTTGGGATCGGTTGGCAGGATCTAATACCATCGTACAATACTGTCATATCTGAATTATACAAAGCCAAGCTTTGCAATGCTCACCTTCTTGCGCCTGTCTGCTTCTTCTCCCTTGCCCGTTCCTGGCACGTGTCTTTGAATATCGATCCGGGCCGTTTCCTATTGGCTGCGGTCCGATGACGATGATCGCGTTGGGTATGATCTGAGGGCTATCTGTAAGTTAATCTGCTTCTTTCCTTTGCTTTCTTCAGACTTGACATCTGCTGGTTTATGCTCCTGAAGGTTCCCTTATTGCGAACTTGCCTGAGAAATCCCCACGTATTACCTACTTCTGCCCGCTTCTCTCTGTCTGCTGCAAGAATGGGCGTCGAATCTGTCAAGGTCGGATCCACCAGCGACTTCCCTAATGATCTCTCTATGAAGGAGTTTGACTTCAAAGACGCCGGAAAGGTCCTCGTCTCAAAGATCGACGGAGAGTACTTCGCGACTGCGAGCAAGTGCACTGTACGTGGACGCTCGCAGGCTGTGATACGCACACTGATAACATGTATCAGCATTATGGTGCTCCATTAGCTAAGGTAAAGCGAATGCTGAAGAACAGCAGGCCTAGTCTTACATTTTACGATGCTAGGGTGTACTCAGCAAAAGTGCAAACGGTAGCCCACGACTAGTGTGTCCTTGGCATGGAGCTGTGAGTATCTGAGCGCTTTGCAATGCTGGCATGGACGCTGAGGGATATGCAGTGCTTCAACGCTAAAACCGGTGATATCGAAGACGCACCTGCCCCAAACAACCTGCAGGTCTACGCTGTAGAAGTGAAAGGACAAGATATCTATGTCTCTGCCGATCCAGAGCTTGTCAAGAAGAACATGCGCCCTACGAAAGCCCCAGCCGGCGTGAAGAGCGAGAAGAAGGGAGTAGTTATCGTAGGAGGTGGTAGTGGTGGTCTCTTTGCAGTAGAAGGGCTACGAGAGTCAGGTTATACTGGATCTATCAAGATTTTGTCGAAAGAAAAGTACATCCCGATCGATAGGACTAAGCTCTCGAAAGCTTTGATCGACGATCCTGCAAAACTGGCTGTCCGCGATGAGCAATGGTACAAGGACAACCAGATCGATCTAGACTTGGATACCGTCGTCAAAAGCGTGGACGTAGAGGCTGAGACCGTCACTACCGAGAACGGCAAGACGGTTGGCTACGAGCATCTGATTCTCGCTACTGGAGCGACACCCACCGTGAGTCTCCTTCAATTCAGAATCATGCCATTGCTGACAGACCTCTACGCCAGCGCTTGCCCGTAGACGGATCGGATCTTGGCAACGTCTTTGTCCTTCGAACCATCGATGACACCAAAGCTATCAACAATGCCCTAAGCGCCGCAACGACTCAGCAGCCCGAAGTCGTCCAGAAGGCAGAAGAGAAGCTCGGCGTTGACGGAGCTTTCAAGCCAAACCTCGTTGTCATCGGCTCAAGCTTCATCGGCATGGAAGTCGCGCTTGCAGGAGCCAAGAAGGCAAACGTTACTGTCGTAGGAATGGACAAGACTCCCTTTGAGAAGATTCTCGGAGAAGAGATTGGAAGTGCACTGCGCAAGAACCACGAGAAACAAGGCATCAAGTTCCAACTTCCCGTTCAAATCTCGCACTTTGCACCGAACGAGAAAGATTCAAGCAAAGTGGGAGCTGTAGTGCTCAAATCGGGTGAGAAAATTCCCGCGGACGTGGTAATTCTAGGAACGGGTGTCAAGCCCGTCACGGACTATGCGCAAAACATCCCTGGAATCAAGATTGACGACAAGGATAAGAGTATCGAGGTCGATGATCAGCTGCGTGTCGTTGGAATTGGAAAGAAGAACGTGTACGCAGTCGGAGATATTGCCCGCTTCCCGGATATTAAGACTGGCGAAGTGTTCAGGGTCGAGCACTGGTATGTAGAGATGCGCAGGTCATCTGCAGTACACTAAAGTTGGCTCTCTAGGAATGTCGCTGGCAATCACGGTAGATCGGTGGCTTCCACCATCTGCGGCAAGGAGGAGCCTTACAGCAAGACGGTAAGTCTCGACAGGTTGTGGGAGGCTGTCATCTGAGTCTTCTACTTCCCAGGCCATCTTTTGGAGTGCTCAAGGTGCTCAGCTGCGATTCTTGTCGACTTCGCTCAGCTCGAAGTGGGAGACGACGTGAGGAGCTCGAGTTCCAGGCAAAGCTCGTATGTTAATGAGTGTCTTTCCCAGTCACATGGATGGTAACCCGGAGGAGTTGAAGTTCGTCTGCTACTACGGAAGTAAGTATTATTGCCATCTGAGCGCAGAACTCATCAGCTGAAGTTTTCTTTGCAGAGGGCGACGAGATCGTCGGTGTCGCATCGATGGGACGCGATCCTATCGTTACACATATGTCAGAGCTGCGACTGCTCAACAAGATGCCGTCTTTCTCAGCCGTCAAGCAGGGTAAAGACGTTCTCTCCATCCCGCTTACAGCTTGACTGGCGGCTAAATTGTAGCTTGCATGAATGAATATGGACTATGTAACTTTGGCTCACCGGAAATTGCAAAGACATTCTACATAACGTTTGATGATGATGAGCTTTCGGCTTCTATCGATTGCGATACTTGCACTTACCTTTCTGGATGGACGGCGCGACAGAGCTCGATGTCGCAGATGATATCGAAGCGTCCAGCGTAAGCTGCAACTTGACCATGCAGAACCCAAGAAGCCTAGCCGAATGTCTTGTCTCGTGCTCGCAATTTCCGTGACTTTCGCAGTACTTCAGCCTGAATGTCCTGAACAACGGAGTGACTGCAAGAGTACCCAATGCTTATACCCTGCAAGACAATGCTGCTCAGCTTCCACCGCGAAGTAACCTGTTCGCTATCTCAAACGTCTTTGGATGGGCAGTCGTCGCGACCCAAGATGGTGAGGCGAGCCGGGAACTGCCAGCGCAAGCAGCTAATATCTCTTCAGGCTTCTCACTCATCAACATGGCGGATCTGCGGAGCTTGTACCTCTCTGCAAAGCAAAGAACAACGCCTGACATCTCTACCGCAAGAGATGTTCAAATAGGTCCAGGCGGACTGGCTTTCCTCAAGTTTGCAATGGCAGATAAGTACATAATAGCTGCTGGACCAGCTCTGCAAGGTGGCATTGGTATTTGGCGACTCAGGAGCTTGGTCGATGGTAGTAATGCAAGTGATCTGTAGCAGCTTATAAGCTACAGGCTGATTTCGCATCATGCTCAGACATCACCGGAACATGTCTTCCCGCCAGTCTCGAGCTCTGCCATGTTGGATCTCCTGCCAAACCCAAGCGATCGGCCAGAATTGGTCGCTGTTCTATCGCAAGATGGGCAGGCATCTATGCTCAATCTGACCACAAAGACTGTCGTTGCACAGTTTGGCAGTAACGTCACCGCTGGTGAGTTTCAGTCTTCAATGGTTGCTTAAGAACTTCTTCGCTAATATCGTACTGCGAACAGCATGCTGGTCTGTCAAAGGGAAGCAGATTGTCTGCGGTGATAACAATGGTACCTTGACGCAATACACGCCTGAAGGAGACGCCAAGACCGTTACGGAAGCAGCACCTTCGCTTCGAGGCAGGAATCTATCTGCCATAGACATTCGCTGGGTTGAGAACACTGTCTTCTTCGTCACTTACATCGACCCATCAAACCCTATGGATACCCAAATCTTCATCAATATCCGACAAAAGTCAGGCTCCGTGGATTATGCCCAAGTATTAGATCCGTTAATGATAGAAAACCCCGATCGTCCCGAGGCGAGATACAACATCTGGCTTAAGAATTGGACGCCTTTCAAGCATCTGCTACTCGTCAGCAACACAACTAGCAATACTATAAGCCATGTCGGCCAGGCCCCCGTCGAAGAAGGCAGCGACAACATCGTGTGGTCGCAAGTCAAGAACGATCTGTACACCACTCTGCCATTAGACAGCTTTCCTTTAAGTCTCGAAATCGATTTGTCTGCCACGGAAGCGCCTTCTGCGGAAGAGAATGCTGGAGAAGTCGCTACGCCTGTCCTATGGTCTTATGCGACAGATGGAACACTGTCGGCATGGAGAGTAGTCAACAAGGAAGGAGGAGCCTATACTGGCATCGCTCCGTCACAAGACGTTTTGACGAACGAGGAAGCGGGAGCAGCTGGCACGTCTACTCCGGCTCCCGCTCCCACTATGTCTGGCATACAAACACCTACAAGCAACGCCACTCCAGCTTCAGCCTCTCCGTTCAGTACCCCTCTAGCCAAATCCTCATTCGGAGCTCCCGCTTTCGGCGGCGGTTCCTTCTCTTCACCACCCACGTTCGGCGCTCCTGCCTTTGGAAGGACACCATCCTTCGCACCTGCTTTCGGACAATCGACCTTCGGTTCTTCCACTTCTTCTGCAACGCCAGCACCAGCTTTCGGACAGCCTGCTTTCGGTAAACCCGCTTTTGGTGCTCCAGCTGCGCCGGCTGGAGGCTCCTTGTCTGCAAGTACTGGAGGTTTTGCTGGATTCGCTTCAAGCAAGCCCGCTTCCGGCTTCATCACCCCCGCGAACAGCGTCGGGACAATGTCTCCAGCAGCGTCCACCTCTTCTTCGCCGACCGATGCTGCTTCAAACATCCCTGCGAAGCCTCCTGCTTTCTCTTTCAGAGCCTTCGGTAACAGCGCGACGCCAAGCACCTCTTTCGCATCTCTGGCTTCGAAAACGGAAGATATAGCTGAGTCTTCGCGAGCACCCTCGCCGTCTCCCACTCCGTCTTCAGATGCAGTCAAAGTATCTCCGTTCGCCACGAATTTCGGGACGGCCGCTCCTGCAACTTCGACTACAAAGCCTGCTTTCGGCTCTTCCACTGCATTTGGATCGGCCAGCGCTTTCGGTTCTTCCTCATCGCCATTCGCTACAAGTACCAGTAAGCCGGCCACACCAACTGGATCTGGCGGCTTCGGATCTTTCTCTGGCAAGCCCAGCACCGGCTTCTCGTTCGCTGGCCCTCAAGAAGTACCCAAGTTGGACAGTAGCCCTGCATTCGGTGCAGTCAGGGACTCCGCCAGCCCTGCTTCTGGCAGTCTTGGTGCCCAAGCAAGCTCAAAGCCAGCCGGGCTCAGCGATACAGATGCGGATACGCTCGAGCCCGAGCATGTTGCGGATCAGAAAGGAGGAGCGCTTGATTTCAACACTGCTAAACCTGCCGATAGTCTGTCCATGACAGGCTTTGGCTTTGGCTCCTCAGCCAAATCAGAAGAGTCGTCGCCCAAAGCCTCGCCCTTCGGTAGTTTTGGCAAAGTCGCTACTACTGTCAAGCAGATTGAAGAGAGAAGTGTTGAGTCAGCTTCTCCTCCAAGAGCGCCTACAAAGCGTTTGAGCTTTGGCTCTCCACCCTCTAAACCGCCTGCGGTAGCATTCGATATTGGGCCTGCAGCAGTGCCTGAAACGTCGGCGGACACCGTCAAGCCGGCAAACGAGGAAAAGAAGCCCGCTTTCAGCTTCGCAACTCCATCCACTAAAAGCGACAAACCATCTGCGTTCGGCTCGTCTGCCTTTGGTCAGGCATCCGCCTTTGGCTCTTCACCCGCTACCGGTTTCTCCTTCGCTAAGCCTGCCGAGAAATCAGATACATCGAAGTCTGCGTTTTCAGCTTTCGCCTCAACCTCTTCTTCAGCTTCTCCTTTCGGGTCACCAGCTTCTACCGGAGCATCTACGCCTTTCGGTAAACCTGGCTTTTTCAGCGCATTTGGCCAGAAACCTCAAGCCGCGGAGTCACAGGACAAAGCGTCTGCAGACAGTACGGCAGCAGCTTTAGATGCATCGCTGAGAGGCTCCGAAAGCTCGCAAGCCGCTTCGAAGGTAGACGTAACAGAAAAGAAGGGAGATGAGCGCGCTCAAAGGAGAGGGCAGACGGAAAGCCAAGGTGATTCCGAGGAAGAATTTACTGGCGAAGATCAAGAAGCAGACCATGAAGAAGTCGGACCTGAGGAAGAAGAGGATGATCAATACGGGGATGAGGAGGAAGAAAGAGGCGACGATAGCGAGGCTCTCTCAGACTTTGAACACGTAGAAGGAGAAGTAGAAGAAGTAGGATCAGAAGAAGGCAGCGGAAGTCAGCAGGAAACGTACGAAGAAGAAGAAACGGAAGGTGGGGAAGTCGAGGATGCGTCTGAAGAAGCGCAAGAGTCCGAGTCTCCCGTTTCACCAACACCGAACCACCCGTTTGTCCCAGCAAAGAAAGCAGAAGCGGATCAGGCACCTACCAAGTCGGCTTTTGGCTTTTCTCCGCAAGGATCTTCGAGTACTCCTGCATTTTCTGGCTTCAGCTTGGCCTCTTCCGAAAAGAAGGCAGCCGAAGAGCCACCCTCTTCTAGCTCGGCAGCACCACCTGTCACCTTCCCAGGCTTCTCCAAGCCAGCTGATACGCCTCAGCAACCAAACAAGGAACCGCCTCAGCCAGTCCTGAATTTCGCCGCTCCCCAGCCCAAACGACCTGAATCCGGAAAGCCTTTCGGTTTTGCTAACTTGCAAAAAGCAGCTCCGCGCACTTCATCTCCTCTCGCATCTCTTCCCTCATTCGAGCCACCCGCAAGTCCTGCAAAAGGTGATACAAGCGCCTCCTTCGCTTCACAAAGTTTCGCAAGTGTAGATGAGCCATCTGAAGCACCGAAATCTGCCGATCTATTTTCTTTGAAACCTCCTTCCGCTTTACCACCTCCCAATGAAGCGCGTTCGCCAACCTCCGAGCGACCACCTCTTTCTCAGCGGACGTCACAAAGTGATGTGTCACAAGCGTTTCCGACAGCGCCCCCAAAGCTCTTCAGTACACCTGCTGCCACTTCCAGTGCTGCAGCACCAAGCAAGGGCACGATAAACGTCTTCAATTCGATGCAGGAAGAGCTGGAAACGGTAAGTGCGAAGCACGTTGGGCAGTCCAGACCTTGCTTGCTGATGATGTTTTGTAACGCTACCGCAGCTGAAAGAATCCGTCGCACAATGCCTCGAGTTCTTCCATTCTGTACAGCCAGCCCGTTTACCGGTGTCCAAGACCAATTCGGCGGAAGAGCTCCTAGACTACGATGCCGAATCGTGGTCTTTAGGTGACTTGCCGCGGATGAAGTCCATGATTGGTCTTCTCCGGGAAAGACTGGCTTCGTCCACCGCTCAAGCAACAGCTGAAGAAAAGGAGGCGAAATCGCTGGAAGGCTCGCTGCTCAAGAGTGTGTAATCATTCCGTCTACTTGTGATTCGGATACTGATTGTGGTCACTAACAGCCAAAACCAAGACTGAAGAGATAACCCGGTATCTCAAGGCCAGGGAAGATCCAGCTTTTGCAAGATTAGTCAAGATCCGGCAGCTCGGACCAGAACAGCTGGAAAACCAAAAGAGATTGCGACGAGTGCAGCAAAATGTCATTGGAGGTCTAGATCAGCTTGAACAAGCTATCGCCACACTCAAAGACAAGATGCTAGATCGTAAACTCGGAAGATCACCCATGAAAGCGCCAAGTCTCGATAGCATACATCGAGCATCGCGGAATATCATCCATGCTCTGCATGCCAAAAATCTGGAATTGGACGACTTGGCTCTCAGACTACAGATGGCTACCCTCTCCACAGAGCCGTCGGGCTCGCACAAAGCTAGTCCGGCCAGGAGCTCGCCTGCGAGGTCCGTGAATGCGTCAGACTCCTTGACCCAGAATCGATCTGGCTCTGCTGTGGATGCCAAAGTGGCCAAAATGCTGGCTGCAGACGAAGCTCGAAAACGTCTAGCAGCTGCTTGGCGGGAAGCGAGGTAGCGTTTAAATTGTCCTATTTATGACACGGTGACAGGCCTCGCTATGCCGTATCTTCAGGCAACCTGTACCAGCCATCAAGCTCCGCGGCGTCTGTTGAGTGGAGTGGACGCTGGGCTGCGAGCAGTGGTGCAGTACTATCAGCTGTAGGTGAACAAGTATGCGTAGTGCATGCTGGCTAAGGATATAGCTTCGGGCTTCTCGGAGGCCTTCACGGTACAGAATGTCAGTTTTGATGCCCTCTCTGATCTATGTAGCATTGTCGTACTACGATAGCATTGTGCACAACTCTAAGGTCTTGATAATTCGACCAAGTTAAGTTAGCGAAACATTCAACTTTTCTTTCCTCTTGTCCGACTCAATTCGACGTCGATGCAGCAGCAATGACATTTTTTGTGCCGCGTCGTTCTTCAGCTGCCAAGAGCGCGCAGAAGAGCAGCGTAACAGCTACAACTACAGCGACGACGAGTAGTCCAGCGCCCCCAGCAGGAAATACCACTTTCCGGACAGTCACCAAACAAGTAGCGCCGGTGACAGCGCAGACGACGACGAGTCTGAGCGAACGACAAGCGCTGGCGAAGCAGAAGCTCAAGAAACAGCGACAGCAGCAGCAAGCGGCAGACGACGTCGAGTACGAAGCTGTCCAGCAGCGCGAGTCTTTGAAGCGAAAGAAGCAGCAACAGCTTGAGAAACTCAGGCAGCAGCAGCAGCAGCAGGACAAGGGAAAAGGCAAGCAGATTGATCAGGATTCAGAGGACGATGGTAGAGCAGCAAAGCACCAGAAGACGCGATACACGCTCGTCGCTGTGGATCAGGACGACAGCGACGACTTGGGAACACCGGTCCATGAACGACCTAATCCTCTACGAGTAGTCCGTACAGACTTGGCTGCTATCCGAGATGGCTTGAGCAGTATCCCTATTATCCATGGCGGAGATCTCGTCAGACGAACCCTCGCGACCTATGTCGAATGTAGGCCGCATAGCCATGCAAGACTAGTAAGAATGACTAATCCTATTATTCATGCACAGATTTCCCTGACCTAGCTAGCGAAAGCACCGTCAGTCTCGAGTATCCGGGCATGAATGGCCAAGAGCGATTCCTACTCCTTCGTCCGCGAGCCAAAGACCAACAAGATTATCAGCCCATTCAAGATATAATATCTACGATCCGAGTAATCTGCGACTGGTTCTTGACACCAGAACAAGGGATGGAGTACTTCAAGCACGTACCGCATCAGTCTTCATCCGCTCTTGGCGACTTTGACTTTTTGAACGAGAACACTCCTCGTGCATCTACTTCCCATCCTACTACCCGTGAATCCACTCCTTTGGGAGAGATTGGGACTCCGGAACCACAATCTGCCAACTCGTTCAACAAGCTTCCTCTGCTTCGACAACTCGAGAAGGCTTATCGACGCAAGAATGGAAAAGACTTCGTCAGCGTTATCGGCTATTACAACAGCGTCATGTCCTCCTTGAAGGCCGCTGGATCTATTGAAACCAACATTCGTGCTCTGGGCCTCGCTCAGGGCGTCCCAGAAGCTGTCTGGCAACGCATCAGCGGACAGTGCTATGAGAGAACAGTCAGTCCGCGTGTAGAAGAGCTGAAAAAGTATGAAGCCTTCTCGGACAACACCTATGGGGAACTGCTACCACCTTTCGTAGCTCACATCGCCAGCTTGACTGGACTTGGACAGGACAGCGTCTTGGTGGACATGGGTAGTGGAGTAGGCAACTGCTGTGTGCAAGCTTCTCTAGCTACAGGCTGCAAATCCTACGGGTTTGAGAACCAGACAGCCGCGAGCGAGATCGCTGCTGCCCAAGTTTCTGAAGCAAAAGCGCGAGCGAGACTTTGGGGTCTACAAACAGGAGATTGCGAGACGCACGACTTGGATTTCTTGGCGACCCCCCAAATTGTCGGTCCCGCATTAGCAAAAGCCGACGTGGTGCTCGTCAACAACTATGTCTTTTCGCCCAAAACAAACGACAATCTATCACTATTATTCCTCGACTTGAAGGATGGCGCAAAAGTAGTCTCGCTGAGACCCTTCGTCAACGCCAGTGGAGAGACAGCTATTACTTCTAGGAATATCGGCAGTCCGGCTAATGTACTCAATCAGTCGAAGCCTATCAAGTATGATAGAGGATCAGTCAGCTGGTCAGATACAGGAGGTACCTTCTTCGTTGCTGAAGTAAACAGGGATAGACTGAGGAGATACTACGAGAAGATGGGATGAGGCGGCTCTTTTACTACCACGATATACTGTTGCGAGCGAAGATGATTGCAGTCCACTGCTGCTTGAGCTTGACTGCCATGCCTGTTGTGCGTAGCTGCAAAGCGCACATGACAATGCACGTTTGGTCCACCAAAACTCGAGATCAAGCGTGCGATCCAAGTCTCGATAAGTAGATACAGATGTTCCGTCGACCTGCTCGCCGCTGTCTGAAATCTAACGCGCGGCGCCTTATGACGTAGCTGACAGGCCGCGGATTGACTGAGTGACTGAGCAACAAGCTGAGCTGCGGGTTTTCCTGCTCTTTCCTTTCTCCGAACTTCTTCAGTTTTCCCATCCAATCATGTCTACCTCGAAGGTCTTCCTGTGAGTGAAGAGACTGTTGCCGTTGATGACAGCTCAGCGCCTAATTCGCTTGAGCAGAGTCACCGGATGCTCCACCGGCTTTGGCTATGGTACATTCTGCCATTTACACCATCAGAATACGACGTGCTGACGCGTCCAGCATACAGAATACATCAAGAACATCCTCAAAAACGGCAAGCCAGAGACCGAGATCCATACGACTTTCGTGGCCTAACTTGACCGATACTCCCAGGACACTTTGCTGTAGCGACCAGTCGAAACGCTGACAAGCTCCCAGACTTCGAGGGAGCCAATGAGAGCAACCTTCTCAAAGTCTCTTTGGACGTAACAAGCGAAGACTCTGTCGAGAAGGCCTTCAAAGCAGCCCTAGACAAGTTCGGACATGTAGATGTCGTCTGCAATAAGTATGTGCTCCCCTCTTCCGCAGCGGCAATGTGCAGTGTTTCTCAATGGTTGGGTATAAAGTGCCGGCTTCGGATTGTCTGGCGCGTTCGAGACAGTCTCTGATAAACAAGCTCGTCAACAAATGGATATCAACTTCTTCGGTCTCATGAACGTGACGAGAGTAGCCGTGCGCACTATGCGCGAGTCTGGAAGAGGCGGGCTCGTCCAGCAGGTCACTTCGTACGTCTGGTATCATCAATAGCTTGTACCGTCAATCACAGCTAAACGACATATGAATTGTAGAATTGGCGGCCAGCGAGGTGTTCCTTCGTTCTCGATCTACTGTCTGTCCCACCCCGATTACTTGACTTGATACCGCTTATCACAGCTGACCTTCATGAATGGATCTACTCTAGGCGCAAGCAAGGTATACTGTCTTTCATCATTTATGGGTTGTCACAATACTGAGCGAGTTTCACGCAGTGGGCTGTTGAAGGCTTCACGGAAGCTCTCTCGAAAGAAATGAAGGAAGAATGGAAGATCAAGTTTACGTGCATCGAGCCAGGCGGCACGTCTTTCTTCTTCTCTTCTCTTTCATACTTCGCCTAATAAACTACCTTTTTCACATACAGGTTTCCGAACAGAATGGTCTGGCGGCAGCATGATCTTTGGGGAGATCAAGAACCCAGCTTACGATCATATCCCGGCTGAAGAGAATGCGAAGAAGCGAGACAAGACACAAGGTGGCGATCCTGCAAAAGCCGGAGAGGCCTTCTACAAGCTCGCGGTAATGGAGAACCCACCTTTGCGAGTCGTGCTTGGATCAGACGCTTGTAAGCATTCTCTCTTTGTCGAAAATGCACTTGATGGGAAATATGCTGATGCTGTCATTGCAGACTCTGGAATGCAAGAGAAGCTCAAGACGTACTCGTCGGAAGTCAGCAAGTACGAGGAACTGTCAAAGAGTACAGACGTCGACGAGTGATTTCAAAGTCTTACTCCTGTAGCTTAATATTTCTGACATGTATCCAGAACTTGATTCCTTGCAACAAAGCTACCTCACAGCTTCCAGAGACCTTTCCCTGCCCCTTCTTCCGTCTCTATCCGCGACGACACATCTCCGAGGGCGAAAGTCGCGCGTATAGGTGTCACACTACACCAGCCTGAGTGCAACGCATGAATGTCCGTACCAGCCTCTATGCTCTTTGGATCAGGATTGACGAGCAGCCCGATCTCCGGCTTGAAGCGGTACGCTTTGCCAGTAGAGGTGGTGGTCGACGTATTTGCTGGAGCTTTCTGCTTCTGCTCGGGAGTAGGGGAATGTACCGGGACTGCGGCCGGGCCTGCTTCTTCTGCCTGTTTTTGCGCAGTCGAGTCGGGCGCTTCATCTTCTACGGGCGCGAACAGTCTCCCGTACTTGTTCTTGCCCATTGATGTCCACGCTACTTTAGGTGCGGCTGATGATTGCGAAAGAATGTTGGTCGTTAGCTGTGGGTAAATCAACATGGTCAGCTAAAGATCGTCCCTCCCAGATGGAGCATCCGCTACCGGAATGTTGATATTGTATACGTCTGCCAGCGCTGCATCTTTCTGCAATACATCCTGCCCTGCGAGGACGACTTATCAGTTTGTTGGGTCCGATGGCATGATTCAGAAACACGGCCTACACAGCTTGTTGATGACTGTGCATGCTATTTCATGTGCTTTCTGCACGCAGCCTTCAGGTATAGGCTTGTCGAATATACCGTATGAGAGCGCGATTGCCGGAACTCCCGACATGGATGCTGACATGGCAGCTCCGACTGTGCCACTGCACATAATACACACATCACCTCAGTGATACACTCGATGACACTCAGGGATTCGAGTGGACGCTTACGAGCTGAGTGCGAACGCTGAAGATGTATTGCGTCCGAAGTTGGGCCCGCTTATGACCAGGTCTATCTGGCCTGGGTAGAGGTTATGCAGTGCGATATTGGAGCATGTCGCTGGTGTTCCATCGAGCAAGACCCAAGGATCTTTCGAGACGTCCGGGAAGCGAGCTTCTGACACGGCGATCCTGTCGCGAATAAAGTAGGCTTTTCCCTGGATGGAGCTCGTGAGATATATACATGCTGTAGCTGTAGCGTTGTAGACCTAGTCACGCACGATCCAGCTCTTCTGCGAACTTGGAATGACCACCCGGATAGCCGACCATCCTAAAGAGGTCTGCAGAGCTTTGACGAATCCCAGAATGAAGGGCGAGTCGTGGTCATTGGGTGGTCCATCGTCGTTGGTAATGAGAACTGTCGGCGTGGCAGGCATTTCTGATACTTAGAGGTTGTCTCAAGCCCAAACTGCGCTCCGCTCAATCGAGAATCAAGATATCGGTCATCTCATCTCATCTCATCTCATCTGTACAGCTGTTCTGCTCTGCTCTGTTCTGCTCTGCTCTGCGCTACTCTTGGTCGTCTCCCTTTCCTGTGTCCGACTGGCTGGTCTCGACTCGATTTCGCCCGTCTATATATTCTGTTACTGTGTCTTCTGCTTTCCTTGGTTGACATTGCAGGTATGGCACCGGTCGTAATCTCTGCGGGTAGACAACTCTCACCTCAAGGTCAAGCGGCTCTTGAGCTCCGAGCTGCTTCTGGCGAGGAGGTGTACAGTCGACTTGCGAAAAGTCCCAGCATCAATTCGATCTCTTCGACTTCAACGAGTTCAAGCTCGGAATACGCCTCGTCAAGTTGCACAGGCGACCAGGACCTCAGCGGGGAGCTAGAGGACTATTCGTTCGAGCTAGACAATGGTCTCTGTACGAATATCCGCGACAAGCGACAAGCTGCGCGACATACGGTGCGATTAGCTGCTCACCTGCATGCCTTTCTATAAGCTGATGCTGTCCGTTGTGAAGACCGTCGCAGAGCTACAGCATCAGATGTCGGCATTCATGCTCAGGTATGAGCGGGATCGGGCGGAGGACCAGCTTGCTGCCGCTCGCAATAAGAGCGACATGGCCGCGCTGCAGAGCGAGACGGCTACGCTTCGCACCGAAGTCGATGTATTGAAGAGAGAGAAGGAAGACCAGCGCATCCTTCTGCTCAATTATGAACTGTCGTCTAGGCTGGAGCAAAGTACGCATCGATTCCCAGACTTCGTGCTTGACTGACGCACCTTCTCCACTTAAGGTGCTTTACTCCTCGCTTTGCATGCGAGTGCTAGCTGGGCGCCTGCCGATCTTGAACAAGCGAGAAAAAAATATACGAGATGTGAGTGCCGTGAATTCACAGGCTTGTCCATACTGACGACTACATGTACAGACCGTGCTGTTCAGCAGCTTCTGCAGAGGGTGGACGATGGACATGTCTCGCCGATAAAGTCCTCGCAAGCGTCCAAGATAGATGTGAGGGTGGCAGAACAGGCAGCCTTCGCTCTGGGGTGTACAGACAAGGGAAAGGCCTGCAGAGCATTAGCGGAACACTTCGCGAAAGTGAAGGCAGCTACAAGCTACAGCCGACAGAATACCGCTCGTCCCGAGCCAAATATGCAGGAGCTGAAGGGCGTGGTAGATGAGGCCTTACACAAGATACCGCAGGCCGACAGACTGGTCCTAGCTGCCACCCCGCAGAACCAGGAAACGTTAAAAGGCGAGCTGGCCACGCAAATGGTCCAATCTAGGCGAGGCATGCGCCTGTGCATCAGTCCTTGAGTCTTAGACAAGTATAGCTCGATTTGTGCTTGATTCTGTTGTTGTCGCATCCTGCTTGTAGGCAAGTTGATTCCATGTAATATGATGCGTTGTCAAGCGCGTGCTTGCTGGAAGCGCAACGGCAGACGTGAAGAATGACCACGCACGATCCAGCTCTTCTGCTAACTTGAAATGACGACCCGGATAGCCGACCATCCTAAAGAGGTCTGAAGAGCTTTAACGAATCCCAGGATGAAGGGCGAGTCGTGATCATTGGGTGGTCCATCGTCGTTAGTAATGAGAACTGTCGGCATCGCAGGTACTTCTGGTGCTCAAGTCTGTCTTTCAGGTTGTCTCAAGGCAAAGAGATCTAGGCATATCGCGAATCGACACTTTACCGTGGACCTTTAGCATAAGCTCAGATGACTACACCGAACTATCGCTATCATTGCAGCTGTCATCTTGTTTGGCAAGCAATTGAGGCCAAACTCCGTCCAACGGCCTTTGATTGAAACGACAAGAAAGGGACGGAAAGCTGGCTGGTGATGCAAAAGCTGTGCTCCTCGCTCGTCGTCGTTGAGGTATCGCCTGCTCAAGCAACAGTCAGAGCGAGAGAGAGCTGGCCATCTCCGCTTCGTTCGAAGTCTCGCTGCAAATCCTCAAAAGAAGCTGCCCAGTCGCTGCCGCTGTATTGATACCTGCTGCTCACTCCTCCGGCTTCAGTATACCTCGTGAAAGGAGCGTGAGCCCCACCATGACCTCTCTGGCAGCACCAGCCGTAAGCCAGCACCGAACCAAGGTGCAGGCTATCCGACTAGCAGCTGCGGGTGATTATGATATTGAAAAGAGCCCACTCAGCGCGGCTGCTACAGCCAGGAGCCCTCTGGCCCTGTCTCCCACTGTTGTCATCAGAGGCAGTCCTCGCTCGCCTAGACACGAAGACAGACGACCTCGCTCAGCTTCATCAGCGCCCTGCTATCGCAAGCATCATCATGTAAGTGCCAGCGTCTCCTGGTTCTGAACATCGAGCTGACCCAAAAGCCGATGTCAGAGGAGTCCACCGCGCTCTCCGCACGACGTAGAGCTCCTGTATGGAAGTGCATTGGACAAGGTTGGCCACGACACGGCTGGCATCGCGGACGACATCATCGCCAAGCAGTCTGAGATCCTGGCTCGTAAGCACGACATTGCAGTATGGCAGGTGAGGCAGGCCAGCGCAGGAATGAATGGCAGTGTCCTGACCGGTTATAACAGCGCAAGATACATGCTGCAGAGCGGCTCATCTCGGGTTTGGAGGGTCAGGTCGATGTACTTGTGAAGGAGGCACGAGGAAAGCAGCATATGGAGAAGGAATGTAGGTCATGAGCATAGCAGTCGCCGTCAGATCACTGATGCTTGATTCTCATATCAGTAACCTGTCAAAGGGACGCTCTGCTCACGACGGGCGGACTCAGCGAAAAGGAATTCAACGCACTTGGTGTCATCTTGGGCAACCTGGATCTCAGCAAGTCGCCAAATGCCACCATCTAGAGCGTCCAGAATCCATTCGACCATCGAAAATCGGCATGTAACCCTATGCCAGGGAAAGTGTACCATTTCTTGCTTTTCATTCATTCTTTTTTGTGAGGCTTTCGTTTCTGGATAGTTGTATTACTAGCATCCTTCAGTCATTCATTGATTCTTCAACTCTTTCTTCATCGTTTCAATCATTCACAGGTCATCCTCCTGCCAACCTCGACGATGGCCAAAGTCAAGGAGAAACACAAAACAGCAGCGACGGCAGCAACGAGCTCGATAGCATCACCAACGACAACCAAGACGATGCCTCGTCTTCCTGTGGAAGTCCTCTCCCTCGTCGCTCGGTATGCCCTGGCGGACCACCTCCAATCTGCATGGAAGCTGCTCGTTCTCAGCTCGAGCTGGCACGCTGCAACTGCTGCAGTGATCTATGAATCGCTCACGCTCTACGACGAGGATGCCCTGCTGCTCATGGCAAACGAGCACGAGGCAGAGGCCGACGGCGCGTCCTCCCCAGCTGAGCGTACATCACGGCTGATTGGCAAGCTACGCGCTATCTGTGGTGCAGATCCAGTCTATGCAAAGAGCGTACGGTCTCTGCGGGTCATCCCAGCGAGGACACCCTTTGGGCGAGGCCATCCTGTACCCATGTCTGACGCGGTGCACGCCGTGCCACTTGAAGGCCAAACTGCCACGGAAGACACCTATGATCCTTTCTTAGCCTATACAGACCCACTAGACGATGATGCTCTCCACGCTCTCATTCGGACGCGCCTGAGCGGGCTCGTTGAGCTCTCCTGGGAGGCACTTCGAACACCCCCAGATGTAGTCGTGGAAGCACTCGACAGCCTCAAGAAGCTCTCTGCCTGGGGAGTACATCCTGTCGGCAAGCATGCATCTGTCCAAGCCTGGTCCCCACGCTGGGACGCAAGCTGTCTGACCTATCTACCGCCCAAAACGGTCACCACACTTCGGCTGCAAAACTTGTCAGCGGAAGGTGTACGGATTCTCCAGACTAGTCTTCAGGCCTTACCGTTCTTAGAGGAAATCTCCTTCGAAGACACGATCTTCGTTGACGACGCGCTCATGGCGGTAGTGGCAGAAGTCTGTACACGGTTACGCATCCTGAAGATATGCAGGATGGCTGGTACAAAGCTTACCAACAAGGGCATACATGCCCTGATGGAGAACGCGCAAGATCTGGAACATCTCGAGTTGGAGGACTGCGAGGGTAGGCCAAAAAGACATCTCACTGCCTTCATATACTGAGTCATACACTATTGCACACTGACCAGGCCGCCTTACCAAGAAATGCTGGTCCGAAGTCCTTGCTTATCCTCCTTCGTTCCGGTCCGTCAGATTCGCCTATTCAGAGACTAGCACGACACACCACAGCTGGACATTCGACCATTTACAATCTATCATCTCTCTGATCGAAAAGGCAGACAACCTAGAGAAAATCAGCATCACAAGGCTTGTACCTCATGCAGCTCAGCTCCCATTCCAGCACGACAAGATCAATATCGCTGCTATGATGGTTCCTAGACCTCTACCTGATGGGCTCTTACCTGCTCTCTTCCGGCACAAGCAGTCTTTGCGCTCGCTAGAGCTCGACTTTTGGGAATGTAGTTTCGAGCGGACAAAAGCTCTCCTAGAGACTTGTCTCAATCTACAGAAGCTGAGCATCATCTTTGATGCGCCATTCAGCAAGCTCGTACGCCGCTTTCTTCTGCCCTAATCGACTTCACCCAAGCTGACTTCACTTTCGCAGCTCGCTATGACGTCGACCTTCCTCATTACTACCAAGTTACAACACATCAAAGTACATGTGCCTCTGAAGCACTCACCTGGCCTAAGCGACACAAGCATCACGATGTCACCTGCTATCGGAGGCGTTGTCGGCGTCCACTTACCTTCATCTCCATCGCTCGACGACAACTCCAATCAAGGGCTCCCTCGCGGCTATTCTCGAGCACGCCAAGGCTCTCTGGCATCTATCAGCAGTATATCCTCTCTTTCCACTATCGGATCCCCGAGCATATCCACTGCGCCAGGTCTGTCTTTTAGCCCTTCTCTACCGAAGAGCGTCATGCCACTCTCTCGAGACGTGAAGAAATTGGTCAAGAAGACTGCTAATTTGCTGAGTATTGAATGGCTAGGCAGAGGTGCTTGTGGAATCTGGGAGATCGCTCGAGGAGGCAAAGAGGCAATCATCTCTTTCATACCGATCAACGAGATTCCCGATCCTTCTGCTGCCAC
Source organism: Erythrobasidium hasegawianum (assembly GCA_001972285.1). Lineage (NCBI taxonomy): Eukaryota > Fungi > Basidiomycota > Cystobasidiomycetes > Erythrobasidiales > Erythrobasidiaceae > Erythrobasidium > Erythrobasidium hasegawianum. Next base: position 803,204 of record BCII01000004.1, on the reverse strand, counting down.
TGTATGCCAGGATCCATTCGATCTTGTCACGCTCAAAGACGGCCAACAAGAGAACGAAGATTCTTCATCCTCTGCCTTCTCAGCTTCTTTCGGAAGCCTCAAGAGAAGACAGCGAGCTTCTACGTCTACCTCCTATTCGTCTTTATCTTCTTTCGCATCGACTTTCTCGAATGAAGAGATTCCTCCCGTGCCACCTCTTCCAATGTTCGAAGGGCTCGGTCTAGGAATGCAAGGCATGAAGATTGCAACCGAGCCATGGCAAGATGGCGAAGATGTACCTAAGACGCCGACTAGTCCGTTTACCCAGATGGGCAGTCGTGATAAAGTATCATCGCCAATTGCGGTAACACCTCATTCTCTTCCTATCCCAAGCAAGACATCCATCTCTAGGAAGAAACCCGGCTCGAAGGCTCCTGCACCTATTGCTGTCCAAGAGACGAAGCCCAAAGAAAGTGTTAAAATCGTACATGGTGGAGGGTGAGCTGCTTCAGAGATCTTCCTCTGCTCTAAGCTGACCATGTGCGTCATTAAGATGGATCAGCAAGCGAGTCAAAGGAAGCTCCAGCAACTCCGACAGACAGAACGACAAGAATAACTCAAAGACTACTTCGCGAGCAGCTGCTCAGCTAAACAAAGAGAATCTAGATCTCGCTTCCAAGGCGGCATCCTCTGAACAGGCTCTGCCACCTAAGCATCCATCCACAGAAGCCAAAATAGACGGCAGAAAGTCTGACTCACAGTCCGCACACCGTAAGAAGAAGCCGATGCCCGCTATTATTCCATCGGTTGCTGCAGCTACTAGCGCCGTATCAGCGGGAGTAGCAACACCCGCTCGCTCCTCGCTCGACAAGCACAAGCGAGGAGAGAGCATCGATACTGCCGCCAAGACCCAACGACAGGTAGTCGGCATGCCTAAGCTTCCAGAACAGATGGTGGCTGCGCAAACTGAGGTGGTAAATGAATCAAATATTGGGAAGGAGAAGAAAGCTGGAAGAGATAGGCGAAGGAAGTGAGTGAGCATGGCGCTTGTCGACAAGGGTACTGGACAAGCGCCTATAGACGAAATTGGAGTTTAATTGGAGTTTGAGCGGCGGAGGAAAGGTTCGGTAAGCAGATTGTAGTGGGAAAGCACAATTTAAAATCAGATCAATAATATGCAGGCGAGCGTAGTGTGTCGCCTGCTAGCTGGGATCAGTAGCCCATCCCTCGATTCTCTCTTCATTGTCTGTTACCGCGGAAGGCGGCTTTACGAATTGCGATTTTGTCTTTTAATTGAGACTTTCATAGTGTCCACTATAAGCTGAGGCAGCCGCTGATAGCTTCGTGCATTTCAAGGAAAAGCCTGTGCTGTCCAAGATACGCAGAAGGCGTTCAAAGACTGACTGAATAGTATGACGGAGAAGGACGATTTTTGGCTGCAGACATAACAATGCTTTCTCGTCTCATAGTCTCTAGAGAGTGTTGAATATCCTATCACCAGAGTCTGCGATAGACAAATGGTCAGCTGACGTTCGGTTTGAAACGCGCAGAGTGGAAGAAGCGAAGACTGACCTCCAAATCCAGGATTGATGTACCCTTCCTTTGTGAGTTCCTGATCTACTGCAGCTACGTAGATCTCTAGGCCTGGGCATTCTTTCAATATGGTTTGTAGGCCCGGCATCGAGGCTATCACCGCTAGGAGCTTGATGCGTCTCATCTCAAGACCAGCATCCAATAGCATATTGACAGCTGCGCACGCCGTTCCTCCCGTAGCTACTACTGGATCAAGCAGGTATACGATATCGCAGTGCTTCTCGAAGGATAAGGGAAGCTTGCTGTAGTATTCTGTGGGCGTGAAGGAGACTTTGTCCCGGTAGAGACCGAGGTGGAACACACACGCTTCTGGGAATAGAGAGAGCATGGCTGTGTTATGCGATTTTGCAGACGAAGATGCGTTATCAGTACGGCACACGGTCGGATATGGGGTAGAATAGGGGCAGGGGGAGGATCAAAAGATACATCAAGATTCAGTTCAGGGAAGCCGCGAGCACGAAGTGGAGACGCACGCTCTGTCATTGCGATACCAGCACGCAGGATGGGCGCTAGCCCGACTCTTTGTCCAAGCTTCCAGCCGGTAAATGGGCCCAGCGGTGTTTCAAGACCTTGGACAGGCTGCAGGTCGAGCGTCCTGCTGGCTTCGTAGCCTACCATCAGGCTGATCTCTGCTATCAGAGCACGGACGCGCGCTGCCGGCGTTGTCTTTGTGCGCAGTTCAGTCATCTTGACCGATATCAAGGGACTCCTAAAAGCATGATATTAGCGAATCCACGATGATGCCTTTGTATCTTCCTCACGTCAGGATGTTGAGTGCTTCGAGGTCGTCCAGCGTTACGCTGCCCATTTGCTGCTCGAGCGAGGTCACTTGGGGCTCGGCGACACTGCTACTGCTGCTGGTGCTATCGCCAGCTGGCGAAGGCGACGACGCTGTCTGATCCCGTACGCTCATCGCTGCCCTTCGCTTTGTTGAGTGAAGATTCTGATGGTATTGGTACAAACAAGAGAGAGAGGCGCGTGAACAGCGGTACAACAAATCAAGTGCGACTTTTCTGCAGCTATGTAGATGGAATGGTGGTATTTAACGAGAAGTGGTACTCCGAGACAGCATGTAGGTGCGTATTGATCATTACTTGCTTGGCCCGGTTAACGCGAAGAACGATGATCTGCAAAGTACGTTCGCATTTAGTCAACTTGCGTCTGATCAGGGCGTGGATCAATAGCAGAGATAGCTTACAATGCGAAGGATGTGGTACGTGGAAAGAGGCAGCTCTACAGAGCTTATACTGGTCCGCCTCCAGAAGCCGCTGGATCTTGCGACGGGGACGGGGAGGGTGTATTGGGAGGGCCATCATTCTCGAATCTAATAAACAGCACATCAGTCAGTCAGAGAGAGGGAAGAGCTGTCGGTCTAAGACGGCCTTACTCCAGGGCTATCCGTTCGCGAGCTCTGACAATCTTGCTTTGAATGTACAAGCTCGTCTTCTCATTTGCCTGCATCATATGCTCATAGTTCTTGATGGCTTCGCTGACGAGTTCGTCTTTTTGGCCTTGAAGCTCTTTTCGCAGGTTCAGGATGAGCATGCTCTCGTCGAGCGTAAGTCTCGTTTGGCGACTGATGGGATCAGCGCCTGTTGCAGCTCCTCCTGCGCCGCCGCCGGATCCCAGCGCTCCTCCGCCAGCGTTGATGTCTGATGGATCCATCCTGTCAGCTTTTTGACGATTCGTGTTCATGCTCGATGTCGAAGTTGGACGCAACTGGCTCTCGCTTGGTTCCATGCTGCGACTGTCGCTCGTCCAATGCTGCAATGCAAGATGGCCATACCCGTCAATCCTGCTGAAATCCCTGAGCTCGCGATGACTTCTTTCTGCCTACATCTGCGTCCCAAGGACGGCAATCTGCCCAACAATCCGCGCAAGAGACTGTGCAATCACCATCAGTACCCATCGAGGTGTCCTTGCAATGCAGCAGCCCACCATGTCTGCAGCTAAAGATGCGCAAGAAAGCGAAAGGCAACAGTGCTGGATCGCTGTACTGACGACTTAATCACAAATATAACATACATATGAAGAACTCAGAGAGGTTATTATCTCCTCATTCACCTGCACCACCTCTGGAAGCTGTATTCTGTCTCGACTGCAACCACTAACGGCTCCGAGCTGGAACAGACGCACAGCACGCGAGGAAAGCCCTTCACTGCAGAGAGCATTAGGATATGTACAGTAGATGGAACGGTGCGGGACATGGACAGTCTGGTCATTAAGAGCAGGACGGACATTTGGGGAGGAAAGACAGAGCAGAGCATACAAGGATAGACGCCGATTTGGTGACTCGTAGCACATCCCTCGAATGATGCATACGGCTTGCGCACGGCTTCTAGGTCCACTAGACCCCTGTCGCCAAGATGCATTCATTACATACTGGCCTGCCATCCTTGCCTGTTGTGCAGAGTGAATAGCTTCTGCAATAATGGCAGGTAGCCATATACTCTGCACCCTGTCTGCACTGTCTTGGTCCGGCAGTGTGGAAAGAGGGCTTTGACATAGCAGCAGTACGGCGAGATCGATCGAGTCCGATGGTGCTTCCATTGAAGCTACTGCACTGAAAGCCGCTTCGACTAGAGGCTATCTGCTGTCTGGCGCGGAGCGATGGAGTGAGGGAGGTGCTGATAGCGGGTTTCTTCTGTAACTATGAACATGCGCAGGTGAGGTTAGTCTGTTGGAAGCGGAAGCAGAAGCAGAAGCAGCAGATCCTGCCTCTCTTTGTAGCAGAATCTGCTCGCGTTTTGACGAAGATTCTCAAGCTCCACAGCTTGGGTGAATGGATGCCGGAGAAGGGGTAAAAATGATGCCAAGGCCGTCAGAGTGACATGAACAGGGAGAGGCCGACGCATAGTAGGAGGCAATGAAATCGTATGAGCCGGGAGGTGCATGTAACAATCAGCCGGGCTTCCACAGTTCAATGGCGTGCGGCGGAATGGGATACCAGAGAGGCAGAAAGATGGCATAATAACGTTTGTAATGGGATACGAAGACTGTCCAAGACCTAATACCTATGGTTGAGGGAGCTCTTATCGCAGTGGATGTGCTTTCAGCCGTGTATACGTCTTACATATTCCTACTACCTCCCTTCAGGATGGCCGAAATTGACAATCCGCGCAGGACCATTGGCCCCCTGAAGAAGTGCACTTGACGTACTGTCTACAGTATGAGCAAGTAGCCATTACTTCTTCAGGCTGGCGAGAGCCGCGAGCTTGGCCCGAGTAGCTTCTGTGGTGGATGCGTCGAAGACGATGTCGTCTAGAGCTACCGAAAGGGGACACAGCATCATCTCTCCCCCACTGAGGGGCGTCCAGGGAGCAGCGAAACGGGTCGCATCAGTTGGAGGCGTTTATAGGGCATCGTCGGCAGGAGAGCAGGTTCTGAAGTGGATGACTGGCGCTGATGGCGACTTCTGGCTCTCGACAGATATACTTGTGATGATAAGAGACGAGAGGGCCCAGAGCAGAATTTGACCTGCTAGTGCCGGCGGCACCGCTGCTCTCTGAGTCCGTCATTTCTCATGCTTCACAGCTTGACGGGACGGAGAACAAAGCCGAAAGGAATGAGGACAAATGTGGTCCAGATCTTCGTAGAGTCCGATGCTTTGGTGCAGTGCGAATGCAGGTCCCACTGAGTGGGATACACAAGGCGAGACGCAGTATGGGTCCTTGCTGAAACGCCAGGTAGCCTCCACGCATATATCACTTAGACATACTCACGCGCAGCAGCGGGCTTCTTGCGCTGTACGCTTGACGCATCAAACCTGCTCTGGACAGAAGCAGCTTGATCCCGTTTCAGAGGACAGGTGACATGCCAGCTTGGTAACAGGTTAACCTGCGAATCAAGTAGGGATACTGTTTGCCTGGAAGAAGTGTACTTGGAAGACCTATTCTTGAAGAGCCGGTGTCTTTGCTCCCGCGAACACCAAAACATCGATTACAGACCAGCGACTTGGTTGTGCGACTTGCGCAGTCTTAGATGTCGCCAGCAGTATGGGACGGCGACGACTTTGAGCCAGCATTTCGCGCGAGGTGAATCCAGCATGGACAGGCAGCGACTCCGACCCGAAGCTGACGAAAATGGGCTGAGGAAACAGGTTCATAGATGGCATTCTTCCTCTGATTCTGGCTGGGATATCGCTGGCTCTGCTGGTCTTGCGCTACTCGTCGAAATACCTGTTTCGCTGGATTCGACGTCGGCGGAGGCAGCGTCGCCTGGCTCCCTCTGGAAATGGACAGCAGCTGCCCTCGCTTATCATCGAAGAAGACGCTGAACACGATGCCTTGCACTCGCGAGATCTGATGCTCGAAGCTGAGAATGAAGTCATCCGGGAAAGCGTAAAGAGACAAGGCATCGTATGGGCTGGCGCATTCAAGGCGCTGGGACTGCTCAAACAGAAGGAAGATCACCATGTAAAGCCCGACACAAGAGGCGCCAAATATCTCCAAGTCCCAGAGGATGGAACGGAGCACGCGTCAGATTCATGGATGCAGGTCTGGAGATCCAAGGACAAGCAAAGATACAGGCGCAGAACGAAGCGCAACAGCTGGAGAAGCATGTTCAAGAAGATGTACAAGCAGGGAAAGAAAAACTTCATCCAAGCTTTGATTGCATGGGCGATTGTGGGACTCTTGTTTGTGCAGGCTGCAAGTTCGCATATTCAGAAGCCTTGGGCATTCGTTACTGCCAGTGTCTGGGTGTGTACTCTTTACTTCACTCTCATCGATACCGAGCTGACCTGGTCTTTCCCGACAGACATACTTTGCGATCCTGCTGGAAATCAGGCAGTATGCTCCTGTACTTCGCCGGTCACCTTTCCAACCCAAAATCTCTCGCCTTCTTTCTTACCACGTTGGAGGTTTCCTGCTGCTATATAGCATAATCAGCATTCTAGATTTACGATCCGTCCTCCTACATCACCCTACCAAAACACAAGTCGCAAAACAGGCCAACATCACAGCCTTGACCTTGCTCACCTTCTTCCTTGAGATATTCACTGTTCAACAACCTCAATTCATTCGGAAGTCCAAGCTGAAAGAGGAGCGGGATGGACTGTTGGCGGAAGATCATGAAGATCGCACAAATGCCCATGAAGGGACCGCATTGTTAGCAGAAGATGTCTTTGAAGGCGACCATGAGGATGAAGAGGATGAAGCACAGTTCAGAGCTGTCTTGGACCTTATGCCGAACGATCTGGAACCGAAAGAGGCTGCAACACAGCGCAAGATTGCGCCTCCACCCGAAGTGGGAGCTTCCATCTTCGGCAGGGCTACTTTCAGATATCTTGATTGTGAGATTCCACGCGAGGCATAGCGATTATCAGCCGACTAATGACATTCTACCGGATAGCATTCATTTGGAAACATGCTCGAACGCCTGCTGCTTTGGCGGACGTTCCTGACTTAAGAGCAGACGATAAAACAGCTTCAGTCGTTCTAGAGTTCCGAGCTTCGTGTCGCACTTTCCCAAGATGGCTGCGAGCGCGAAGCAAGAGTGGCATGCGGAAACCGCCTCCCATCTTCCTTCAGATGTGCTGGTACTTCCTTCCTCAGCTGGCGCCACAAATGGGTTGGGCGTTCATCAAGCCATTCACTGTCGTCCTTCCACCCGTCTTCATTCGCTTGCTGCTTACATGGACTACGAAACGTTCCAGAGGAGAAGATGCACCGGCTCATGTAGCCCTGCTTTATGTGGCTGGCATGTTTTTAGCACAAATGGCTTCAAGCTTGTGCATGTCACAGTCGCTCATCATCGGGCGGCGACTGTGCGTAAGGGCCAAAGCGTTGATTATCGCTGAAGTCTTCACCAAGACATTGCGAAGGAAAGACTTGGCTGGGAAAGCACTCGTTACAGGCGAGAACAAGCCAGAAGATGCTAATAATAAGGACGCAGCCAAAGCTGAGGAAGAAGGTCCTGCTTCTGCTGGCCGGATCCAAAATCTCGTCAGTGTCGACGCCTCAAGAATCGCCGATCTATTCGCATATATACACTTCTTCTTTCCTGAAGCACCACTCACTATCGGTATGGCTCTCGCACTCCTCTTCAAGACTATTGGTGTCTCGGCTTTCGCAGCTTTCGGCACTATGATCCTTCTCGTGCCTGCCCAGACGCTCGTTGCAAGATTCTTCATGAAATATCAAAATCAAGTCCTGGTAGCTGCAGACGACAGACTATCTTTGACGACTGAAATCTTCCAAGCTATCAAAGTCCTAAAATTCTTTGCATGGGAAACAAAATTCAACGACATGCTCCAGAAGAAGAGGGAAAGGGAGCTGACCGCATTGAAGAAGAGGGTCGTTGTCTTTGCAGCCGGAGGCATTGCTTTATGTAAGTCATCATCTCAAGCGATTTCATGATTGCTGACAGCTAATGCTACTTTAGTCGGCGCTCCTATCCTCATTGCTCTTGTCACCTTTGTAGTGCGGACGAAGGTCTTGCACTTACCTCTCGATGCGACGACCGCCTTCACGACTCTCGCCCTCTTCAACGTCATCCGAGCCCCGCTGGATCAGCTAGCGGATCAAATGTCACAGTTCCTTTCTACCATTATCTCATGCAAAAGAGTAGATGCTCTTCTTGAAGAAGAAGATACCGCCAAATACGCTGTCCTAGCAACACCTTCACAAGCCAGTGACCCTAAAATTGGCTTCATCAATGCTGGCTTTACATGGGGAGATGTCGAAGACGCGCTCGCTGACCAAAACGTCTTCAAGCTGCAAAACTTGAACCTCCGCTTCGTGCTAGACGGGCTCAACCTCGTTGTTGGTCCGGTCGGATCGGTAAGTCTAGCCCACGAACTTGCCAGATAACGCCTTCGTTAATAGTATACGATACACAGGGTAAAAGTAGTCTGTTATATGCGCTACTCGGCGAGATGAACCTACTTAGCGGTCGATGTTTCATCCCGCAACCCATTGTCAGACAAGCAGATCAAGACCCATCAAAACTGACAGATACCGTTGCTTTCTGCTGTCAAAGCCCTTGGCTGTTGAATGATACCATCCGCAACAACATACTTTTCGGATCAGCCTTCAATGCACGCAGATACAAGCACGTTCTGGATGCCTGTGCGCTGAATCCAGATCTAAAAGTACTGGATCTGGGAGACAGAACAGAAGTCGGAGAAAAAGGAACCGTCTTGTCGGGCGGTCAGAAGGCAAGAATCAGTCTAGCAAGAGCTGTATACTCTTCGGCGAAGGTGCTTTTGCTGGATGATGTGCTGTCAGCTGTTGAGTAAGGCCATTTCTTCAGAGCCATCTCTTCATGAATTTAGCTAATTCGGTCATACAGCGCTCACACGGCTCGACATCTCTACCACAATTGCCTGACATCGGACAGGCTTATGCGAGGCCGGACAAGAATCATGGTCACACATGCACTTCATCTCACGCTGCCTCTAGCGGACTATACTGTAGCGCTTTCGAACGGGTTCGTAGCCTTTGAAGGCGATCCTCACAACTATGTCATTGCAAGCGGTCAGAACACACCGGGATTGGCTAGCGGACAAGACTTCTCATCGTTAATACTCAAGAAGCCGTTTGGCAACGTTCAAACCTTTCAGCAGCCTATAAGTACCGAAGAAACGGCCATTGCAGCTGCAGACCATCATTTGGAGGATATGTACCCTCACGTCAACGAAGATCCCCTACGTGGCGAGACACTTCTCAGCAACGCTGAGAAACAAAGTACTGGAGCCGTCAGTTTCGGCGTATACACGTATTATGCGAAAGCAGCTGGCTCGCCCCTGATCTTGGCAGCTCTTGTTGCGGTCATCATGATCACCGAGGGCGTATCCGTAGGAAGTAATTGGGCTCTTCGCCTTTGGGCTAGCTCTTTTGATAGGGTGGCAGAGGTCTCTGCAGTCTTTCAGACTGTCCTGTCGCCAGCGGTCACATCTTTAAATGCGACAGAAACTGTTGGCCATGAACCAGACTTTTACCTACGGTATTACGTCATCTTGGCCTCTATTGCTTTGGTACTCTTTGGTGTCCGAGTCTGTGAGTGATCCGGCAACAATTTCGCGTGTATCACGCTCATGCATGTATCACGCTCATGCATTACTGTCCGTTTTCTAAGTATTCTTCCTGTCTCGTGGTATCGTGGCAAGTCGAACGATCTATACGGGTGTTATAGACACACTTCTTAAAGCTCCAGGTAAATGCGACGAGACTGCCCAATACAGTCTATGGTACCGCTAGGCTAAACAAATGTTGTTCTAGTGCGCTTCTTCGACTCGACACCGGTTGGAAGGATTCTCAACCGACTCAGCAAAGACATGGAGGTTGTCGACCAAGAAGTCCCTGCTCAAGCAATGTTCTTCGTTCTGGAGATATTCATGTAAGTAAATTCGCACATGGTCCGACGCGGGAGAAAACAGTGGCTAATTCCTTTTTCCAAAGAACAATAACAGTCGTGACTGCAGTCGCGGTGGCTCTTCCTGCCTTCCTTCTTGCAGGGGTAGTGCTGGCCATCGCGTACCTGTTCTTAGGATGGCTTTACATCTCGACTTCTAGAGAGTTGAAAAGAATAGGTGAGTTGCTGATCATACGATCGGTCACGATGAGTACATCTGCTGAAATCTTCCTCTGGCTTCTTGCAGAGGCAATTACACGCTCTCCCGTATACAGCTTGGTCGGCGAATGCTTGATGGGTGTGACGAGTATCAGAGCATACAGTGATGCTTCTCGATTCACTTCCAAGCTGTTCGAACTCGTAGATGGCAAGTCTTACTGTTTCTCATAGACATGTCAAGACTAACCATCTCAAAATCATATTTGCAGATACCAACCGGCCTTTCTTCTCATTATGGCTCGTCAACCGCTGGCTTAGCGTTCGGTCAGATCTAGGCGGTGCCATCGCTACCTTATGCACAGCATGCTTCGTTATCGCCAGTCCAAGCGTCAGTGCCTCCTTGGCCGGCTTTGCGCTGACCTACGCAAGTATGCTAGAAGACCGTATTCTATGGCTAGTCCGTATGTACGCCGACACGCAGATCAACATGAATTCTGTGGAAAGAGTTAGGGAATACACGCTGGAATTACCGCAAGAACCACAAGATGGTAGTGAACCGCCGGCTTATTGGCCTTCGAGCAGAGGTGGCATTCAGGTGGACCATCTGGCTGCCAGATATGCGGATGGCCTGCCTTTGGCTCTGAAGGATATCAGCTTCGAGGTGAAGCCATCTGTAAGTCAATCTGCCAGCAGTGCTGACTCGAATGGCTGAATCTATTGACCCTTTCTAGGAGCGAGTTGCTATCGTCGGTCGCACCGGATCTGGAAAATCCACATTGGCACTCTCCTTCTTCCGCTTTATCGAAGCTACAAAAGGCAGTATCATCGTAGACGGGGTTGACATCTCTACAATACCACTGCAAACACTTCGAGAACGTCTTACTATCATTCCGCAAGAAGCAGCGCTATTTGCTGGTACTGTTCGCTTCAATCTGGATCCTTTCAGTACTTTCTCAGATGCAGAGTGCGTAGCCCGAGATGGATGCGTCGATGAGAGATCAAGCTAAATTAGAATCTCTGCAGGCTTTACGATGTTCTCAAAAGGACTAACCTGCTAAACAACGGAGGGTCAGCTACGCCGGGTGGCCAATCTGGCATCAATAGCCTCGATGACCATGTTCAAGAAGGAGCCAAGAACTTTAGTGCAGGACAGGTGAGCCTACTATCGGTAGACAAGTAAGACAGGATTTGAGCTGAATCCCGTTCACAGCGGCAATTGCTCTGCTTAGCACGAGGTCTCTTGAAGCTGCGTAATTCAAATGTCCTCATCCTTGACGAGGTAAGCATACAGGTATGAGCTGGCCTGACATGGCTTGATGCTTAATCCATTGTTCCAGTCTACTGCCAATCTGGACCACGACACGGATGTTGCCGTGCAGCAGACCATCCGGGAGGAGCTGGGCTCATCTACGATCCTGTGTATTGCTCGTGAGTCAGCCGCATTATGCGTACAAGGGTGTCTTGCTGAAGCTGCCTCATTCATCGCAGACCGCCTGCACACAATTATCGACTTCGACAGGGTACTGGTGCTTGGTCAGGGAGAGGTGATAGAATATGACACGCCGTTTGCCTTGCTTGCGAAGGAGGACAGTGAGTTCTATAGACTCTGCTCCGAGACAGGAGACTTGCAGCGTTTGAAAGAGCTTGCGGATGGGCATGCCGCTGAAGTGAGTGGGAGCTAGTACGAGAAGCAGTATTTAATTGCAGTAGTCTCTGGTTGTGTATGCAAAAGTGAAGTTCCTCTGACATGGTACCCCCTTAGTGATCGGAGAATCCGGGGAACGTCATTGGCTGAGCGGGCTACCCCAGATTCTAGAATCCTGCAATTGAGGGCGACATGCAGTTTCGCAGGTTTCCTCTGCTCCAACAACAAGCGAGAATGGACACAGAAACAACGGCGACTCCTACAACGACGGCGAACAGCAGGCCCAGGATCAGGTTCTACGAGCTCTGCAGCATTATCCCAACATGCGAATTGGACGAGCTGAGCGCAAGCCAGGCCAGCAGCAGCACCAGTAGCAGTACAAATACAGGGAGACCTCGTTTGTGCTCCAGAGCCTACTCGTCAGTGGTCCTTACGAAGTCCAAGAGCGGAAAAAAGCCATGTCCCAAAGCTGATCCTGTGACCTCTCACAGGCTGCCCGTCCCGTCCATCTTCAACAAGGATTACATTCCTGAAGAGTTCAAAGATGATCCAGCTTATATGCCCAACTCGCCGCCCCGTCTCAGCATCAAGCTGCCATCGTTCACCCGTCGGAAAAGAAGTGCCTCAGCTTCTTCGCAGCCTGGCGCACCCCTGCAGAGCTGCTTGAAGTACACAAACGGATCCACATCGAGAGGAAGACCTTCATCACCTTCTTCCGCGTCTCAACCAAGCCCAATCTACTGTCCTGCGCTGGCCCGCATCTCCAGTGCCAACTCCACAGGCACTGCTCCAATCTCGATTTCCCCATCAGCGACCGAGTCCGAGCTCCCAAGTGACTTGACTCCTCTCCGCGACTGCTGCAAGCAGTGCCATCAAGCAGCAGCCTATGGTGCTCTCAACCCAAACTATCAAGAGCGCTGGTCGAAAGCAGCCTTGGCGAAGCGAGACCGAGATGAACAAGTGAAATACGAGAGGGGAGAATGTGCAGTAAAGACATTCTTCAGCAAGATGTGTCCAGAGGAGAACAAGAAGGGCAATCTCACGCCTGTCCCAGAAGCGGTGGATGAGCTGGAGTTTGCGCAGAAGCGCATGAGCTTGGATCATCTCAATCCAGAAGTAGTGGAACAATCAGACGAAGCCGACTCGGATGGCAAAGAAGTTTCAGATGCTCAAACTGTCTCCTCTGCATCCATGGGCTCTTCCGCTTCGCATATGTCCTCTAGGACGTCCATCAGTACTGCAGCTACCACTCCACCTTCATTCGAAGGCGGCGCCCCTCTTGGGAGACCATGTTCCAAGCCTACGAGGTCAGCCTGCATAAACCCCAATCTGGACAAAGGAGGTGCAATGCACAGAGAGATCCTAGCAGCATTACAGGATGCAGATGTTCACTTGGCTGCAAAGAAGGGAAGCTCGTGCGCAAAGCGGGAAGAAGGTGGGAAAAAGCAGCAGCAGAAAGGTTGGGCGAGATTTACGTCGTTTGGGAAGGGATTGTCCATGATGCCTGCTGTGCATTGACTCGTCAGTTCGGTTATTCGTTGAAGTTTTAGTATGTGTGTCGATCCGTACATCTGTAGCGATTTGTCTGGTATTTAGTGGGCGTGCTGCAGCAGCTACTTTAGGGAAGATAGCGTGTTCGGAGGATAGTGCTTGATATAGTCAATGGTATAGTGGACAGTCAGAGAGCTTGTTGTTTGGTCGTATAATCTGAAAGAGACGGGGAAGTGGATGTTTGTCCCTTACACGGTACTAGACGCTGCAGGCCTGCCTTGTACTTGACCCAAGATTATCTGTGTCCCCTAAGGTGCCTTCTCATGGCCTTCTTGCAAACTACCGCTCATCACTCCGTCGGCAGAGTCATTACCTCTCCTGGCCAATAAAGTGCTTGCTTGGGGTCTTCCAGAGCGAGCTTGACGATCTGCTGCGACAGTTTTGCCAAAGGGTGCGAAATGACGCGCATCATAACCAGCGCGCTCTCGACGATAGAAGGTTTGGCAGAGCCAACCCCAGCCAGTCTCATGATTCCCAAATCCACTGTAGGCGGATCACTCCCTCTGTTGTGTGCTTCCGAGATGCTGATGAGCTCGTTCTCTACTTGGCCTCGCAGCTTGCGGTAGTCTGACCAATACCAGAGTTTGGCTTCTTGATCTTGGACTGCGACCATGCCTGAAATGTATATAAAGCGAAGCGGGTTGTTGCGAGGGAGCGAAGGGGAAGAGGAAGACTCTCTGTGGCCTTCCGATAGGCTCAGCAGAGTTTTAAGAGCATAGATCGTATAATCGACGGACGCGATTCTCGTCGCTTTGATGTCTTTCGATTTGAGGGGAGTAATGCCGAGACACCTACGAACGCATTGCGTCAGCTTGCGTGGAGATATCCACAAGAGAAGATAGCCTCACCAGATGCAGGCATCGACGCCTCTCAGCTGCTCTTGAATCTGCAATGGCCAAGCCGTCCATGCGTTCGCGTCTTCGAGGATCAATTCCTGCAGCTTAGGATTCTGCTTGAGAACATGATTTTCTGAAAGGCTTCTACGCTGCAAGCTGTAGACTTTGGCAATCCGCGGGGAGGCCAAGGCGGTCTCGAGCATCGCGCCGCCTATCAAGCCTGTTGCTCCTGTGAGTAGAATGGTAGCCATAGCGCGTGCGTGAAGTGTGATGGATATGGTGAGAGTGGGAACAGACGAAGGATGGTCCAGCTTGTCATCGAAGATTCCGGTCTCGCTAGGCCATACATCAAGGCCACGCGCAATCCTTTGGTAGATCTCGCAAGCTCAGTAGCCGGAACGACTGACAATGCGATGATGAGAAGCTCAGGTGCAATCTGTCTTTCTTGTGCTGTGCCGCATGAGCGCGAAAGCACTGCTTGTTTCGATGGAGCTGGCGCGACGCAACGCGGTGGGAAGCAGGACAAGAACCTATACTGGAAGGAAGGAATACACTACGATAATCGCAAACATTATTCGTGAATCAACCACTGCTCTAAGGCAAACTTGGTATATCTGTAAAGAATATATGCTGGCTGCATAGTCACGAAGCTGGCGATGCTGTCTTGCAGAAGCATCTAGGGAGTGTGTGCCCTCAGCGGCAAGTCTGTCTCCACCCTCCGTTACTCAGTAGGCAAAGCCATTACCTCCCTCACTCCATAAATGGGTTGTCGAGACCCATCCAGCGCAAGTTTGAGTAATTGCTTCGACAGCTTCCCGACAGGATGATTGATGATACCAATCGTTTCCATCAAAGGAACAAAAGTAGCATTGATAAACGACCAGTTGGACCTCCAAGCCACGAAGATTCTCGTCATGCCTAATTCCAGCTTTGGTGACTGATTCCCTTCTGCAGTATCTTTTGCCGTTTGCGAATCGAGGATAGACAAGAGCTCGGTCTCTACCAGACCTCGTGTCCTTCGGTACTGGGCCAGCCACCAGAGTTGCGCCTGTTGGTCCTGTACAGTCCCTATGGCAGAAATGTATACGAAGCGAAGAGGGGAATGTGACGATGAAGCAGCAGCGGATGCTCCTGAAGGAGCGTCATCACGGAGAGCAAGCAGTGTCTTGAGAGCATGGGTAGTAAACTCGACATTGACCGTCCGCGTTTCGATTGGATCCTTGTCTTTTGAAGGATTCACGCCAAGACACCTGCTCATCATGTCTTAGTACTGCGATGACGGATGTAGACAGTGTTTGGTGCACCATATGCATCCATCTACGCTTTTCAGCTGATCTCGGATCTCCGAAGGCCAGGCAGTCCACGCTGCCGGATCTTGGAGAACCAGTTCGTGAAGCTTAATGTTCTGCTTATGCAGATGGTTGTCTGGAAGGTGCCGTCGCTGCAGACTGTACACCTTCGCGACTCTCGATGAGGCCAAAGCGGTCTCGAGCACGACGCTGCCTATTAATCCTGTACCTCCTGCGAGAAGGATGGTAGCCATGATGGGCTTGAGGTTGAAGGGAAAACAAGCTGTAAGATCAGGCTTTGGTCACGGAACTCGGTCGCAATGCGCAGGCTTGCTGGAACAGCCGCGTGCTGACGCGGACGGACTGGCCGAACAACGAGATGATGTGGGCAGAGCAAGTTGGCATAAAGAGTCGCTGACAGAAGCCTTGTGATAATGTTGCTTGCGAAAAGGTGCGTTGGCTTCCGAGATCTGGCTGGAGCTACGCGAGCCTTGACCTATGGAGCATCTTGAGAAGCGTAGACAATTACTGTGCTAGTGTTGCAGCAACCTTTGATATTTCAGCAATTAATGCAGCGCTCGATTGAAGTCAGTGAAGGTCGCGATGAGTATGATGAGTATAGGAAGAGGTGCAAATCGCTGGCGCGATTCTGAAGAGGCTATCTTATGATACATCAACTACTAGTGGTACTGCTTTTAGAATACACCACGGTCTAATAGCTGCAGTAAATCTTTACCGAAGAACCACAGATGGTAAAGGTAGCAACAATGCACCATCATTGCCTGGTTCGCTTTCTTCCATTGGCTTTGCTCGGGCTATACATATTCAGAGAAAGGTCATCAGCTTAGCCTGTCAATACTACGGCAGAGGAGACCCTTACCTTTTCTTCTGAGAACCACCGCCAGCCCCGGCATCCACATCCATATCATCTACGTTTTGGAAGCTATCCATTCGATCTCGATAAGCGGCTGGATGACTTTGCTGGGACTGACCACCCTTCGAATTGCCATCTCTTCCGCCTTGGCTTCGCTGAATATCGTTCAGCACCTGATGGATTCGATCTGTCTGAGCTCGTTCTTTTGTTACAGCATTAAGCCTAGTTTGAGACGACAGATGAGCATTAGTGTATGGTGAAAGTCTGTGAGGCCGTGCAGACTCACTCCTTCTGGCGAACTTGTGCGATCGACCAATCCAGCTGTTTAAGCGTATCGCCCACATTGGTCTGCCAGATCTCTAAAGCTCTGTACAGCTGACCAATATCCTTTCCACCCTGGAATCCGTTCTTCGAAGTCGATGCTCGAACATCTCGCCCGACTACGCTGTCCACCTCTAAGATCTGCTTCTTCTGGTTTATTCGAGCCTTTAATAAATCGGCATAGATGCATTCGATGATGAGATCCTCAAGTTCACGGATAGAGGAGAGCTCCAGAGCGGGAAGAAGGATGGAATAGGGGATCACGCGTGTCTGGCTGGCGAGTTCGAGGAGGGTTAGCTGGCGTAGCTTTGTGAGTTGTGCAGGACTAAGAGGAGGTAGGACAGAAGCGTTGTCTGGCGCATCAAAGCATGTAAGGCCAAGTTAAGTGTCGGACCTAACGTCAACGCACTTCGGTAGTCTTGTAAGGTTCCATAGGCAAAGACTTGCAGCAGCAGCCATTTAGATCTGTACTGCTCGTTGGTCTCGAGCTGTTCGAGGCCATCATCTTGCATCAGACATGGTCCATCATGGCTGCATCGCGGCTGCCAGCTCGCTCACTTCGAGTATGCTCTTTGCCTGGACGACTTCTCCAAACACAAAGACGCCCTGCGCAGCTGTGACTTGGTCGATGAGCGATGCCGCTCCAGCTCCTCTGGCCGATTTCGCCAGAAGAAGGTACGGCTCGAGCTTGGTCGGCGCAGCGAAAGTACGGGCTGCGGGAGCTGCTGGCTTGCTGGATCCAGACGTGGACGCAGAAGGCGCACTGTCGATACGCTGAGTCGCTGCAAAGTCCTCTTCCATGATGGATAGATGGTGTTGCGACGCGGTCAAGAGTGTCATGACACACATTATCAAGGACATGCTTAGACTGATCTGCTGCATTCTAATACCGTTATTACATCTACTACTGCTTACATACCAGCTCGCGTCGAGCCGGATGAAAATAGGAAATCGGAGCGTGAGCATCTCCAACTTGGTCTAACATTCTGGATTACTTCTTCATGGCTGCTTTCAGGGTCTGTAAGTGGTACAGATTAGCCTATGTTCGGAGGTAATAGTCAAATACTGGCACTTACCGCCTCCATCGAGTCGAAATCATCCGTCTGCACGCGCGTAATAGGGCTTCGTAAAGCTTCTTCAATGTATTTCATATTCTCATAGCTTCGCTTGTCGTAAATCATATTGATAGCTGAAATTGATAACCCATCAGCTTGGCGACGTTTTGTTTGAGAATAGCAAGACATACAGATTCCTTGTCTGCCGAAACGTCCGGTACGCCCAACTGCATGATTGACAAGTCGTTAGTGTACGCCTGAAAGCAGAGAAGTACTGTCATACGCACTTCTATGTAGATAAGTCTCGACATCTGGCCTCTTCTCGACAGGGTCGTAGGGCATGTCATAATTGACGACCATGTTGACGCTCATCACGTCGATGCCTCTTGCAATAACGTTTGTAGCGATGAGCACCTATACCACCATTCCAAATCAGCAGAGATATTACGGAAAGAAGCCTTCTACTCACCTTGTATTCTCCCTTTCTGAACTTCGTCATGACATCGTCTCTTTGCTCTGTCGTCAATGCTCCGTGTAGGGAAATGATCTTATGTCCTTCACTTGTCATACGCCTCGCGATCTCATCTGCGGTCTCTCGCTTTTGCACGAAGATGATAGATTGCCCGACTGTCCAATACAATATGTAATCAGCTCAGGATCAGAACACTTCGAGGTGGACACGGGCTGACTAGTTAGAAGTGCGTAAAGCTCTACGAGAACGTCATAGCGGGCATAGTCCGACTCGCAATCCATAAAGAACTGCTTAATAGCTGCTAGAGAAAGCTCTTCTTGCTTTAGACGGATTTCGTTTGCAGCTGTGAATGATCCTGTCAGTGTCTAGATCCGCTTCAACGAGATAGGTCGGACCTACAAGGCGCGAATTTTTCGGCGAAAGACCTGACATGGTCAGGGAAAGTAGCTGAAAAGAGTACGACCTGGAAAGTCTTGTTGCCCATGTTGGTGCAGAAGCTAGTAGACAGGGTGAGCACGTTGATGTCGTATATGTTGCGATGGTATGGGTGGTCAATAACGCACTTCTTGACCATCATCGATTGATCACCCAGTGCTGCCTGGGAGAGCATGTTGTCTGCTTCATCCAAAACTAGAACGCGCAGATTCGTAAGATCCAGCGTTCCTCTGCGGCGAACCATCTGCCATGCAAAGTAAATTCAGTCCGAGCATCGTCAGGAGATCGGCCTAGTTCTTCTTACGTCTAGGAATGTTCCGACAGTTCCCACAAGCAGTTGTGCTTCAATCTTCTCTCCTCTGAACTGGGCACCTTTACTCGCAAAGAACCTAGTGACTGGCGTATATTGACCCATCTTCTCGACGACCAGCATGATCTGCGCAGCCAATTCTCGAGTAGGCGCTATACAGATTGCTTGAGGTGTGGGGATGGAATAGTCGATTCGTGACAACATGGTCAAAACGAAGGCGGCCGTTTTACCAGTTCCAGACTGTGATTGGCCTATCATATTTCGAGGGCTGACAGAATGAGATCTTAGCTTTGTTATGTAGATTATCAGAGGAGATTAACGCGTACGGGCTGGCAAGAAGAAGAGGAAGTGCGCGCTCTTGAATCTTACTCGGCTTGTTGAAGCCCATACCGTATACTCCGCGTAGAAGATCAGGGTGACTGTGATCTATATGCATAAGCTAGACTCGGACGCTCTTGCATAGGACAGGCCGTACAGGTTCAGTTCGTCGAAGGTTTTGGCCGAATATAGAGGAGACGCTTCGTCCGCTTGTCTATCTGCTAGCGTGACCTGTAAGGCATGTTAGATGTCTCATCCTTCCAGCCGTATCTGCTTGGAGGACTTGCTTGAACTTCTTGCTCGAACAACCGTAGCTGCTGCTGGACTGGAAGCAGCATAGTAGAGAACAGACATTCAGTATGTTAATATCACTCCAGGATGGACCATGAGCAAGCTGTAGCTGGATTGCAGGATTTCGTGTTTTCTTGATGTCGCGCCGTTCACAGAATTACTTTTGATCTTGCGGCAATCCAGCTACGAGACTGCTTGTGTGTCCACTTCGAAGAAGCTGCTGCTCACCGTCTTCGTTGTTTGCAGGCGCCTCTGCTTGCTGCCCTGCTGGTTCCTGCGCCGACTGCTCTTGACTCTGCTCGACCTTGTCGCTGGTGCTGTTCATCGCGGTCGCTGACTCTGCAGAATGCGCTGGATTCTGCTGACTTGCTGCTGATGTCGACGCTACCGCTGGCTCCCCTGCCGTATTCGACGTCGTCGCTGCTGGCATTTCCCATCCATCTTTGACGGTCGACCCTGCCTGGCTGCCCTGCTTCTGCTGATTGTCGCCAATCTCAAACCCTCCCAGCCTGCTTGCAAGATCGTTCGTGCTGCTCATCGTTTGGCAGAGTTGATGGCAGTCAGAAGGCCGCGATCTCCTATCACAGTGAACTAAATATGTTCGAAGAACGCCCAGTCAGGCTGCCTTCCGCGCTGCCTTCCGCACAGTCGGAAGGCAGCGTCTTCCTTGCATTTACAGTCGCCGCGGGCTTTGCTGGCTTCTCGAGCATATTCGAGGCTCCCTGGTGCCACTGCAACAGGCTGCGAGCTCGACGGCTGCATCAAAAGAAGCATTCGCATATCAACTGCAATCAACAACAATGCTGACGCCTGTAGATGCGAACCTTTGTTCGAAATCGTTTGCCAGCAGGCTGTGTTCGTTGGCAAAACTCGCTGCTCCCCTCTCTCTCGATGTGTCCTCTCTCTCCCTCTTCTCCGCAAACAGGCTCGTCGCTCCATCGTAAGCGAAGCGACCTCTAACAGTCACCTCATACAGCTGACAATTCGCCTTGCTCAGCTGTCCTTACTCCGGCACAAGCAGCAGCATGAGCGACATATCCGCAAAATCTCGACGAAGCCGTGCAGCATACGCCCATTCGTCAATAGATTGCAAGAGCATCCGCAAAGGATCAGCCTCATCGGGACGCTCCTCCATAGCCTCATCCCTATCGTCAAACCATAGCATCACCTCAAGAGGCTCCAACTTCAGTGTCGACATTCCTGAAGACAAGCTCTGGGGATCTGACGCATATCTCAATGAGGACGTCGGCGCCATGTACTATGGCTGCAGTACTATGGCTGCAGAGATCCTTACCGACGCAAGATTACAGGAGCCAGGCTTGTCGATAACGGCAAAGCGCTGGAGGTATTGAGCGGCTCACAGGCTTTTCACTGCAAGCTCTTCCTCAATGCAAAAGACCAGAAAGTCTTCCTAGATCTCGCGGACAAACTCCGACAAGCAAAAACAAAGCAGGATCTCGTCGACACCGCTATCAATGCGTTCAAGGAAGAATTCCCAGCTTTTATCGAAGATGCTCGATGTCTCCTAATCCATTGCCCTAAAGGCACCCAGCACGGATCGGGCGCCAACAAATTCACAGAATGGTCTCGCCCTTCCATCGAAAGAACTGTCACAGGCAAGATTCCGTTTACCCAAGCCTATGGTGCGCACTACCCCAAGAAAACTGTCCGAATCGCCTCTATGCGAGAAGGCGAGCGAGCCGTACGAGGTTTCATAATAAATTTTCAGTTCGTGCTGGTCTGTGCCGATGGCAAAGAATTCGAAAATTTCGACTTCCACGACAGAACAGATCAGATGAGACTTCAACACTTGGGCTTGACTGATAAGTACAAATTGAATGGAGTCTTTGAACAGTTCAAGAGGAGATATGCGATTGAGTACAACGATAAAGGCTATCTCAAGCTTGTTAAGCGATGAGTAGCAGTTGGTTTGGCGTTGTCATACGTGAGTGGAAGCATCGCGTACCACCGTTGCTGTGTCTCAAACCCACTTCGTTTAATGCCAGAATCAACAAAACCTCCTTTGCGAGGATGCATGAATTTCCGGTAAGAGCGGTGCTAGCTGAGGAGCAGTGTTGGAGACTGCACAAGGTCGTCCGAGCTTTCTGCTCTCGACTTTGACATCAACGTAAGGACTGCACGGACATCTGCACTCTCCCGTCCTTTCGAATTAACTGGGTTCTACTCGTTGCGCTCCAGCGTCCACATGCAAGACGAGCTTCACTCGCTATCTGGAGTGCATGATGCTGAGGCTGATTGGCAAGCTCCCCACCTCATGTCACGGCAACGAAACTCACTGGATCCGAGACCCAAGCCTGTCAACATATACTGGAAGTGCACGATTGTCAATGCCAACGTTTCTTGGGATAGGGAGGACTCGGGGGTCCGCATTTCATCCAGGTATGGGGTAGAGCTAATCTGCCCATCTTTGACTCCCGAGAGTTGCCAGTACCCTGGGATGGAATGAGAGTCTGGACACAGCATAAGCTCAAGAAAGACGATGATGGCGATTCCTGGGCTGGTCAGATTCTCAAATGGGCATATCAAACTCGTGGAGGATGGGTTAAGAGGTCGCTACCAACAGCTGCTGAGCGTGTCGTCGCTGCTGCTGCAGCAGCTGCTGCCGCTCATACATACACTGGCTAGTTTTGTGGATCCTGCTGTGACATCGAAAAGAAAGTGCCGAAGTATCGACTTTCCATGCGGAGGAGAAGCTGAGCTTCCGAATACGTGAGAGGTGAAAATTTTTAAAGCGTCGAGGACGAGTCGACTGTCTGTGCGGTGTCGGCTGTCCGTAGTCCAGGCAGCGATTTCATAGCACTGTGGGAGAGCGTCTCTTTCTCTCCTGCTTGACAGCCCTAAACAAAAGTATCGATCCTCTTGCGGTATCTCGACGATCAGGGTGTCCTCTAAGGTGAGCAGGTCTTTGCTGCCTTGTTTTTGGTTGTGATCGCTGGCGGACATTGAGAGGACCATGTCCACGTCGCAGAGAATGTCTAGACATAAGACAATATCGAACGTGCCCGTGACACAGGTCGTCGATGAGTACTGGACCTGCGAGGTCGTAAGAGGCCATGTGAGGTGGACCAGGGACCGCTTCCGGCTTCGGCACAGTGGTCTACCATTCTATGACCAGAAATGGCCTTATAAGCCGGATTTCGAGGCTCGAGAGATGCCGATTCCGGCCAACGGCATGAAGGTGCTGACCCAGCATTTGATCAAAGCGAAGGGAAAGAAGCGCTTTATCGGCGAGATCGTTGCTTGGGCATACTTACGCCCAAATGATCGAGATTGGAGGTGGATGGACTTGCCAACAGGGCCTATACCTGCTCTTCCTACACAGGCTGAGATCCAGGCCAACTCCAAATACTAGATTGAGGGACTTTGTACACCTTGTGTATTGTACTGGCTCTTCTCCGTCTTAGCATGCAACCGCATTGCCTCTGGCCTTGAAATTGCTGAGATCGATAGTTCTGCCTGGCGGGTTTGCCTAAGTTGCTAGTGGTTCTGACTTTCGCCCGAAGTCATGATCGAACCTCATACTTTGAGACCGGTAACTGCGGAATTTGTGTACTATCGCAGCTGACGTGCGCAGCAGGCTGCTTGCAGCTTGTCGAATGGAGGATTGACCGGAAGGGTTGTAATTTCGCTATGACAGTGGAAGATTGAACTGCTGTTTATTGGCCGGTAGAGTATATCCAGTGCGCAAGGCAGGAAGGTTAAAAGCTGGTCAGCTGATCAGAAAGTGTATGGCATGACGTGGGCAGTAAAGGGCTACGAAAGAATCAGTAGGACTCCGGCATTGACACGAGAAATAGGGATTCAGGGAATTCATTGCTGTCTGGCTTATGCTCTAATTTCCTTCCGTTGTATCGACCCTTAGCGATTGAGCTCGAATATAGATCCGCCTGCTGTATAAGGATTAAATCGAGGTCTTCTGAATGCAGTATCATGAACGTAAAATAGTTCCAACTCAATCGTCCTTTCGATGCGTGGATGAATGAATAAGTGGTCTAGGCGGTGTCAAATGTTGCCTAGCCATGTAGACTTTTCTACAGAGTGGTGGGAGCTAGTTGGCTCCGTTACGCGTGAGACCGCATACGCAAAGCCTGTCCGTGAGAGCCTTCTGAAAGGTGGTGCACTCAAAGGTACGAAGGCATGCCATTTCTCAGGCATCTCTGTGAACGATGAAATAGGCTAACACGAGGCCGCTTGGATAGATTCGAAGATTATGTCGAGACATCGCAGATCAGGGACTGTTACAGTGCCGACCACTGTCGACATAAAGTGGGAATGCGAGGTCAAGATGAATGGCAGGGTGGTATGGTACCCTACGGACGATTCGGCGCCGCTTTGGAAGCGCAAATACAGGCCAGATTTCTACGCAAGTGAATTGCCGGCGCCTTGGCATGGAATGAGGGTCGTCAGTCGCCATAGCATGGTAAGAGATCTCGGCCAGGAGGTTTGGGCTGGAAGAATGCAGAGCTGGGCATACTGGGACGGAAGCAGGTGGGTAGCGATGAGCTTGCCCAATGCAGCGACAGCAGCTGCTGCTTCCGCTGCTGAGGCTGCCGCGGCAGCTGCCTATACGCCCTCAGGCTAGGCTATGGGCCGACTGTTCTGCTTCCTTCCCTCGAAACCTCGATATTCTCATTGTCTTCTCTCTACCATGCATACACAGTTCCTGCTCCTTTCAAGTTGCCAATATTGATGATCTTCCTATCTTCTCGCGCATAGCCCGCTCCAGTTCGCAATGCTTGTCGAAGTCTCTTGTCGAATTCAGCCTTCTTTTGCTCTGCTCGTGTCGGTCCCGGTGCTAGTACGACGTGCATGCGTGCTCTGCAAACGAACCCACTTCAGCACATGGCTTGTCATATGAAATCTAAGGGCAACCCACTCAGGCTTCATGATGATACCATGCCGCCCTCTTCCCTTGATATCCAATCTCTTCAGGAATACACCTTTACTGACCCACGCTTCTTTGACAATGAGCCTATCCCTTGCTAGGCCTTTCATGAGTGCATGATCTCTCGCCAGAGCAAGCATGCTCTTGATCCGTGTTTTCGCAACCCGCTTGTCGCTCATCTGCATTTGGAGGATCGCACTGTCTATAGGCTTCTTTGCGATTAGCCTTGCGACGTCGTTGAGCTTTCTTGGTGAGATGGGGATGTTGCCAGTTGAAGTTTTGTGCTGTTCAGTCATGATTTAGCTGGGGAATTCGGGCTCCTAGCTGGACATCATACTGTCTTACCTGTATCCACGTATCTGCTGGACTTGCTGCTGCTGCTGTCCTTGTTGAAGCAGGCGCTTGGATTGCCAGATTCGAGGTCGACGGGGCATCGCTGCTGCAAGCTCGCTCAAAGATGCTGCCTCTTCCATGCTCTGCGATCTCTCTTCGCTGTATCTCTCTCGCTATCTTTGCTTGTACAGGCTTCTGGTTGATTGCTGCCGTCTGAGCTGCCGTTTTTATGCGCTGCCAGAGCGAGGGCTTCGTCGTCGTCGCTGCTGTCGCCGATGAAGCTGCTCGTCGTTGTTGCTGTACCACCATCCTGCAGCTGCTGCATCGCAGATTGCGCGAAGTCGATGCTGCGAGCGACATTGAATTGTCGAAAGAAGAAGATGTTTGCATTCAAGCTGATACCTGCGACTGCTGACAACTGACCACTTCGAGCATGATATGACACTGATCCTACTGCCACCATGAACGCTGCCGCATCCTCCAGAAACAAGCCCGGCGACCGCGTTCGCTGGCAGGATCGTGGTGATGATGGCCAACAACGACCCAGCGAAGACATCGAGATGGAAAGCGAAATGGACGACGAGATGGAACTGCCTCTGCAGGACGCACGGCGCTTCGAGGACTTTGAAACCATAGACTGGATCCAGGACACTCTGTTCGAACGGACTAGGCGGCTCAGAGAAGCAAGGTCTGCATCCAAACGCGCGTCAAACAGGCGTTACTCTTCCTTCACATCCCATCTAGCATCTTGGTCTTCTACCATACTTCATGCGACCCAGTCTTGGCTGGTAGTCACTCTCGTCGGAGCTGGAATAGGCTTTAATGCTGCTCTCATAGACGTAGTCACATCGTGGCTTACAGATCTCAAGTTTGGGTACTGTTCTGTATCATGGTGGCTCAACTCAAAGTTCTGCTGCTGGGAAATCGACCCCGTCGCAGGCGAAGATGGATCAATAAACAGCGAACACACATGCCAAGACTGGACTAACTGGTCAGACGTCTTCTTTGGCCTGGGCTATCTTGTCTACTTTGGGTATGCAGTCGCGTTCGCTTTTTCAGCGGCGTATATCGTCAGACAGTATGCGCCGTATGCTGCTGGCTCTGGCATATCAGAAATCAAATGCATTCTTGCTGGGTTCGTCATGAAAGGCTTTCTCGGAGCCGTGACCCTGGCTATCAAGAGTATAACCTTGGTGAGGCTCCAACACTGAGAACCTACTCAGCGGCGTCAAGCTGACTCGCTGTACAGCCCCTCGCTATCGCGTCTGGTCTATCTGTAGGCAAAGAAGGCCCCAGTGTACACGTAGCCTGTGCCATCGGGTCGGTAGTCGCATCCTACTTCCCTCGATTCTCCCGCTCCCAAGCCAAGATGCGGGAGATCATAGCTTCAGCCAGCGCAGCAGGCGTAGCCGTGGCTTTCGGATCACCTATCGGCGGTGTCCTCTTCGCACTAGAAGAAATGACAGTCAATTTCCCGATCAAGACGATGTGGAGGAGCTTCTTCTGTGCATTAGTAGCTACCGTTACGCTCTCGGCTATGAATCCTTTCAGAACGGGCAAATTGGTACTTTTCCAAGTTAGCTATGATAGGGATTGGCATTTCTTCGAGATTGGCGGATTCGTCCTCATCGGAGTGTTTGGCGTACGTACAATCGATCCCGCAAGCCGTTCGCGTTCATTAGACAAGCTGATATCATTATGCTCAACAGGGCCTCTACGGCGCCTTCGTCATCAAATATAATCTCCAAGTCCAGTCCTTCCGGCGGAAACATCTTGCAAAACACGGTGTTGCAGAAGCAGTCTTCCTAGCTGGTCTAACGGCTCTTGTGGGATACCATAATCGGTTCTTGAGGATCGACATGACCGAATCGTTGGATATCCTCTTTCGCGAATGCTCGGGCGGAGGAGATTATGATAATTTATGCCAGTCAGTCTCAAAGCCGGCTAGCTGTATCTTCGCGTTTAGAGCGCTGATTCCGTACGGGCAGGACATGGGCACAATGGCGCATGGTCAACTCCCTCCTTATAGCAACAGTCTTGAGAATAGTCCTCATCGTCATTTCATATGGCGCAAAAGTACCAGCTGGAATCTTCGTGCCCTCCATGGCAGTAGGGGCCACTTTCGGTCGAATGGTAGGCATTCTCGTCAAAGCGACTTACAGGTAGGCGTCGCCGTGCTACCCAGGCAAATTAAAGAAAGACTTCTAACGTTTGGGAAACAGAGCCTACCCGCATTGGGCTATATTTGCGGCCTGTGAACCCGAGAAACCCTGCATCACACCCGGAACTTATGCTTTCTTGGGAGCCGCAGCTGCATTAGGGTAGGTTCGGCAGCGGTGCGCGGCGACGGATGAATCACAAGCTGAACTTCGCCTTTATCACACAGCGGTATCATGCGGATAACAGTCACAGTAGTGGTCATAATGTTCGAGCTTACCGGAGCTCTGACGTATATCTTGCCGACCATGGTAAGCCTTTAACATGGATACTCTGAAAAGGGGTACTCAGATGCTTTCACTGTTTTTCAAGATTGTCCTCATGGTCACAAAAGCCGTCTCTGAATTCTTCGGAAAGGGAGGCATAGCAGACCAGATGATCCGCTTCAATGGTTTTCCGTTCTTGGATAAGGAAGATCATCAATTCAACGAGCCTGTCTCTCACGTCATGAAGCGAAATGTCCTGGCTATACCCGCGATTGGCATTACACTCGATGAACTCGGTAAGTTCGATACTCCTGCCGGCGACTGACGACGGCAAGCTACTGATCCTGTATATTATACCAGAGGGAAGATTTGCTTCCACTGAATATCGAGGCTTCCCGGTCATACAGTCCAGGAAGGACCATACGCTCTTAGGATATATCACTAGGCAAGATTTACGATGGGCCATCGATAAATCTCGCAAAACAAGCCATCGAGTACCTCGAGATGCAAGGTGTATCTTCATGAAGCAGGAAGAGGCAGATGCATACGAAGGTCTAGGTGCCAATGATCGCTCGATGGAGGAGGGCGAGACAGTAGACTTTAGCCCTTGGGTGAACGAGGTATGTAGGAGAGGTTTTTTCTGCCGTAGGATGATGCTGACAAAGGTTACCAGACTGTCTTGACCGTCAATACCAAGCAGCCGCTCGAGATCGTCATGCAGCTGTTCAAGAAGATGGGGTATGTCCTAAGATTGCAGGCATCATACATGCTTTTTAAGCTGACACGACATGCTGGCAGACCCCGCGTTATTCTTGTAGAGCAGCTCGGTCAACTGAAAGGCCTAATAACCATCAAGGATATCCTGAAAGAAATCATAGCTCACGAGCAATTTGAGCATCCTGAAGGCAATCTACTAGATGCCGAACTCGAAGAATCACTAGAAGAAGCGTCCGAATGGATGCGTGAAAAAGCTCTGTTCATAGCCGACAAACTGGGGATACGGAGAGGGAGTGTGAGGCTAAATGGGCACAGCGCGACTGATGATGGGCAAGAAGGGTTGCCGATGAGTGATAGAGGGAGATACAGCGAAAGTATACCGGGTACACCAGTAGCTGAAAATACTGGAGGTGGAAGAGTGCTTTTCGATGCGGACAGGCAACCGCCCAATCGACTAGGCAACCCGTTTGAAATGCCCGATAGATGAGAAGCCGATGACATGTAACAGTAATTCAAGAAGTTCTGTCTAAGCCGTTCGTCTTTCCAAGCCGAACTCCCCTTCGACTGACGATCCAGCCAGACGCTCAGTTCTGGGAGCCATAGCTTCATACAGCTCACTATCTAGACATTGAAGACTGCTGCAGAGCTTCCGACCTGCCTGGCCTCGAATATGACGCTTCAAAACGATTACCCTTGGACGACCTGGCCGCTGATAGCTTGCGCACCTATGCGTCTCATTGCACTCAGCTCTCTTGCTGTATCAGTGTCACAAGCAGGTAATTCTGAGCCTCTTGATTACCGGCTAGCTTATACCGACACCGGCTTGATTGCAGGCGGACTGGGCTTCATTGGAGCAGGCAGCGATACCAGCTCGCTGGAACAAGAGCTGAAAAAAGCGCAAGAACTACTTGGGCGCAATCCTGTGTCCGGAGCGGCTGCTGATGTCTTGCCAATCGGTGTTGGCTTTCTTTGCTGGGGCGCAAACCTAGATGAAGCTGTCTCCCTTCTTTCTCGATACCAATGCTGCGCAGTCTGGCTCTTTGCGGCTCGCAGTCCTGACGAAATGTTGGACTGGACGAATCGTTTACGAACCGCTTGTCCAAAGACGAAAATCTGGATACAAGTTGGCACCGTAAAGGACGCAGTACACACAACTCGGATATGTAAGCCGGACGTACTTGTCGTGCAGGGGACAGACGCGGGCGGACACGGCCTGACGGACAGCGGGGCCAGTCTCATTACTTTGCTGCCGGAGACGATCGATGCCATCAAGGAGCAAGTCGAAATGCCACACCCAACCTTCGTTGCTGCTGGAGGGATCGCAGAGGGAAGAGGGACAGCTGCAGCGATCATCCTAGGAGCGGAAGGCGTAGCTCTGGGGACACGCTTCCTGGCCTGTCCAGAGGCAAATATCGCGAAAGGCTATCAAGATGCCGTGTTATCTGCTGGAGACGGCGGTGTCAACACTTCCCGGAGCAGCGTGTACGACACCTTGCGAGGCACGACTGACTGGCCATCAGGCTATGGTGGAAGAGGCATCATCAATGCTAGCTACCGAGATGCGCAGACCGGCATGTCGGAAGAAGACAACAAGAGACTGTACGAAGAGGCTCTCAAGGCCGGCGATGCTGGCTGGGGCGATTCTGGACGTTTGACCACGTATGCTGGCACGAACGTCGGCCTGGTTAGGGCGCTCAAGACCGCGAGTGATGTAGTAAAGGAGATTGCAGAGGATACGAAGCGAAATCTACATACGCGAATCGGGAATCAAGCGAGATTATGAGAAAAACGTTCCTCGTGCTAGCTCTGGCGGCCAACATGGTGGACATTCCCGTCAAGCTTATCGTCGGGAACTTCTCCCGTGTCTCCTCCTTCTGTTAGATCGAGGAACTGAAAAGGTGCCTACTGGAGGTGCCATAACCTCTCGGCCATCCTGCAGGAAAGGGATCCTTTGGTAGACGGAATGTCAGACAGAGGCAAGACACAACGTACAGGAGCTCACCCAGCCAGAGTCCAGTATCTCACATGCGTCTGGAAGGTCACACCTTCGAGAAGTCCGTCTGCCCCAAACCTGTCTCTTATCAGATCGTCATGGGGACGGACGAAGTCTTCAACGCTGATCTGGTAACTTGTCCTGTCCCTTGAGAATTGCACCCATATCGTATCGTCGCTCGACACCTGTCTGCTCAAGATCGTGCCGACTTGCAGCCTCTGGCTCGAGGGGCGCACAATCTGGATCTGCTCTTCGGACAGTAAAAGGCCTGGCATAGTATCGCTATGACGAAGCGTAGAGCGTAAGCGACTGAGTCGGTAGCTATTAAGCAGGAGCAGGCGCTTCTTCCAAAACAGAAGCAGCGCTCTGACGGATTAGCTGCCGCACAGCCTCGTCTGAGAAACGTCGTATCCAAAGTTTACTGTTTGCAAACACTTATCAACCCAATGTCCAGGTATTGCTACAGGATATCTTCTCCGGCAAGGGCCCCCTTGATCACCTCTATCGATAGATGGCAGAATTACGTCCCGGCAGCAGCGCTGTTGCGATACATGTCCCAGACCGACCCCTGTACCACACGCTTTGTCACAGATACTGAGGGCCCCATGGCAGCACATCCGAGGCCGACATCTTACGAGGGAAAGAGGGTCCAGTTCCCCGCGTACGAGAGAAGGCTGAGCAGACGAGCCTCGCACCCGGATGTCGAATAGCTTACGAGGCTTGACCGCCTCGCCAGCACCAAAGTTGGCGAGCAACTGCACGAATCCGCTTTCGATGTCTCCACGAGGTCCCAGAGTGAAAGCAGCAGCGAGAAAGTGGTGAAGGAAAGCTCAAGGCAGAACAAACTCAAGCAGGTAGTGGACAACTTTAGCATTCCGATCGTGCTAGAAAGAGCATGTCTTTGGGGTGGACGATCGGCGTGTTCCAGAGCACGGGTATGATGGGCTGTAGCTGTCGTCATCTTGAGTGCTTACAGGTGCTACTGATGGAACACAGTCAGTGTTAAAGCGTGAACCCGTCCGCAAAGCAAACTATTAACATGCTTCATAGGCTCATGTCACAGGCGTCTCGATGCAGTGTCCATGATCTGAATTAATTTGTTGCACAACATCAAGCGAATGCTACAGATGTCCAGGAGGGCTCACAGCTACACATAGGGAAGAAGAGCCAGGTCAAGCTAAGGACATTTTGCCGAGGTCGACTTTGTTGTTAGGTTTTGCTTCATCGTCCGTGTTTGCCGATGAAGGATTTCCCCATCGCCTACCAGTACCTGAAGACGATGCCATTGAAGGGGCAGGCGAGCTTCCTCGACTCTTGCCGTGCCAGGTGCCGGGACCTACGATAGGGCTTTGTGGAGCAGAGCTTTGAGACTGAAGACTCAGACTTTGAGGGAAAGCGTAGTTTGAAGAGGGTGTTATAGATGCTGCGGGACCCAGAGTCGGTAGATTATGGGTCGAAGGTAATGGAAGATTTGCAAGATTTGTTTGTGTAAGCAGAGGGGACAGAGAAACGCTTGATGCAGAGGGAGAGACTGCACGACGTTTAAATGCAGAGTTGTATGGCTCGAATCGTTCGGCATCGTTCATTTTCCGCTTGCCAGGTCGGGAAGCTGAGGCAGATGACCAGCCCAAGGCGGAAGAAGGTGATAGCTGCGAAAAAGAAAAGAAACTTGAGTTAGTCAGACAAAGCTGTATGAGGTAGCCTCTTGACCGCTTACATCCATGTCCAAGCCAGGTCTGGAGTTTGGTGTGAGAGGCTTGTTCCACATGCTAGTGGAGGGATCCCGCAGTGACCATAGATTAGTATTCGGCCTAGGCGGAAGCTCGCTCCCGTCTGCAGCGGTACCCCCTCCGTTCGAAGCTGCATCTTCGTCTTCCTGCATGCCGATGTCTGAAGCTGCTTCCTCTATCGCGTAGTCAGGTTCACTTCCAGAACTATCGATACCATCTCCATCTTCGTCATCAACAGCTGATTCTGGAAAGCGATTCTTGACAGGCATACCGGGACGACCAGAAGATGTCGGTGGACGGCCGTCCTTCGAAGGCGTACTGAGGGCGGAGAAAGGCGATTGTGTAAATTGAGGAGGGAAACTTGGTCGACCGCTGCTGGATCCTCCAGCGTTGGAGCTTCGATGTTGCCGTAAAGTGCCGGAAGGCGGTACCGCCGGAGAGGATTGACTGATACGATGCAGAGCTGCTTCAGAAGCCACTTCGAATTCGCCGGTTTCTAGTCGTATCTGCGAAGAGACCCTGAGGTGGTCCTTCGATTTCGGCTGGAAGAACCCTTTATCAGCCTAAATTTACATTCTTGGTGCCTGGTCTTACTTACCATTAAACTACCCTTCTTATGGTTTACAGCCCGCCTGACTACCCTCGGAGGATTGGTATCGCTGCCACTAGATTGTGACAGGCCTCGAGCCTTGGTCCTGTCTGCTGCCATCCCTGGCGGCCTCGCTTCCTGAGACGATGATTTAGGAGCGCCTTGCTGACCCGAATCTCCTTGACCAAGCGCCCATCCAGAGAAGGACGATGATCGCATGCGAACAGGAAATGAACCGCCATCAAGCGGGGCCGTGTGAGGGACTTGTATGCCTTCGTAGTCTCTCTGATTGGGATTTGGTCTGATGGGGGAGGTATCGAACGCCGCCAAGCCAGAGAGTCGGTGATGAGCTGACTGGCTGCGTCGTAATCCCGGATTTTGAGGAGGTGTTGTGGGCACTGGCGGTAGGCCCAGGCCGTAGGGTGTGACTGATGCTTGCGGCCCCAATCCATTACTGAAAGACGGCGGTTTGCTGCTGCTGGAATTGCTGGAGCTGGCCAATGCAGAAAGCGAGGGCGATGAGCGGGAGGGCTGAAGGCTGCTAGTATGCGTAGATGTAGGGTCAAGACTTTCTGACGATACAGACTGATCGCGAGACGACCTGCGTGTAGAAGAAGGGAACTGCCCACCGCCCGTGTCCGGTTGAGGCGAATCCTCCATCATGTCGTCCCGTGAAGATCGAGAATCTGGTCTCGCATGCTGAGACACATCTTGTGGGGTACGTGATGAAGTGCGCAGAGAGTAAGGGTTAAGAGGGTTGAAGCCTCTTGGAGCTGGCTCCTCCTTGTCTAGCTCATCAATCTCGGCCGTTTCATCCTCCGCTAGAGACAGGGAGGTGTTGTCGACTATCAGATCGTCATTTCTGCGACCAAAGACATTCCCAGCGCTTCGATACGGAGTAGGGATGAGATAGGAAGCAGAAGAGGCTGAGGAGGCCGAAGCTGCGAGTGCTTGCTGCTGTTCAGAGGTCATCCGGGCAAGGAGATGTTGCTGCGAACGTGGAGGTGAAGACGGGAAGGGAGGTGAGCGGGATACTGTAGATTGCGACAAGCTCCTGTGCCGGGCGGTCTGCTGATACTTCGGGAAGCATTCTGGCTGGGCATGGTGTTGATTACCGCTTGCGTTGTCATTGCCATCCATGTCCATGTCTATATCCTCTGTTATCGAGACAGCGTCCTCGTCTGCGACTTCGAGGCCATCGGTCTCACGGGCATAGTTGCTGGCCAGTATGCTCTCTCGTCGCAACTTGCTGGATGAAAAGGCAGGCATGAGGTTGGAGTTGTTGGCGCTCGAAGGACTTGACAGCGACTGCGACTGCCGCCGCGAACTGAACAGAGGATACCCGTCCGTCAGGCCGCCAGGTTGACTTGCGGGATAGAAGGCTGCGAACGACGAAGCGAAGCCTGGTGCAGCTGAAGAAGAAGAAGAAGGTCCTCCTGGATTGGCGCTGCTGCTGCTGGGATCTCCATGGTTGTTTGGATTGCCGGACATCTTCTGACGGGACCGCTGGACTTTGGGCTTTCCTCCTCTCCCTTTCAAGCTTTCCTCGATGCTTGATGCGATTTATTCACAGCTGTCTTGATCTTGACGCTATGGCAAAGTACCGCATCCAGCGTTGTAGCGTTGCGACCATCTTCGCGAAGTCCTATCGTACGCAACGCGAGCTGACAATTTCAAGGCGTTTCATCCTCACGAACTTCGTTGCTACTACTGCTTAAGACATAGGAGCTACCATCGGAACTACTGCTTTCCTGGCCTAGACCCAATAAGACAGATGATCAAGATCGTCCTCTTGCGTCCTATGGAGAGCTGTCCATGCGCGATTCTTCGTAGGTATGGGAGGGTATACCAGAACCTGACTTCTTGGAAGCGCCCGAACTGGTGGATGAAGCTGACGAGTGTCGGCTACTGATTGATCCGCCATACGTGAACTGACTTTTGTCCAAGGAGTTCTTCCTTGAAGGCCGCTTGCTCGAGCTAGCTGATACTTTAGCTTTGGCATGAGCTTCATCCCATAGCTTTCTGTTGCATTCACTTGGAATGCATCGCATTCGATGACCCTGAGTAGATTCATGGAAGTCGTACGAATCAAAGTCTACGCCATCCCTCACCGACTGGGAAGAGACGAGCATTCCTGATCTTATGGTCAGACCAGGAAGGACCTCGTCGATGGAAGACTTGCGGGAAGTCTTTGCTTTTTCTGGGCCATGCTTTCCAGCAGTGTTTGAGGCTGAAATAGATGACGCAGAAGGAGCGCGTGAAGAGGCTGATGGCATTGTAATGCTTCGCCTGGCGTCGCTGCGAGCAGATGACAAGCTGCCGACAGAAGCAGCTGACCCAAGTGTAGAATTCGAGCGTGAGCGCTTCATAGACGGGACCTGCGGAGTTGTGACAGAGTGTTGAGAGGAGCTACTTTTAGCCTTCCTGCCGTCAGGATAGTCCGAGGACATTGAGCTTCTGACTGAGATAGGGTTCTTCGCTGAACCTTTTGGCGCTAGGTATGGACTATTCATCTCGCTCATTGAGGGTGTCTTCATTCCGATAAAGTCGTACCACGGAGCACTGTGACTTTCGAGCGAGGTTGAGCTTTGCTTCGATGCATCACTGTTGGAGAACCAAGAGGGTTTGCGGATGAGAGCTATGCCAAATGCAAAGCATGTGAGCGTTAGTCACAGAAGCGGTAAGCGAGTACGTACGCGGCGCATCGTAGTTGAAGTCCGATGATGAGCTAGAGTCGTCGTAAGTATAGAGCGGCTTGTCAAGCGCACTTCTGTGTCCACAAGGTCGTCGGGGTGCAGCATGAGCCTGACGACGAGACAGCGGTCGACTAGAAGGGCGACGGAATGACATGGTGGTGCGTAAGGCGGCTCAGATGGGATAGGCAGGAGGAGGGTGCCTGAGCAGCTTTGTGTGAATAAAGCAGAGACAAGCCCGGTAGAGAGACAGAGAGCAGCTTTTTCAGCTGGGTGGACAAAAAGCATCGCCTTGACGTCGAGGTCCTGATCCTTTGTACTCGAGGAGGCCTTACCAGACACTCGATCCCTTTTGTACGTGTTGCGCGCTTTCTGCAGGAAGGGAAAGAAGGAGGAGATCAGCAGGAATAGCGGGTGTGGAGAAATGAGACAGCTTCTATGATTAAAGAGGGTATCTTGAGCTATGCTATGGTATCTTCGAGCCGGCAGCTATGCTACAAACAGGCATTGTAAGCGCCTAAAACGAAAGTCGAGTGAATTGTCCATGATAGAAGTAAAGGAGCTGGTAATGTCCATTAAAAATGATGCGGAAATGAAGTTGAAAGGAAGCGGCGAATGCTTGAAGGTAGGAATTCAGAAACCGAAGATCCTCCTAGATCTCCGGGCACCAGAAGTCATTGATTGTACTGATGGTGCTCTACTAGAAGACTGGGTTGCTGCAGCCGCAGCACCCATTCCAGCCACTGTGGTCTTAGTCGCAGTCGCAGTGCTGGACGTCGAAGCGGTCGCTGAGGCTCCAGCCGTTTGATTGCCCAGTATAACAGTACTTCCTCCACTTGTGACGTTTGTTGTGCCCCTCTGCCCGGACGCCCATTCGGCAAAGTTGGGATAGGTATAACTCGTCTCGACGTAGGGCTGAGTCTTGTTCTGGCATGTCGCGACTGGCACAATGTATTTGAAGCTAGATGCGATTTTGGGCAGTTCTTGCATGGCTAGTCCCCTATAACGTCAGAAAATACGACGATCAGCGATGAATCTAGCCTGAAATCTAGGGAAAAAGCTCACATTGTATCGGAGTTGAGTTCGTGTGTGAGGACTATTGTACCATGAGTGTTGTATGTACCGTTGCTCGTTCCTGAAATAGCGGACTCGTAGTTCGCCAGCACACTAGCAGTTGGCAAGCCAGTTGGGTTGTTGGCGCTTTGTACCTTCCAGTCGCTGCAGAATTATCCTTAGCAACACATATCGACGCTCATAGAATCCACAAGCTCACAATGAATCCTGGTCCCAAAGAACAGTCGTGAGATTCATCTTCATAGCAATGAAACGGATGCGATCGTCGACATCCCCAAACGGCGCTCTCCATGTAAGTGGTGTGACACCAAGGACTTGCTTGATTGCTTTGCGAGAGTACCAAAGTTCGGCGAAAAATTGCTCGTTGGTAAGGGCGGTCGAATAGCGGTGCGACCAGGTGTGGACACCGATTTCATGGCCATCATGTATACCTCGCATAGCTTGCAAAGGCCAATCAAGCACGTTGGATCCAATGTAGAACAGGGTAGCCTGCCACTGATTCTCCTCCAAGAAGTCGTAGAACGCATTGTGCGTGCAGTTTGGACCATCGTCGTAGGTCAATCCCCAGGTATTGGGTTCAGGGCATGTTATCACGTCGTCTGGGATGCCAGCATGTTTAGGTTTGTCGCAGTGAGACCAAGACCACCAGCAGTCGGGATCCGTGGCGTTATAGGTCACATTGCTGAAGTCACCTAGGGGAGTGCCTTTCGGTGCGATATTGGGGAAAGATGGATCGCTAATGATTGCGTTGTAGGCATTCTGTGCTTCGGTGTCGCCTGAGACGATGGAAGCTATCTGCCAGATGGCAGGGTAGCTGCTGAGCGTGCTTGCAACGGGCTCATAGTAGTATGCAGTGCATTCTTGTGTGGGGTCTGTGTATACACTTAAGCAGTGTCTTTACGACGCACCAATGAAGGACCTTACCCAGTATTTGTTCTTGCTGAGCTAGATTGGTCGGCGATTGGCGCTTCTGCAGGTCGAGTGCTCGCTCCTTCGCTTGATGCATTGCTAGACCTCGCTCTGCGACATCCGCTCCACATTTTGCAAGAGCAGGTATGGCGGATACAGCGCCCAGCGTGAATAATGCTGTCGAGAAACGCATTGTTTATAGATAATTTCCCTGTGTAGTTCGGGTCTGTCTTGGTGAGAGGTTGTTGATTATTGATTGTTGTTGGAGAGAAGCAGAACCGCCGAAGAAGCTTGCTGCGACCGAGCTGTCGAGGAATGATCTCTTTTTTAGGTGGCTATGGGGTAAAAATAGCTGCCAACGGCTGACAGCTCATGTCAGTCCGGTGAGGCGATGTACCGGTCAGCTGGAAATGGGCAGCAAGCTAAGGAACACTTGGCTTCGTAGAAGGCCGAGCTGTGCAAGGCTCTGCCTCCTTGCGCCTAGCGAAGTCTGCAAAAGACAATCGATTGTAGTGCCGTCTCTTCTGCAACAAGGTGCCATTGCGCGAAAGCTGCTTTCCATGCTGCCTTTTATCAGTAACAGCATATGTGTAACAGGCAGGGATGCAGGGTCTTGAGTGGGATCTACGGGTCTGACTGGTCTGATACGAACACCGTCCTATCCCAACGAGCTGACCTGTCCATGCAAGACTGCATGTATCTGTTAGAATGCAGGCTTTGTGGTCAACTCTGCGCTTCTTGGGGTGTGTGTAGCTTGTCCACTTCGAAGAAGGTTGCTCAACAGCTCCAGATCCATCGACATCCAAGGCTGAAAGAAGTAGTAGACCCGGAACAGGCGTAAACTGCAAAAGCCTAGATTATTGATGCGATGTTCTGTATGCTTTGCTTCGACTTCGACCTCACTCCTGTTGACGTCCGCCTAACCCGACCATCATGCAGCAAGTCTCGAAGATTGTCGACAGCACATTCAGCACCTTGCGCTCGCAAACACGAGGCAAATCTGCCCCATCTGACACCCTAATGCCTGCTGTTCCTTATGCCCTGCTTCCCTCTTGCGCGTTTTCCAGACGACTCGGCCTCGCTCTGGATCCTCCTCGCGGCGGCTGTGGGCATCGCGACCATCTCGAAATATGTAACGACCTTTGGAAAGAGTGCGTCGCATCTCTCGAAATCTGGCTTCGAGGAAGTTGACGCCAAGCTACAGTGATCTTTGACCTCGCAAGACCTGGAACGAGTGTAGGCAGGGAACGCGATACCATGTACTTCCCATCAACTGAAAGCTCGATGTTCTACAGCTCACGAAGTACGGCAGCAAAAAAGGTCACTGGGCAGGTGAGCCCAAATATCACGCACAAACAGGCGTTCCCAAGAGCTGAAAGAATGCTCTGTCCTGCAGTCGTCACTGGATGCACGTCTGGTATCGGAAGGGAGCTTGCAGTTCAGCTCTCGAAAGCTGGCTTCAAGCTACTTCTAATCTCGAGGAACGAGGCGTCACTCAAAGCACTACAAGCTGAACTCAGTGCGTCTGCACCTAAGACGTAAGAGCACATCTGATTCTCGGCAATTCGCAGAAACCGACTCGGAGATTCACGCCATTGATTTCGCGCGCGCTTCTTCAAGCGACTATGATTCCCTTTCCTCGACACTCTCTTCTCTAGCTTCCCGCGGCTCTCCCATCAGTGTTCTGATCAACAACGTCGGAGTGTCGCATTCCATGCCTATCAATTTCTGGGAATGCTCCGATTCAGAGATGGACAGCATCGTTGAAATCAACACTCGGGCGCAGCTCAAAATCACCAAACTCGTTCTTAAAGAGGGGAAAATGCTCAATAGTACAGGGAAAGGAGGAAGGGGATTGATATTGAACATAGGATCGTTCGCTGCACTCACAGCAAGCCCAATGCTGGCTCCCTACGCGGCGAGTAAAGCATTCTTATATACGTGGTCCCAAGCACTAGCGGCAGAATTGGAAAAGTACAAAATAGACGTTAGCTTGATCAACTCGTATTTCGTCGTTTCCAATCTCTCCAAGATTCGCAAGACAAACTTCTTTACGCCTACCCCGAAGCAGTTTGTCCGTAAGTCACCACTTCTGTCCTTTCCAATCTATCGTGGGTCTGTCTTCTGATTTTGTGCTTCTCGGAAACAGGATCCGTCCTCTCACACCTCAACCTCCCCTGCGGCGCTACTACTTCTCCGTACATCAGCACGCCGTACTACTCGCATGCGCTCGCGCAGTGGGCCGTCGATACGCTCTTCACAAAGAAGTTCTGGATGAACTACACGCATAGATTGCATAAGGACATCAATCGAAGGGCTATTAGGAAGAGGGAGAGAGAGGCTGCTGCGAAGGTGGGAGGAAAGACTGAGTAGGAACATGTTAATGGGAATGGTCCTGGTTTGGGTCAACAACATGATAGAGATGACATCATTGCAGACAATCAACAAGCGAGCCAAGGTAGACGACAGGAGGTCTAGACTAGACTAGCAAGAAAAATGGCGAAAAAGAGTGCCATGCTCCAAGAAGAGGTGCCTGAAGGAACGCAGGCTATAAGAAAGGGTCTTGCTATCCCTTTCCTGCAACATCCTTGAGGTTTTTGCTGTTCTTCTTAATAAATTGCTGACAACAACAATGCTATTCGCAAGAGCGCTCTACTTCTATCCTACAGACTCTTCTTTCTGCTTTCTACTACGGTATCTAGTCTACTAATAATCCACATCCCACTCCTTCCCAGGCGGGTATTCCCTCCTAGCATCTCTCCATTTTTTCTCCCATTCCTCTTCCTCGACTAACCACTTCAACCTGTTCAAAAACCTCTCTTTACTAACTTCTTTAGGCACATATGGTTCTTTCAAGGGATTCTTGAGGGCTTGGTGGATGGAAGACAGAAGGGCGTCGATGTTTAGTTGTGGGACTTGGTACACGTACGGCTCGGGAACGTGCCCTAGCATGGGATGCTGATGCCAGCCTTCGTGAAATTCTATGTTCTGCGGGAGGGGGAAGAAGCAGTTTTCAGAATCGAGGGATGCGATATTCACTGCAGACGGAGTGATCTTACTATGTAGGGCGTCCCTCCGCACAAGCCCTCTCTGCGAATCCAAAACAAAGCTCGTCAGCATCCTCCTCTTCCTCTCATCAAGATGACTCTACGGGACACTGCTCACAACAGCGTCGGTGATTCATGCGGCCTCCCCACGCCCAGCAGTACTTTGGCACTCGCGATTCTCGCCATGAATTCTTTCCTGCTCTCTGTCCCGACGTTCGTTATCCCTTCTGGAATATGCACATTCCGATCGTATTCAGCCAAGATACCAGCTTCTATCCTTAGACCCGTCTCGTCGGTTATACGGGAATAAGTCTCGTTGGGCCACGTCGAGGGATTTTGTAATGGGTCGAAATATTCAGGAAGCTTGCCGTATACATACTGCCGCGCATACACACACACGATTAAAACTGTCAGCTTCTGCCTGGCAAAATCAGAAGCTAAAGCGTGGGAGCCATAGACTCAGACTCACGATCATGTCCTCCTTCTCATCAGGCGGAACAAAGTCAATCTCTTCGCAAGACGTCTCTATCTCGAAGCCGATATGAGTGAGACGGGACTCTTTTTCAGGGATAGGGAATGACTTGAGGCCCCATGGATGTCGATATTCGGGCTCGGGAACAGCGCCGAGGGCTGTTCAACACAAGGAAGGATGGGATAGTCAGTCCTGCTATGTTCAGAAGAAGAAACGGGGATGGGAAGACTGCTTACGGTCCCTGTTGTCAGACCAGTCACAGACGAAGGCATAGATTCAAATCAGTTCGGAAGCTTTAGTCAAAGCTGTGTCGGCATCGCACTCGTGCACACATACCATTGGAAGATCTTCCATTCTGGAATACCTTTGTCGTTATCCGAACTCTTGCTGCATGTAATCTTGTCTCTGACACAGTCATCTCTGGAGGCGGAAGGATAACATGGGAAAATAGAGACAATCAGTCTCATGAGCTCAAAGCTTTCCTCATTAGGCGATTCTCTCTCGCTCAACTGGTTATAGTAATCCAGCAGGACGACAGAGACCATGTCGTCTCCTAGCAGACTGTACAGACGCGCTGCGATGTTTATAGGAGTATCTTGGTCTTCTACATCTGCGATGTGTATCACTGGATAACCGAGCTTCTTGAGACCCCAGAACCACGATCGCCCAAGCACTATGGTCGTTGTCAGCACAAAATGTATACAGCGCGAGAACCTGAACATGTACTCACCTGCCTCTCCGTTTTGAAAGCTAGCAGGTGCATTGAAAGTTCCATCGAGCTATACATGAAAGCTCGAATATC
Source organism: Erythrobasidium hasegawianum (assembly GCA_001972285.1). Classification (NCBI taxonomy): domain Eukaryota; kingdom Fungi; phylum Basidiomycota; class Cystobasidiomycetes; order Erythrobasidiales; family Erythrobasidiaceae; genus Erythrobasidium; species Erythrobasidium hasegawianum. The sequence continues at coordinate 762,033 of BCII01000004.1, read as the reverse complement.
AGCCGAGTTACGACATCTTCCTGAGTGTTTGCCGCACAGCCCAGGTCCATTTCGTGATTGCGCTTATGACTGTATGTCTCTGTTTCCAAGTGCATTCATTACTGTACTTGCAAGTAAGTAGCTCCGCCAAAGTTGATTGTCTTTCGAGTTCCCAAGGTGCAGGACTTGGACGAGTGTCTGGGAGGATGGCTTCTGCGAGTGTGTATGCCCATGGTGTGTAAGAAGTAGACGGTGATGAAGAGTAATGAGATGAGATGTAGGTGATGCAGAGGACGAGGACGCAGGCTATGATGAAGATTCCCAGGGATGTTCGACTGGACCGAGCAGGCAGTTGGAGCATGGCCTTTGACGCTATGCTGTGCTACTGTATACTGGTTGTGTTGGCCATCTCCGTACGGTATTGGCTGTGTTGTGTAGAGCAGAGCTGAGTCAGCGAGTGTCATGAAGCCATGAAGGCTGTCATTGCCAGCTGATTAGACTTATCCCCATCTCCGGATCGGCAGGCAGGGCCTAGACAATGCTACAAGTTCGAAGAACACAGTCATGGAAAAGCACTACTCATGCATGAAGCAAGAAGCATGCATTGCCCAAGATGTGCTCCATATCTAAAGTATCGCTGCTGTTCCTGGCCGACTTGCCGTTGATTGCTGATTAGATTGGGCTGACCCGGAGACATTGTTCGGGGACCGGCAGCTGGCAGAAGAGGGATGATACAGCATAGAGATACAACATACCCATACGGTACTCTTCTCATGGTGTTGATTGAGTCGATGCCCCGCTCTACCCGCTGATTGTTCTGGATGTCCCGTGCCTGATCGTGTGATACCCCGCCATGTGCCTGGCTACTCTACTCTACTCTACCTCCAACGGCTGATGTCCAACGCCTTCTAGCTCCATCTCACCTTGTAGAATAGTCTGACGATCACGTAATCCCTCCGACATCTCCAACGGCTCGCAAACGCTGATCCACAGAATCAATTCCCAGTTCTCGATGATTCTGCTTCTTGGATCCGCTCCAACCAGTCCATTGAAAGAAGAAGATGCAAGAGGAATAGTAGAGCTCAAGAACAGCGTATACCACGCCTCAACATCATCATCCTCCTCGTAGACAGAACCATCATCACAGACCGTCGCACCATCAAACGAGAGTAGCAGGTTTCAGATAGCGGATCCATCCTCAAACTCGGGCGCACCAGCACTAGCAGACTAATTCTGGTGTGCTACTAGCAAGATAGTATACTATTCCTATCACAGTCACCCTTCCGCCCTACACAAACATGCCCCCAGCAGGATCAGGAGCAGGCCGACAGCACCAGCAGCAGCACTCACAGCCGGGAGGAGGCGCAAGTGGGAGTTCGCATGCACCGGCACCCATAGTCAGCAGAACAGGAACAACTGGGCGCACTACTCCTATCGCTGCGTTTCATCCCGGTCCTGCCACGAATGCAGCTGCATCCACTTCGGCCGCAACGCCGTCCTCGTCTCATCACCAGCAGCAACAAGCAGCAGCAACGACAGGAGATAGCAGACGAGGCAGACAACAACATGCTGCAAGTAGCAGTAATACTACGTTAGCTGCAATGTCGGGCAACGCAAACTCGCAACATCACCACCACCATCATCCTGCAAACCCTGCTTTGCAACAGCATCATCACATGCATCCACAGCATCATCCTTCGTCCCAATCGCAACAGCAGCAACCGCACCATCATCACCACCATCATCATCATCCGTCCTCTGCTGCTGCCGCTGCCTATCCTGGCGGCCCCCCTCCTCCTTCTGGTCCTGGCGCCTCATCCTCGCATGCGCATCCTGCAGCAACGCATCATCACCAACAACAGCAGTCTGCAAGCGCCGCAGCAGCTGCCGCCCAAGCAGCAGCCGCAGCCGCATCAGCCCAAGCGAACGCAAACACCAACGCAGCCGATGCAATGGCAGCCGTAGGCGGGTCCGTCGAGTCTCACAACGCGACTATACGCTCAGTGATCGAGCGAGGCAATCAACTGAATCTCGAAGCTGCGCGCGAGGCCAATTTCAACATCGACCGGAAATCACTCTACCTACCACGGGTCTTAGCTCGCCTGGAAGAAGCGACTGATGGGTGCTTGACGGAGATTGGAAATATAGCTCTGCAATTGAAAGATTATGAAAAGAGCTTCAAGTTCTTCAGCGAGGCTCTGAACAAGAACCCATTGTACCTGCCGGCGCTGGTGGGCTTGATGCGCTTTTATCACGAGAGGGAGAATTATCATAAAGTCGTCGAGTTCTGCGAGAGAGCTATCGCGCTCGAGGAATCATCAGTCGCTGCGGCGCTAGCTACAGCTGCCGCATCAGCATCAAACGCCGACCCTTCTAAAGAAGGTGGTGAGAACAAAGCAGAAGAGCGCGACCTTACTACGGGCAGTTCATTAACTACAACTGTGCACTCGGGAGAACTCTGGTCCGCCCTCGGTCATTCGCTACTTATCATAGGGCATCTGCAGAGAGCATACTCGTGCTATCAACAAGCTATTGCGAAAACGCTCAAGAAGGACGACCCGAAACTGTGGTATGGTATTGGAATACTGTACGATAGATATGGAAGCATGGAACATGCGGAAGAAGCATTTGCGAGCGTGCTCAAGCTCGATCCGAGTGAGTGCCTCCGTCTAATGCACGACGTCGACATTTGTGATGTGAAGAGACACTGACTACTTATTGCGAACTGACATAGACTTTCACAAAAGAGAAGAAATCTACTTCCGCCTCGGCATTATATACAAACTACAAGGCCGCGCAGAAGCGAGCTTGGACGTGCGTGAACACTCATTTGCGCAGGTCCACAGCGTTGGAGAGCTATATGCTGACGACGTATTGTCTCACGCAGTGTTTCCATTACATCATGAATGCTCCTCCGCCGCCTTTGAAAGATGGAGATGTATGGTATCAGATCGGACATGCTTTGGAGCTTAAGCGAGATGTGCGTAGATTACTCGCAAGTTCTATTCACCCAGCTTGCTAAAGTCTGGCTCTTTTCTGGATTTCCAGCTCGCGGCTTCGAGAGACGCATATGAGCGGGTTCTAAGGACGACGCCTGATCATTCGAAAGTACTCCAACATCTCGGCGGTCTGTACCTACGAGAATCTACGAATTTCCATGATCCGGAGAAATGCATCAAGTATATCACGGCGAGCTTGGAGCACGGTGAGTTGACTTCAATATGGTGTCGATGCTTATGCTGACGATCAACTTGGACATTTAGACTCATCCGACCCTTTCTCGTGGTATCTTCTAGGCAGAGCCTTCATGCAGCTCAGCAACTACGGCAAAGCCTACGAAGCATATCAACAGGCGGTCTATCGGGACGGCAAGAACCCCGCCTATTGGTGTTCCATCGGCGTCTTGTACTTCAACATCAACCAGTTCCACGATGCTCTCGACGCCTATACCCGTGCAGTCCGGATCCATCCTTTCATACCTGAAATCTGGCAAAACTTGGGACTGTTATATGAATCGTGCCATGATCAACTGGCGGACGCTACGGATGCATATCAACGAGCTGTCCAGCTTGATCCGTCAAATACGCAGTTGACGAAAAGGTTGAATGAAGTAAAGACTGCATTGATGAATGGAACGACCTTGAACCATAATGGAAGCAATGGCGGTGGTGCGAACGGAGAAGAGAATGGAGCGGGCTCGGGTTCTGGAACTTCTTCGCCTCCGCCTCCGCCGATGGATATCATGCCTGATTCGAAGAGCTGGTCTTCCATTCATTTCGATCTTTCAGGTGCAAAACCTGTCTACCTAGATCAACGAAGTCTGTCAGCTACGCATAATCAACATAGGCCAATGTCGCCGGATGTGCCTGTAGCAGCAGGCTCGCACCATCCACAGCAACACGATCCGCGAATCATGTCTTCTCCGACGACTTTGCTGCAACATCAGCCGCATCATCCTTATCCTGGTGCGCCACATAATGGAGCAGGTCCAGCTCATCCTGCCGCTCCATACGGCGCTATCCCGTCGATGCAGCATGGGAATAACGGCTTAAGGAGAACATCATATACTCGGCCTGGATCATCGCATTCAATGGATCAAGGAGGCTATCCTCCACATCCCGGTCAACACTCCCATCATCCGCACCACCATCATCCGGTAGATGATCGACCAAGACTGGGTCATAATGCCTCGTCCTCCTCTGCAAGAGCTGGAGAAGTAGATCGGGGAGATCCACGAAGGATGCCTTCCGGCAGCGCTGCTCGACCTTATCACGATGGACATTCCCCTCCTCCTCCTCCCGGAGCATCTCAGGATCCTAGTAGAAGGTATCCCATGCAAGGCGGACCAGGGTCACCCAACATCTCTCCTAGAGCAAGACCGTTAGATTACGACTACTCGGGTCATCCAGCTGGTGCAGGTGGCTCTTCGTCGAGAAACGCACCTTATCCGGCTGGTCCTCTAGGTTCAGAAGCTGAATGGGAGAGAACGAGAGGCAGAGATAGAGCGACAGCTGCTAGTGGAGCAGCAGCTGATAGTCGGGATAGAGAAAGAGATAGTAGGAGGGGCGTCTCTTTACATTCACCTCCTGCAGGAGGTTCTCATGAATCACGATCTTACGCAAGGGAGTATCCGCCTCTAGGACAGGGAGGAGCGCCCTCTCGCAGACCTGGCTCTTCGGGAAGATATGACGATGCACCTCCTCCTCCTGCGCCAGGTCGGTCTGCATCAGGATCCAGTCGAGCTCCCGGACATAATCCATACGACTACTACGGTTCATACCCTCCGCCAGCCGGTGCTACTGGATCTGGGCCACCGCCACCTCCTGGATATCCATATGATCCTCGTGGTCGATACGATAGTCGTTACGATGATCCACGCGAGCGAGAACTCATGCATGAGCGAGAGCTTCAGCATCGGCGCGCTCTAGAAGAGGAAGACAGAAGACGTCGAGAAATTGATGCTTCACGAAGAGAAATGTCTCCTTCTCGATCAAATGGCAATACGCCTGAACGACGAGGATATTCCGGTACGGTCAATCAGCATCAGTTACAATATGGTAGAGGCCCCTCTTCTCAGCAACAACCGCCTGGAAATGGTGCGGCGAACGGCAAGCATCGAAGCTCGCTTACAGGCGAAGAAGGTCAGCCGGCACCTGCAAGTGCTCAACAGCAGCTGCAGAAGGACAGAAAGCGCAAAGTAGCTGGAAGTGTCATGCTTGATGCTCCGCCTGCTCGACGAGCGGTAAGTGTACCTCATCAAAGCTTTAGAAATATTGGGTCTAATGAATGGAATTCTCTTCCCTGTAGACGCCTACCGCGAAAGGCCGTGGTGGACCTCGAAACGATGGCAGCCGTCCGGTAGACGACGAAGATTACGATGACGCAGACACAGCGAATGTGCTCATGGGTCTTGCAGGAGCTCTAGGCGGCGGCGGAGGAGGAGCAAAGAGACCTCTTTCGGCCATCGATGATCATCCTATGAAAAAGCCGCGACCTGAAAATGGAGAATATTCGACCGGACATGAGAGCGCTGGCGTTTAGACGGGGACAGGCCAGAGGCAGTATGGTCAAGCATTCAACAGCAATCAGCAATCAGCCCTACCTAGCGGTTCACAGCTCTTCCCTGCCTTGCATTCTCCAACTTCTCGACGCCTGCGCAATATGCCTTGCGATTGGACTTTTTTTTTTCTTACGTCAACGAAAGTGTGGGGCGCGATCCTAGGCGATAACGACACACTGTCTGATCCGTCTCATTCTGACGATCGCAAATTTGTTATCATATTCGCGATTGCGATTATGCACAATGTACGATGCACACGCATCTTAATTAGGACGAACAAAGTAGCTTTGCTGTAGAATAGCTGAATCCGAAGGAAACAAAAGTGCTATACGAATGCGTTGATACAGGCCTCTTTAGCCAATCTAATAATTTTACGATTCGAGCGGCTTGTCGAAAGCTGTCTGCAGACCCTGACTCAAAGAGAGCCTAGCGGCCCGGGCAGCTGCTGTAATCATCGGACTGTCGTTTTTGAGCAGTATATGATGCAATCTGAGCGTAAGCGGTGAGTGCGCGAAGGCATAAACTGCAGATTCGTCAGCTAGGAAGCGTACACCTTGGTACAGTCGATTTCTACCTTGATCTGGAGATGCTTCCTTGAGGAAGCTGATCATGGCGTTCAGGCCAGCTTCGAGTACCGCCTGTCTTTGATGATCTTTGTCATGAGCTCGTAGATACTCATCTCTAAGGTGCTCGGCGACAAAGATTGCTGAAGTAGCATTCTCCGAACAGATAACGGCCGCGTTTGAGGTGAAAAGTCGGGCAGTCACGTCTATCGAACGGGTCAGCGTGACAGCCAGCAGTCATTCAGGTGTGAGCTTACAGTATAGGGCATCCGGGTTCCGAAAGTATGGAGCGCTTATCAGCAGGCCCAATAGAACCTCGTCCACCTTGGGCGCCCTTGCATTGACATTTATTTCGCTCAGCAGCTTCAATGCAGAAAGAACAAGGTTTTCGTTCCATTCGTCTTCCTCTAGCTGCATGAGAATAATGGTTGCGAGGTTATAAGCGATGGTATGATGAGTCTTGAGTATCTGTACTGAAACCGATGCATGTGCTTCAGATCAAGATATACTGACAAAGCTGGTTAAAGACTTACAGACATCGTCGCTACTCCTGCAGAGTACCTGGAGAACCGCTATTGTGCGACATATTGCGTTCTCTAGATGATTAGGTGGCATGTTCGACTCTTTGGTTCTTAGAGCCTGAGTATCGGTGGTGATTTGGAATGCGACTGTAAAGGGTTTATTAGTATCACTCGTCGGCATTAACAGATGACTAACGCTTTGGGGCCAATTGCTTGAGATCCAGTTCATCTGCTGATCCCTGCACGACTCCCAGGGGGGCATGCCACAATACTTGCAGCAAGGGCGCCCAAGCTGCAGAGACATAGTCAGCAGGACAGTATCGCGATCAAGTTTTATCATAAAAACGTCTACTCGGAGGTAAAGCGGCTAGTGAGGTCGCTGCTTCTGCCAGGATGCTGAAGACGATTTCGACACTCTTCTTGACAAGCTCAGATACAGTCTTCTGATCCGATGTGCATTTGGATGAAAACTTGATAAGAGCGTAACAGATCGCTTCTAGCTCGGCAGTTGCGCAACCATTTTGCAGCGATATACCGATACTGTCGACGAAACATTCCTGAATATGATGATCAGTCTTCCGCAATGTGATTTTGACTTTGAAGCTATACACTGACTTCGAATATCATACTGAACAGCTCCAGATTGTTCACGACTGTCTGGAGGTCCGGATCGCCGCAGGAAGCAAATTGGCCATCATCGAAAATCAGGCTTTGCTGCCAGTCTTCGGGCGCTGCCCGTGTAAGGACCCTCACGAGCTGCTAGAATCACTTAGCTTCTAAATGTTTCGTCAATCTAGCGCTGTTTGTCTGTACCATAGTCTTGCAGAGGATGGTAGGGTCGGTCGTACTTGCGGTCTCTTCAAATAGCCAGGGTAGAACGTCTGCGTGATGCGCTAGAAGCAGGCCCGTATCCTTTGAATTTCCAAGGATGCGGTGCAAGGCATCGAGACTCCATGACAGCGCTGGCTGATGGGGCGCTGCGGTGACAGGATGAGCTCGGCCATGTATTCGGCGATCACTGATTCCACTATACCTTTACTCGTAAAGTGCTTGATTCGCTGATGTGAACTCTGCTCCTATGTGTAAGTCCACGGCATTTGAGTGAAGAAGATAAACGAACCGACAGCATGACCACCACCTGTACTAAATGTAATGAAGGCATTTCGTAAATGTCCGGTCGAGTTGCCAGGAATTGTGAGAGTATGTCCGTATATCGCATCTCCTCGCGAAGGCTGACCAAGGCCACAGAGATCAGCAGCTCACACGAAGCGTAGGTCAATCGACTTACTGATTAGCAGAAGAACCAGCCTGTCGTGCAGGTGCAACCTCGTGAACTAGGTAGAGAAGGCTGATTGCCGCGGAACAGGTGCTGGTATCGAGATTGGGAAGGGTTGACAGCCATCTTTCGGGTGTATCTGTCTCATATCACAGATGGTCAGATAGACAAATGAGCGAGAGAAGGGTGATTACCAGGAAGGTTCAGAGTCCTTTGCCACGATAGGCCAGACTGTGCTGTAAGATCCGTTGTGGGAAAGCCCTCCACGAAATCTACAATCTTGCCTAGTAGAATCGATGGCATATCGACCAGACTTGCGTCGATTGCCCGCGTTTGCTGCTGAACCTCTTGACGCACGGCCCTCCTGATATCGAAGAGAGAGCACAGAAACTCTTCCGAGACTAAGAGGGCATCATTGTCAGTATTAAAACTCTACAAACGTGCTGTAAACTCACGGAGGGGTGTAACTCGCTCCATTACATCGGCTTCTTCAGGCGACAGAGGACGCGTCATAACAGCTGGAATCGATAAGCCGGCATGTTGTAGCTCGTCAAGAGTCGCTATTACTGCTTTCAGAGCATCTGCTATGTTGTCCAGAGCTAGCTTCGCATATTGGGCGTGTTCCTGAGCACGGTGGGACGTCGCGTTTGACGCGACCTCAGATCCAGGCTGATACGCCAGAATGCTTGACACTGCTTCGGATAGTGATATTAGATCATTATGAGAGCTTTGCTCCTGAAGGTTAGAGCCTAGGGTCTTTTCTATTTCTTGCAACGAAAGGCCGACTTGGTGCCAGTCAGGTGCATTATTGTCTTCGTCTTCATCATCTGAGAGAATAATGTCGTCCTGAGTAGCCTCAGAATCCTGAGTCTCTCCGCCATGCGACATGTCGGGCTGCACGAAGGAAAGGTGGGAAATGCACGAAGCGAAGAGGCTGCAATTGCTGCTCTTGGACTGTAAAGAAGGTTGGTTAGCAGGACTGACGTCCAGCCTCACGAAATCAGGCCTTTTTCATTGCAACCGCTACATATGGCTTCTGACTTTCTCCTGTTTGACACCGCTTTTCACAAGCACGTCTGGCACTCTCGTTTGGAATATCGGAACTGGATGACTAACTAAGGGTACTTATTACTTATTACGAACGAAGGGAAACAGTCTGTGCAGGCTGCGGTCCTCAGGTAAGACATCCTCTTTACAGCAGGCTGACGCCGTATGTTTTGATGGTAGCTTTTGTGATGCAGCCATTGCGGTTGATGGGATATTGTGTTTGAAACGTTCAATTTGTTCTTCGCCGTTTTCTTGGACTGTCACTTGGCGACGATGGGCAACCATTCTTCGTCTCTTCCAGCAGATCATCTTCGTCCTCCTCTTCTACCTCCTCTGCTAGCTTTTCCACATCTTCCTTGAAGAAGGCTGGCCTCTTCGAATTACCACCTGCGCTGCTTGTGCTTGAGCTTCTCTTCTTGAGGCCGCGTCTCTGCTCTCTGGGATCAATGTTGACATCAACACTCCACCATACTATTTTATCCTTCGTCTCTGTCTTGATGAAACATGGCTTTGTGTGAATGACACTTCTTATAGAGCTCTTCCAATTCTTGGCCTCTTTAGCGGTACCAAAATATCTAGCAAGCGAGACAATATGTTGTCAGCGCATTTCCCTGTACAAGAGTGTAAGGAGTCTGGCACTCACGGGAACTTCTCCATAATCACTGCGCAAAGCATGTCCATTTGCAACTTCCCTTTAGATGAGCCTAACAGAGCAGCTCTGATCAGGGTCCACCAAAGGTATGGTGGCTTTTCTTGACCGCAGCTCTTCAGATCATCCAGACTGCCCGCAAATGCTTCGTCCGCCGGGCATGTCCCAAGCTGTTTGATTTTGGCATTCGCAGAGTTGCGAAAGGTGTTCGCAGATGGTGCCCTCTCCGATGTAGAGGGTCTGACTTCATTCGGGGAGGAGGAAGTGACAGCAGGAGTACTGCTTTGAGGGGGTGTTGTGGTGCCAAGACATTCCGTTACAGTGAACGAAGATTGTGTCGGCTCTACACCAACATCCTCGAAAGCGGACGGAGAAGTTTGTTCAGATTGCTCCTCCACAGCAGGGCCTTCACCACTAGTCTCCTCTAAGACCTGCGCAAGATTGGGACGAATGGGAATCGGCCTAATGATGCGAGTAGTCGCGTGGTGATATTGAGGTACAAGCTCTTGTTGATCCGCAGCGGAGGCTGCTTCATTGACATCGTACGAGCGCTTCGGCAGTAATCTGAACCCATCTGAAGAAGACGCTTGGTCTACTGGGATATATGCCATTGGCAAAGGCACACATACATCCATCGGGTTGTATATCGAAGAAGCTGGAGTTGTATCGAAAAATGATTTCTGACTATATGTCTGCGCTGTGGAGCTCCAGACTGAACCCTGCTCAGGCAGAGATGCTCGCCTGCGGGCCTCATAGTGTGCTTCTTGAATGATCTGGCTCTGCTGCGGCGAGAGGAAGAGCAACTCCTCGTTCGTGAGGAACGTCTTCGGCGCTCCTGAGAACTCATTTGAGCTTGCCAGAGCAGGTGTAGGTGGAGATAAAGGAGAGTAGGTCAAACGTTCCGAGTAGGAATCGGGAGAGTCGGACGAAGTCGAAGAAGCGTATAGATATGAAGGGAATGCAGATCTCTTCAAGTCCAGGGGCGGACAATAGGAAAATTGTCCATAATTGTAACTCTGACCATAGTTTGTAGATGATTTGGAAGGGGGAAAAGCCAAGGAGTCTGAGGAACTTGAGTCACTACCAAGTATTCCGCCCTGACTCCTAAACGAAGCAGCAAAGCTAAAGTAGTCAGGTGAAGGAGGTCGGGTGCTACTACTCGGCACGGTTTCCGAGCTGAGAAGGATCGACATAGTCGCAGACGACAGCGCAGGGCTTCGAAACTGCAAGGGATCGACCGCAATTTCTGCATAGGCAGAAGTGTCTGTTCCGCATCCTTCCTGTCCTACCACAACATGCTGGAAGCTCTGTGCCATGTTGCCAGCGGCTTCTTACGCCAACTTCGTAAAAGCCCGTTCATTCACGTGCCTCCATTGGTTGACAGCACCTGTCAAGCTTGAAGAACCAAATAATTTGATGGGATAAGTCAATCAGAGATCAACCTCGTTGACAGCTCTTTGTTATCTGAACAGTAGGGAGTGCCCGGTGCGGAAAGCGTGATGGATGTACCGTAGATCCTCTAGCTCGGAAAGCCCTGTGCAGACGGATAATGACGAGATCGATCAACTGCAGGGCCTGGGCACTGACAGATTCTTCTTTGCTTGGTGTGAAGTTCTTGACAGGTTGCCGATCTTTGTGGGTCGAATCCGATCAGTTTTGCAAAGAGCTTGTTCAAAGCGAGAAGAGGATGTGGAGGTGCTGCAGAATAATATGGTAGAATGGGGGCTTCCAACCTGCCCACCCTGCAATGACCTGTGACATTGCTTCTCCTTGCTTGCAGCTTGCAAAAAGACCGACTAGCCTGTAGAGGCGCTATTCACGTAGGGATCGCTCTATATGAACAGCCAATCCCGTATCGAAAAGGCAGCGTTCCCAGCGTATGGTTGGAGCTAAGCATCGGGCCGTCGGGCCATGGATCTTCAAATCACCTTAAGAAGCCGTGCCTGGCCCTATTTTGGTGATTTTGGGACGTACAGGCAGGTATGTGCGAACGGCACGTACAGCGCATGATAGGATAAGACTGTCGCAACATCACCATTTCACAGGCTGCCTTACCTTATCCAGATGGTCGATCGACCCATATCGACTGCTTGGATCGAAAGGCTATTGCCGGGTTCTGCACTTGCGCCTTAGATCCCACCTTAGGATTAGCTTGCCGTGAACAGGTCTCCGTATACTTCGTATACTAACATCGCGGTAGGATCACCGGGTGTACATTCGTGTTCGCGAAGAGGCACCCTGCCCTCTGATGGAAGCGCGTATACTGGGAGTCCTACGGTAGCAAGGGCCTGAACACTAGTCATCAAATAGTGTAAAGCATTAAAGCATCTTCAACGGCTCACCTCGAGGACACCGCTCTCGTCAAGTCACGGCGACCAAGTATACATGCGTTCCTGAATGTTTCCTGGCGCGTGAGAGGGTCGCGTATAGTGATTCTTGAGATGTGGTAGTCAGATGCATTACCTGCCCGTGCCATACATACGTCGTGAACGATTGCAGCTCCACGTCTCGCGCAGGAGTATCGAAGTGCGCGTGCCCGGCGCTGCTTGAATCTTGACGACCATCCCATAGATAAGGATACTTGAAGGCATATGGGCATATGAAAGAATTCGTACACATCAATGGGACAGCAGAGTTGGCTCAATTCCAGCCAGCGTGTTACAGCCGCCATCAACAACGCAAGGCCTGCTAGCATTGAGATGAGTTGAGCGAGAAGTGCGATATGGCCATCATCGAAGGACGTATTGAGAGCGCAGGAAACAGCTTCAACAGTCCAGACGAAGGAAACGCACAGGCAGCAGCCGGGAGCCCAAATTGTTTCAGGACGATCATCTTATTGCACATCCGCCCGACGACCATACTCCGTCAAGAGCAGCGTAGATCGTACAGGGCAAGATGCTTTGTCATGCCGCTCATCCCAAAAGACCTACATTGTCCCATCGATTGTGCTCGGAGGCCGCTATAGCATGGGAAGAGACAACACAACAACATGCCCCACGCTGTATAGTTCGGGAACGATTACTTGAGTCCTTGGCTATTTTGTCTCACACTCTCCTCCAGGCTCGTATAGCCATGCCCGTATGCCTTCTTCAACAGATCTTCCACCTCATTCTTCATTCCATTCGTTATCTTGTCCTCTCCCTCATCTTTAAAATCTTCAAATTTCCGCTCCGGATACAGTTTTCTCAGTATCTCCACTATCTTGCTGACCGGCGCCCGATCAGCCATCGCTATTAAGCGCCTTGAATCCAGATCTGGATGCGCCAAAGCTATAACATGCAACTTTGCATCGTCTGTCACGTTGATGAAGTGCTCTTGTGCCCGATTGAGCTGATCGTATTTCCCATCTAATAGATTCTTCACCCAGCCTGATGTGGAGCGGTAGCCTTGATATTGAGGCTGTAGGACTGGTCCAAGGTTCGCATTAGGATTGACGCAATTGATGACAATATCCGCTGCGTTCTCCATCTTCCATCTCTCCATGGCTCGTTCGACTTCGACTTTACTCGCCGAATAAACGCTTGCACCATCGGCTTGAGAACCCTTTTCTTTCACTACACGGAGAGCATCTTCGTTGAATGTGCATTCATCGACGGTGAAGCTGATATTGGGCTTGGGCTGCGTGACAGCGAAAGAGCTGCTCGTATACACGAATCGCTTGATGCCCGCCGAAGAAGCGGCTTTGAGTGCGTTCAAGGCCATCTTTACAGCAGAGGGTATGGCTTGTTCAGGTGGTCCTCCACTCATGTCGTGTGCGACGTGCACGAATCCTTGTGCGCCTGCTCCAGCCTTAGCTACTAATCTTGCATAGGTGGCTGACGAAATGTACCTTCGACGACGCTCTTGTATGCATCTTGATCCTCTGGGTTAGGAAGCGATACAAGCTCAAAGCGTCCCTTTCCATGCTTGGTCTCGAAGTAGGCTTTCAACCAGCTGTTCTTCTCTGCGTCTCGCGTAGTGCCGCGAACTTTGAAGCCAGCCGCAAGGACTTGATCAGCTACGTGCGAGCCTACGAAACCGCTGCAGCCTGTCACAACAACTACGCTGTCGTAGGGTAAAGCAGGGTTGGATATGCCGGGAATAGTCATGGCGGAACGCTGAGCTTGGAAAGAGGGACGGGAGTAAGCAAGCGCAAAGATGCTGGTAGTGGAAGATGGACAAGAAGAGATGGGCCGGACACTTTGGAGGATATGCATGGCTGCTTTCGCCCGAGATGACGCATAGCTTTCGGCAAGCAGTAAGCAGTGTCAACCATTACAAACATGTAGAAGCAGTTCTGTACGAGTAGCTTGCAGGATCCAATGAGCCCTTGATTGTGACATCCTGGCCAGAGAAGTCGTTGCTTGCATGAACCGGATGCCATGGCCAAGGAAGCTCGACAGTGCCAGGAGACATGGCTCGATACTCCCGCCGAGAGCTGGACAGCAGATTTAGCGCGCGAACTGATCCAGGGAATCACCGACCACGACGAAGACGGCTGGCTGGTCCAAGCTGGGCTAGCGACGAGATGTGTGGACGGAGGAGCGCAGCTGGCAATCCTTGATGGAGCATTGGCAGCGTCTGAACGAGTAGCAGAATCAGATCCAGCATGCAGACTGTGCAGAGAACGCGCGCACGCCAGCGATCAAGATGCTCTCGAAATCCCGGAAAGCTCGCAACAGCTCATCAGAAACAGGAGAGAACTGCTGCAGCTGCACGACAAGACATCCACCTATGCACTCCTCTTCCCACGGTCAGCGTCAACAACGACGTCCAAGGGCAAGCAACGCGCGTTGCCGGAGCCTGAAGACGACCCAGATGACGATGCAGACGCTTCATGGGCTTTCGATGAAGACGATGATGGTGATGATGGACATGATACGCACAGCGCTGGCGCCCGTAGCGATACAAAGGATGGCCTGGCTCTCTGGAGTGCCGGACCTGCGCCCAAGCTACCCGACTTCTTGGACAAGTCATACTTACAAATGGCCATGGAAGCTGCTTCTCAGGGTTCCTTCAATATACTGAAGGTGTTGTTCGAGAAGCACGCGAAGGAGCTTGCTCCGCATCGACTCGCCGTCCTCGACAGACTACCTCTTTTCGCAGACTTCACAGAAGCTCTCCATATTCTACCACTTCCCTCCACGACATCCGGGGGAATAGCGCAACGCATAGGCAAGCCTTGGAGGGAGACGCGAGATTGGGTGGAAGCAGATTTCATCGATTCTGCATTAGGACAAGTCGCTTCCTCACGCATACCAACGGATGAGGAGATAGAAACATGGTACAAAGACCGTGTATATGCTGTCGATACCCATACGGGGCGGATAGACAACGCCCTTGTCCTGGTACAATACGGAGCTTCCCAAGGCGTAGCAGGCCTAGACGCCCTGGGCGAGGAGCTCAGTCTACTTTCCAAGCTCATATACGACAGACCTCCCAGTATATCTCCTGATGCCATCACCGATGCAGACTGGACGCTCGAACGCTGGCGTCAATTCTCTCCTTCCGATATCGTAGCTGCTTATCTAGCCTACTCGAGTCCATCATCCATTGCCGAAGACATCCGAAAACTCGGACTCCCTTATCTCTACGCCCTAGAAAGCAAGCTAGAGAGAGAAGGACGACCTGATCCCAACCTTCACGATACCGTCCTCTTCGATCATCTTTTGAAAATCTCGTCAAGCCGCCTAGATCTTCTTGCTGCCGTCTTTCAGGCATCTAAACCTTCAGCCTCTAATCAGAGGTTGATCAAGTCGGATGAGAAACTGGCTAAATTGGCGTTGGCGGCTGTTTATGGATTTTCTGGCTTGTCATCATGGGATCTGATGGGGAGCATCTTCGATTGCTTGCCTTCCTTCGAAGGCGAAGAACAGAAATCAGACGGCATCCCAACCTCGTCCTCCCAAAGCCTTTACGGCATCTTCTCTACGACAGCGGGTGCCAGCAACACGGCTTCGCCTTTAAGCGCACCGCAGATCTATTCTGCTCTTGATAGCTTGTCTCGCTACTCCCTTTCCAAAGCCCTCGACACATTCGACCTCAATCTCGAAGCCGCTGAAATATTCAGCAGGTGGTCGTCTCCCGTTCCGCTTCGCTTCCTTCTTACCCTCTCTCATGATGCGAAGCTCCAACGCTCGTGGGCCGAACGTCTAGCCCGGACATCCGCCGCTGCAGTAGCGGATGCAAATACTACCTCCGGAAGAGGCGGAGAAAGATTGGGCCAAGATTTTGAATTCGAAGACGAGTGGATCAGCCTGTTGGATGACCTGTGTCGTCTGGCTGGACCGGAGGTGCCCTCTAAGCGGGATGGGATTGCAGAGGGTGATCTTAGGGAACCCAAACATGCCTTTTCAAGCTTGTCTAAACTGGAAATCACAAAGATATTCTTCTCTGGCCTTTTAAGTAGTGGAAGTAAGTACTGATAAAATCGAAGCAGCAGTAAGCTGATATTAACCTTTCCTCGCGTCCTCAGAGTTCGACCTCGCGAAAAGTTTCTTCAATCCGTCTTCCGGTGAACGTCCTCTCGAAGTCAGTGTGGAGCAAGAACTCGTCCTAGCCGCTTCCCGCGAGTTTTACGATAACGCCGAAAGTGGCAATTTGCATCAAGGGAACATGAAATTAGCTTTCGAGTGGTACGTTCCCACCACGAGTCTTCCGCGACCTCATTTGACGTTGTCTGAATTGTTGTCCCCTCCTTCAGCCTTGCTGTCGCTCCTTCAACGATTGACACACGACGCGAGCGAGATTTCATCGAAGCTACATCTCGCTTGACCTCTTTCCGGCTCTTAAACTCCGCCGGACAACCTCTTACGCCAATTGAGATCCGATTAAGCGATCAATTATCGCTGATCTCCCAGCTCTTATCAGCGAACGAAGACGCATACCGACATCCTGAGATGATTCTAGACATCGCAGCGAAGCTCGGCTACAGAGGAGATACGTTAGCAGAAGCACGAGTGCTTAGCATGTTAGCAGACGCAGCCCTTAATGCGCACGATGCAACGAGAGCAGCCGATGTCTGCGGCAGGATGATCAAAGTCGTCGAAGATATTCGTAAAGGCCGAGATAAAGAGAAAGCGTCGAAAGCCGCAGAACTAGCTTGGAAGACATGCTATCAATTCGGCAAGACCGACGAGATCAAAGATCAATTCAAGAAGAAGGAGTTACTCGGACAAGCTCTTCTATTGTGTCCTCCTGGCGAGATCTCTGGAATTCTGGGGGTTTGGCAAGCTCAAGATGTGTCAGCTGGCCAGACTCCATTGCTGTCCTCTCCAAGGAAGAAGCATAAACCCGCTTCAGCGCAGTCCCACTTCTTAGCTGGCAGAGATGGACTAGGGATACCTTTCAGCATGCCATCGAGGTCTTCCACACCTTCCGCTGCGGCACTTACGCATTCCGCAGAAAGCGCTGCACGAGCCGCTATCTCGGTCGGAAGGGCAGCGTCTGCTTATCTACCTTTCAGAAGCGGGACTCCTGACAGTACGCATCATGGTCAGCAGCGACCACAAAGTCAAGATCGCAGTCATGGCACTTTATCTCCTGAAGGTCCATTTTCGGGCAGTAGCAGAGCTCACGACTCGAGATCTCCAGCTCGCAGTGCGGATGCAGTAAGAGATGAAATCAGTAATAAGTCAAGAGCTCTTGTTTCATGGTTGATAGGAGCCGACGAACACGAAAGCCGGCGGTAAAAGATGTGTAACAGTCTTGTAGAAAGAGTCTCGGGGCAACGATGCGAATGAGGTGAAAAGCTTGGACTTTAGTCACGGTATATTGAGCTAGAAAGCCTGACATATCTCTGCAAACGAACTGCTTTCTAGGTTACATCACGCATCTTGACTGACACTTCTTACAATCGGCAGGAACCTTTCTGTCTTTGCGTAGATTCGGTCAGGGCGCTTTGCTCTAATCGATTTCCATTCGATCTACATTATTCGCACTGCTCTTGTTATCGGCTGCGCTTCTGATCATCTCCTTGAAGTCCGCGCCCCAGAGTGCGCTATTGCGAGTCTCGTCGCACAGGGCCATGAATTTGGGTGTCGAAGCATTGGAAGCTAGAGGAAGGAGTGAAGCCATTGTACGCAGTGCGGAGCGCTGCATCTCCGCTAGCTTTTCGACTTCTTGCTTGACGGCCGTCTCTTTCAGCTTGGTCTTGAGCACGCCGTCGAAGGGCTTTACAGCGGTGTCGAGACCTGCGGAGATAGTGTTCATCAGCTCTGCTCTCGAATCCAAGTATATGCCACTTACGCTGAGCGACGGCCGTAGGCGCGATAGTGCTGAGCTTGACCAGCATCAGATAGCAAGAAACCTTAATATCATCATCGTCTGAAAGACCAGCAACGATAATATCGAGGTATGCACTCAAGTCGAGCTTGTTTAAACAAGTCTCGAGAAGTGTGTACATGCATTGATAGGCCGCTTTGCGGATGTTGAGACCGTCGTCCACCTTCACTTTGAATGGTCCCATAACGACTTCGTGAATGAGAGATGGATCGATCTTGGTAGCAGAATAGAGTAGAGGTTGAAGTTGTGCGAAATGATCGCGGATGAGCTGGGGCTTGTTGTGCGCAGCTGATGTAAGAGAGGATACCGCTAGACGTCTGACAGTCTGTTAAGGAACGTCAGCCTGAATTACGAATGCTACATCGGGAGAATTATAGGCCCACCAGATCCGAATCGTGCATCAACGACAAGAATTGCACAATCAGAGGAGCGAGCAGATCATCATAGCTTGACGATTCATCGGTGAAAGTGAATCTGATAGCAGTGATGACAGCAGCTCTAGTTCCAGCAGATTCGGCTTGCAGCTTGGCCTGAAGCTGACCCAGGTACAAAGAAGGGTTGGTAAGTGTGATCTTGCCCAGACACTCTGCAGCAATGTTTCTTGTTCCATCAAGTCTGGCGCCGTCTCCAGCTTTCGTGCTTGAGGGTGTGGTGGAGCTGGCCACGCCTGCTTGCTGTTGAGCGGAGGCCGTCTCGCAGATCTGGAATAGAGGTACCCAGAGTGCATTCGAAAGCTCAGATAGGGTGCTTGGAGAGCTATGGCTGATAGTCTCCTTGATACTGCCTAGTAGCAAATGAAGCTTGCGGTCGTCTTTTGAAGCTTTCTCAATTTCGGCCAGAATAGGTAGGAGGAAGGTAGACGGGCTGCCAGCAGCCATGTTGCCTAAGGTGTTGACGGTCAGCTATCGCTCCTTCTACTATGTGTCATGGCCTACCGATAGCGAAGGCAGCCGAGCTCCGCACATCTTCCGAAGCGTTGGTAAGATTGCCAAGTGCAAGCTTGAAGATGTCTTGATGATCTTTCAGGTCGCTGTAGCAATGTCAGTATCCCATCGTGAAGTCGCTAGGACACCAACTTACGTATTTCGGCCGATCTCGCCAACAATCAGTAGGGCTATACAGAGACCGTTCGCCTGCGTTTTTGTTGACTGTAACCCCCTTATATGTAAGCGAAGGCATATGAAAGTAACGCAGGGGCCTCACCTTGACTCGAGCGGCGGTGTCTTTGACAATCTTCTTAGCAGCAGCTTGATCCTTTTCTACGGCCACTTCAAAGATAGCTCCTATACATTTGCTAGCGTTGACGGATACTTGAAGACCACCTTTCGAAGCAGCAGCGAGATCATTGATAGCGATGACTGTATCGGAAGCGTCTCCGCCAGCTGATACATATGACGCAAAGAAGCGGCGTAGGGCTTCCAACGTCACTCCACTCGTCGAAGCAGAAGAGGAAGCCACGAGCTCGTACACCGATGGCAGTACATCCGACTCAACCGTCGTAACGGAATCTTTGTGAATATCGAGAACGGTGGAGACTGCGTTGAGTGATCTTGCCAGGTGAATGTCGGGATTGGCGATAGATGGCTGAAGATTGCTAACGATAGCTTCGCAAGTTTCCGCTGGCAAGCTATCGCCCGCCTTCTTAAGAATAACTTCAAGAGTCGCGAACGAAGCAGCTTGGACGGGTTTGTTGTTTCTTCGAAGGAAAGTGACGACTTCAGCAGCAACGTCTTGCAAGAAAGATCCATAGAGAACGTTCTTGTGTGCAGAAGGTGCATCTGCGATCTTGGCTATCGTTTGAAGAGCTACTAGTCGTGTGTTTTCGTTTCGCAATCGTTCTTTAAGGAGCGCTAGTGCTTTTTGTAAATCCCCTCCGAAATCTGCACTGCAGTGCACTACCAGATCTCCTAGACAGACAATGCCCTTCTCACGTACTTCCTGATCCGCATCCGATCTCGACAGAGAAGTAAGAGTAGCATCGAAGATACTTTTAATCTGCGTTCCATTGCCTCCCATGACTGACGGCGAGCCGGGCCCATTCGCGCTGATTGGCTTGACGAGTTTCACGAGCTCAGAGGCGGCTACAAATGCTTGGGCGGCCACTTTTGGAGATTTGTCGGTGAGTGAAGAAGTGATGAGAGGGACGAGGTTAGATAGAGAAGACTGGATAGAGCGGGGGTGATGCGTCTTGAAGATGAGAGCTAGGAAATCGAGGACTTGAATTTTGAGGTTTGTAGAAGAGCCGCCAGCATGTGTTGTCACACTACCAGAGTCTGATTGCTTTAGTATGATCTGTACGACGGGAAGTAGAGTTGAAAAAGAGCTGTCCAGTCCGCCTTGCAGGACTAGGACCAATTGGTGGAGAAGAGTGAAGCCAGCTTGTCGAACAGCGATAGACTTGCTGGAGGAGAGTTGCTTGATGATAGTCTTGGCGACTTGAGGAGCTTGTGCACGAAGGGAGGCTAGAGGTCTATCTGATGCATTAGAGTGTGCAGCGATTTGAAACGTAGCAAAAAGCACTTACGAGTCGTCAACTTCCATCTGGACATCTCGCTTCCTCTTCAACGAGCTGACTGGCGAAGCGGCTCTACTACCTTCATTGACCCCGTCTTCCGAAGCTGCTCTGCTGACCGCACTCATCCCATTCGCGCTCGCTCCATTCGGTGAACCAGTATTTCCCGCCCAGATAGCCGTCTGCTTCAATAGATTCGTGTATGTACTCCATATCTCCAATTTCACAGTCTCTTCTCGCTCTCCAAATCGAGCTATTAATTGCGGTGCGATACTCTTGTAGAAGAGGGAGAGGAATTCCAGACGAGTTTCAAGGGCCATGTTGAGTACTTTGACGGATGCTCGACGGACTTTCCAGGAAACATCATCGTCATCGTCATAATCGTCTGCATAATCCTCTTCCTCCTCTTCGTCGGCATCGTCGTCTCCGTTCATGTCGCCAGCATCGTCCTCTTCCATTTCATCGTGGCCAGCGTAGTTGGGATCGTACTTGATGTACTTGTTCGCTATCTCAACTGTTGTGCTAATGCTTGGGGTCATCTCCGTAGGACACCGTAGGAGGAAGGTTTCAAGCGTCTACGAACGGCGTATTTAGTGTGATCGACTAACGGGCAAGGGGAGTTGCTCACCTGCAGAGCGATTTCCTTGAGCTCTTCATCGTCTTTCTCGACCGCTTTCAGGACGCTCGGTAGTAAGTCTTGCAGTTTCTTCCCGGTACGTTTCGGCGCAGATCTATGAGGTAGCGATCAGCTTTCGACTATGAAATTCGGCAAGCTCCACCCACAAGGCAAGAGTGCCACAAAGTGCAATGCTAGTTTTCAGCTGTTCTTCGCTTCCGCTGCTCAGGCTCGGTTTGATGTCTTTTTCTACCAGGTTTGTGAAGACAGTCTCGCCAGAGCAGGCTACGAGATTGCCGATGGCTCTGATTGCACGCTTTCGGACAGCGCCTCTACTGTCATTGAGCAGAGGCGTAAGGCCGGCTATCCCTTCTGCTTGAGCATTAGGTTGCGAGCGAATACTATCAGGCAAGCTAGAGTCAGCGGTATATCGCAGTTTGATCCATTCTAGACTCACGTAGAATCGAAACGGGCGTAGATGTCGCCCAAGACCTCGATGAGCTGAATGAGGACGTCTTGCGAGGAGGCGGTCTATGACAGCATTTTCTTAGTAATGTCTCATCGGGTGCAGCTCCATAGTGCTTACATTCTTCAGCTGAACAAGGATTTTCGGCGCCAGCTTCGTGCATGCAGTATTTGCGAGCTTTGAATCAGGGGAGATCTCTTGCACGACAGTCTTGAGTGCTGTAGGGCATCGAGAAATACAGGAGAATAGAGCATACGCGTCAGCTTCAACCTCAGGCACAGGGCGCATGGTTGCGCCCTACCGAGACTTGCGATATCGCGGACGTCCTCCTTCCCGCTTGTCATGACAGTGAGCTTATCGATGATGGTCTGTACGCGGTCCTCTTTGACTTTGCCAACGAGCAGTGATATACTGCCAATACGGGATGCGTCAGACAAAGGTCCAGAACGATGACATTTTCGCGCACGTCTTTGCGGCCATGCTTTTGACTTCGCTATTGTTGTCGCTGAACATGGCCAAGGTCTGGTCTACGAGCGTGTTCTCTGTGCTATCGTCCACAGAATAGGTCGCTTCTGACAACTTTGAATTGACGTCGCTCAAGGCCATCCAGCTGCGAGCGTCATAATCAGCCCATCGTCGTCGTTCTTGTCGTCGTCGCTGCTCGCTTGCCGGTAGTCCGGGTCACCGCTTTTCAGCTAGAATGGTCATTTGCGCGCAGAATCTCAGCTTCTTGGATCATCACAACTCGACGCTTTCGCTGGAACTGCGGCCTACCTTCTCTAGTAACGACTGGAGAGCGTACGTCGCGCTCATGCTGTTTCAAACGAATGTGTTGGACGTGAAGCAAGGGCGATGATGCCCGTCAAGACTTTATGCAAGCTTTTCTACGGCGAACAATCATGTTCTACAGATCTTTTCTTGAACAAGTAGACTTGTACATCCGATGGTGATATCTGCCCACCGCTGGTCTCTCCTGATCTGATATCGATATGCTGCCTGACCTTCATATATCTCGTGTTAAAGCTACGACTGGCACAAGGAGCACCCGCTTGTATCATACTATGCTCGGATTTACTTCTTACATCAACAACAGTCTTTCGGATGCATCGCTGACCTTGCGACACCTAGCGGCCAGCAGAGCATCATGCCTCGATATCGTCGTGCTGACTTCGGCTCCAGAGTTACACCTACAAAGACCTCGTGTAAGGTGTGGTCGAGCGGCGAGACGCATCGTGCAGTGCTTGATGGTCAAGGCCACTAGGTCCCGCAAAAGGGGCCTCCATGACACTGTTTCTCCTGGACGCTACTCGATATTTTCCTTGCAGAATCAAATTCTCTCGTTGTAAAATACTTCGATCTTCTCGCATCTTGTTGATTTTGGCTTCCTTCTTGGCCAGATCAGCCTTGTAGCCTGCTAGCTGGTCGTGTATGCGTTTACAGTATGCTACGTGCTCTTCCAAAGCAGCTTTGGTAGAGATATAGGGGCATCCATCTTCCTCGTAGTAAGAACAGCTGTAGTTCCGTAAGCTCGGCCTTTGTAAAGGTGGGAGATTTTCGCTTGCCAGTAGGAAGTGCACTCGTCATCGTGCTTTTGTGCGTCTTTGCGAAGGAAAGAGACGGGACAGCGGCCACGGAGGCAGCTCAGCACTGCAAATCGACAAGTGTCGGCATGATCTTGCGAGAGCGCCATTTTGATGTGCTCATCACAGCCGACGTTTTCGCATGGTGCAGTTCGATACTCGCACTGTGACATAGGTTTTATGTCAGTCCTGACAGTCATGGAGAAGCTGTGAGACTATATTGGCGAACGATAGTTTGGTGATCGTCGATTCTAGCAGAGCTGAACGTGCAGCCTGCATACGCGCATCTTCTGGGTAGCTTGTCTACTCGTGTGCTGAAGCAGTGTGCCGTCTCGGGAGTCTCGAATAATTTGCTTCCGCATTCTCGACAATTAGCAGCTGCAGGTGCTTCGCGCGGTTGGGAGCCTTGAAGTGCTTTGAAGTGGATACGACAGATGACATGTTGATTCGCGCAGGGGAAGACGGCATCTTCGAGGACCTCGTTACATATTGAACAGCTTAGCACATCGAGCTTGGAAGGCATCTCATCGAAGCTGAAGCCGTCCAGTTAGAAAGCTCGGCCTTTCGTGAATGTACAATATCTCACAGAGCAAAGGGGAAGCCCATTTTCTCTGCAGGTCGTAGATGTCTGAGAATGTGTCGTCGCTGTATAAAGGAGAAAGGGAGAAAGGAACAGAGGGAAGAGAAGGATGGGAAATGGGAAGGAAGAACCTTCGAGTACGGCGTAGGCTACATATATACACTAGACCTTTGTTGATTGAAAAGCTACATTCCTACTACGAAATTGTCCGGACATACACGCTGCCTCGTAACGTTGTGATCTAATACTAAGCAGGATTGATAAACCTACAACAACAGACTCCATGGATGGTCTTTGAAGCTCGCCAGATGGCCAATTTGGCAAATCATGCCGAGCGACGGTCTCTCTTCGTTCTTTTTGAGCCCCCCGAGTCTTTGAACGCGATCCAATGATTCTGAGCGAAGGACTCTGTCTCAGATTCTGACTCGTCTTCTTCCTCTTCTGTCGGTGCGGAAGGTCGAGATCTCTTCGAACCACGAAGAATAGGAGAGGACGTTCCGGAGATACGCTTAGTGGGGGAGCGAGCTGTCAGGGCACCTGAGGGAGCATCTTCGGGATCCAGCGTATTTCCTCTTCTTATTCGTATACGAGTTCCATCTCCATCCACATTTCGGCTTATTGCCAGGCGGTGATTATTCTTCGCTTGATAAGTGCCTTGTTTGCGGAGGTCTCCATCAATACGCAGCGGGGCCGATTCTGTTCTTTGATGTTCAGCTATCGTTTGTAGTTGCTGAGCTATCGTTGTTTCCATTGTAGCTACAATTTTGGTGTGCTTTTGTTTCAGTTCAGAGATGTACGCGGACTTGCTGGCCAGACGGGCTTCGAGAGAGGCCAACTTCTCGTGCGTTCGAGTACAATAGGCCAGGTGAAGCTGTAGATTCACTCTTGTGGATATGAGCGGACAGCCATCCTGTGCTTGGAAGGGGCAGCTGTTGTGGGACATTCAGCCAGGCTATTTCCGCCGCAGGAACAGCTTACCAATAGAAGGCACACTCATCATCGTGTACTTTGGTATCCTCGCGGCGAAAGTGTATCTTGCATTGAGATCTCGTACAACTCAGGATGGCGAAGGAGCAAACTGCTTGATGCTGTAGCCTGTTTGACCTTCTGACTTCTTCAGGGCATCCTTCATTAGGACAGGGAGTGGTTCCGAATATACACTACGTTGTTAAAGATGCCGTCAATCCAAAGTTCGTCCAGTCCGAGCTCGCGTGGACCCAACAAGAGCTTGATGTTCTTCAATCTTCGAGGAGCTGAATGTACATCCTTCATTCTGACATCGAACTTTGAGTAGTTTGAGCTGAGCGTTCACCCAATCTGCTTCGATGGTCTGTTCGGGAGGTCCTATTTTGCATTCTTGACCTTTGGGTCTCGACGTGACTGCTACAGATCGCCAGGCGCTTGCACAGAAGGACAGGGTTCTGCAACACCTGCCGGCATACGCTAGACTTCAAGATCCGCAAAACTACTCGAGACGCCTTGTTGAGGCCCCCGAAGACCTCGTCTCAGCCAGAACGCATGGATCTCATATCGCAGTGTCTTCGCAGCTCCAGAGGAAGCCCCTTCGTTCATGTGCGCTCGTCTTGGGTTCTGGTCTTGAACCGTGAAGACGGCTGTCGGTAGCCTGAAAGAAGCGTAGACTGGCGGTACTTTGAAGAATCCACCTGAAAGAAGCATGTCTCTAACAAGCCCTGAGACCATGAGTTGTCAATCCGCTGCTGCTTTGCTCTCAACGCTGATAGCATGCTTCTCCGACCACGGCCCAT
The DNA here is from genome assembly GCA_001972285.1 of Erythrobasidium hasegawianum. Lineage (NCBI taxonomy): Eukaryota > Fungi > Basidiomycota > Cystobasidiomycetes > Erythrobasidiales > Erythrobasidiaceae > Erythrobasidium > Erythrobasidium hasegawianum. The sequence goes on along the minus strand of BCII01000004.1, from coordinate 736,656 downwards.
CTCAACATCTATCTTCTTGGGGTCGTGTCAAGCTGAGATAAAGAACGATATCTCCGAAACCTTGTCAAACGAGGAAGAGCATGGTCATCATGCTCTGTGATCTGCCTCGTCGAAGACCTCCTATCCGTTCAGATCATGAACCGTCTTTTCGGCCACGGACCTTCTCGCAAGGCCTCTTAATTACATATTGACGAGGAAGGGCTTTTTCAATTGCTAGCTTTCTGCTCTATACGACCTCTACGTGCATGATCAGGCCTCAGTCTCATATAAATGACAGGAGATCACCTGCCCTCGAGCGGCTCTATCCTGCGAATGCTGGCAGCAACGACCTTCGCCCTTCTCCTGGCGGCTTTCCTCTTCAATCCATACACAAGCATAATCTCGTCCGCTTCCAATCTCATCACAGAATATCCAGTGATTTTTCCAGGACGAAGGATCAGGCATGGCGTCGAAGTCGTAAAATCGGGAAATAGCTCCGATACAGCGGCGCCTGCTTCAATATCAGTAGCTGCAAGTTCGACGACAGATGCGCTTATCGCAGAATCTCGGGAGACCGCTGGAGCACTGGCAATACCGCACATCTCCCTTCCGGAGGACGCACACAACGACTCTGCTTTCTTCCTTAAGCACAATGTGGTGGGTCTAGATCTTCTATCGCCCTTGTGCGAAGTCGGGCACGTCTAATTCTCGGCTTCCTTCAGTATCCAGCATCTTGGAAAGACACCTTCAATACGCCTTCAGTGAGCATGCGCGTCGCCGATACTTTTATTTGCTTTCACTTATGTTCGTGTGTTGCATAGTGCATCGTAGATTACGCGAAACGTAGTGGGCTGCTAGATGCTGAAGCGCCGTTACGCGACTGGGATGCCAAATTTGCGAAAGACTCCGGCTGTCCAGTATTTCCCATACCTGAAGGCGGTTTTCGCTTTCACATGCATTGGGAAGGTGAGCAAGTATCTGTGACGGGCATCGTATGGGCCAAGACTGATATAAATTCCCTCAGGCGACTGGGGAGATGCTTTCGAGCTAGCCATCGACTCATTCCTGGCGACTCAGAATCTAGCAGCCGGTCATAGGTGAGGCGCAAGACTCCTAGGCGCGCCGTGTTGACGAGCTTGCGCTGACTTCATCTTATGTTCCAGATTGATGTTCTGGCATGGCAAAACGACACCGCCGCCGAAAAGAGTGCTAGATCGGTATGCCGAGCTGGCGCCAAATAATGTCAACTTCAAGCCCCTCAACCATGCAGCTCTAGCGAAAGGAACATGCTATGAGAGGAACCCGGAATGGACAAGTGCGAAATATCGACAGAGGGCGAACATGGGAGATGCTGCCATGTCGAACTTGTTGCGGACTATGCTGCTAGCGAAGGTAAGTTCCGCCACGGTCACGTCTGATCTGCAATGACGAACGCTGACATGTTTTTCAACCCTCAGTACGGAGGTGTCTGGGTAGACAGCGATGTCGTCTTTATCCGCGACATGACTCCGTAAGCGCGATAGCCTTCGTACAGAGGCTGCTCCACGCTCAAACATGGGTCTTCTAGGCTACTCCGCGTCGGGCCTTTCGCCCCTGCCTATCATAATCACATCGCAAAGCCTTTCGACCGCACGCACTACTACAACAACCATATCATATCAGTCGGGAAACATCCAAGCCCTCAAGCATCCAAAATGTTGGATACGCTATGTACGATACCGTTCGACAGGAGTACATGGAAGTGAGTGGGCATTGGTTATTCGTTGGCGGCTTATTCTGAAACTATACCTCAGCTCAACAAAGTACAATTTCTCACCGTTCTCTGCTAGAACTACCAATGACGGTGAATGCCAATCTGTCCAAAGAGTATGCTTCGGTCCCTCTTAAATTTGGTCTTTCAGGTCTCCTGAACGTGTGCGAGCACCACACGCATTGCGGTCTGGCTGTCTTTCCTTTGGCTTTTGTGGAGAGTGTAAGCCGCTTGTTCCCACATAGCCGTCTCTCCACGCTGATGCCCTTTGACATCTTGCAGGAGACGTGGACACCACCGCCCCTGCTTAAGCCCTGCGTCAAGAACCAGACAGAAGAATACGTGAACACAGTATTCAAGCGGACTTTCTTGTGGCACGCAAGAACAGACGCCACTGTTTACTGTCCCACGCAAAATACAGGCGTAGAATGGGCTGTCAAGAAAGTTGCTAGAGCTTTACCGCTTAATTTGGTCACCCGGACAGGTCGAATATTGGAGGGCGCCGAGTAATGACATGCTTTCGACTTCCATTTTCGGTTGCAGTGTTGGGTAAACTGTTGTTGTAATAGTTCAATACGGTTAAAATTGCAAAGGCTCAGGGTGAAAGGAAGGACGTTGCAGAACAGCTGGAAGCTTGACTACTCTGCTAATGTCTTTTGTCGGTTCTTGCCATCGGGAGAAGAGCTTGTCAGTCGCTTATTACGGACAGTCGAACCCTTCATGACTTTTCCAATCTGCTCTTCTATCAGTTTGGTCGGTTTGAGGGTGTCGAGCTTTGGCATGATTCTTTGATACTTGACAGCTCGAGGAATGATAGCACCTTGCACGATATGTGCAAGTCTGTAGACCTGTTCCCTGGATAGACCTGTACAATCAGCGAACATGTTAGCTGCCGAATGCGGCCGCCTGTACACCTGACAGCGAGTGTGACCTACAGTTATTGACCTCTCTTCTACCGTCTCGGTGAACAATGTACGTGACCTGATTGTACGGCTTGGAGACGCCTAGCAGATAATGCGTGTTCTTCATCGACCGGCCTATGATTTCTGTCTTGCTAGGAGCTCCAAAGGCTGGTTCGAGAATCACCTCTTCATGAGATGATCTGCGCTGCAGGATAGAGGCAGGCTCGGGCATGGCGATCTGCTGCCTAGCATCATTGGAGTTCGAGGGCATAGAAGGCAGATGTGAATACGATGGAAGTAGCATAGTAATGTGGTCTCGATCGAGACGACGGATAAGATGCAACTTGCGAACGCTGAGAAATTGGAGAGCAATCCTGAAAGCCCTTCAGAAGACTTTAAAAGACAGGTGAAAGACCCGGCAGTGCTTTTTGTCGTGCATGTCGAGTCAGCAAAATATGGCAAATGTTAGGAGTTGTGTCTGCATTGTCTTGCATTCTTGACAGACAAGGTACTTCGGGATCTTCAAGGTGCATGATTGCCTTCTTTCCACGAACCGTTCGTCAGCAGTCAGCCCAGGTTCGCTGGGACACGAAGATTAGGATCGTTTTAGATGTCAGCTGGAAAACATTCGGTCAGATTGCGATGGTGCAGTCTCTGAAGTCGCTCGAAGAATCGGTCAAGAGCCAACCTCTTCGAGTCGCTCAGCGCGCCAGCAATGAAGGTGCAGCATTGAGATAGACGCACTGTACATCTCACAACTAACCATCCACACTGCAGGCTACTACTGCTGCCATTTCTCTGTCATCTGACAAGCACGTGCGCCGCCAAGGTGGTCGCGCCTTTGGAGCTGTAATGACGGACAGCCTCTGGCTTTCTTCTGCTCAAACCGGCGCCAAAGCAGCGGGCATGCCGCCTAAGCATATCGCAATAGTCGGCTATGGCAGCGCGACACTTTCGCTCTTAAAGACTCTCCAAGATCTGCCTAGAGAGCTTCGCGAAGGATGGAGAGTGACGGTCTTCGAGCGCAGAGAGGCCTTAGGTGGGTAAGGGACCGATGAGATTGCATGCCCACTCCCTGCTCAACGTGGTCAAAATCGTAGGAGGACAATGGCTGCCTGATGAAGACCCAGCTTCGGGTGTCGCACTCACTGGTCTATATCCTGATCTACGGACAAACACACCTGTGCATATGAGTGGGCCGACGTCTTTTTTGATGTCTAGCATTTCCTAACCTGACTTCGCTTCTCCGGCAATTCACAGTGACTTATCCGCATACACCTTTTCCAGACGAGACAGATCTGTTTCCACATTGGAAAGTCGTCCTCAAGTACTTACAAGATTATGCACAGAAGTGGGGGTTATACAGTTCAGATCCAGAAGATTGGGAACGGAAGCCGGATTCTACAGTAAATAGGCATAACCATAAGGCAGACATCCCTTTACAGCCCTCGAATACACCTGCGGATGAAGCACGAAGACAACTTCCGCGGAGGATACTGTGCAATCGGGAATTATATTCTGCAGAATGGGTTGGATCAACAGAACTCAACCAAGGCGGGCGGTGGAAAGTGATCAGCAAAGCATTCCCTCCTCTTGCTCTATCCACCAGTGGCCAAGCAATCTTCGAAGACGAATTCGACGCGATCATAGACGCAACAGGCCATCTCGTCCATCCTGCAATACCTACTTTCAAAGGACAGGAAGAATGGTTAGCGGCTAAACCTGGGAGGAAGATCATGCATTCTGCATTCTACAGAGGGCCGAAAGCCTTTAAGGACCAGACGGTGCTAGTCGTGGGAGCGGGGCCTTCAGGACTTGATGGATCGTTACAGATTGGCAGAACGGCAAAGAAGGTGAGTTCGCAATTTGTCTCTTCATCATATCTCATGCCTAAGATTGTTTTCTGCATTAGGTATACCATGCAGTGACGCCCACGGTTATCCTGCCTCCGAAATGGCCATACGAAAGAAGAGCCCGTCTGTCGCATTTCACTGCAGATGCAGCTGTGTTCAGCGATGGCTCGGAAGTGACAGAGTAAGCAGGATCTACATCTGCATTCATCAATTTTGAGAATTACGAAAGCTGATCGAATTTTGACACAGCGTTGATACTGTTTATCTCGGGACAGGCTTCATCATCCGGTATGAATACCTTGAGCGTGGCGGAATGTTGCAAAGAAGGCCTGGAAAGCCATTGCCCCGGATAGAAGACGAAACATCCCAAGGTCTCGTCACCACTGATTACTACGGTAAGCCGCCATGAGCCGATTTAAGCTGTAGTACCTTATCTGACTCCCCTGTCTTCAGTACGACCACTATTCGAGCACACAGCTTCGTTTGCTGCGAATCATGGTCCAGCTTCGCTGTTTTGGTGCGGCAACATCATGTCGACAAGCTACCGGTTCTCGAACGCTGTACAGAGTGCACTTATAGCATGGCTATTGGCTAAACCGGAGATACTACCCGCGCGAGACGAGCTCTACAGACTCTTAAAAGAAGACGAAGCGCGGACCCTAGCTCTGAACCGGGTCGTCGAGAAAGTAGGACATCGCCAAGGTCCTCCACATGCTGGTGAAAGTGAAGTCTATCAGCGGCGCATAATAGCTTTCCTATCTTCGCACGGCATATCAGCGGGATCCAGTGTTGATCAAACGGGCTTTATCATAGAACCATGGCGCGAGGAGGTGCGTGTACAGTTTTGGAGATGTATGAGGGGCTGGAATAGATTGGAGAAGGAAGGACGGACGAAGGAATTGCTCAGAGGCGTTAGTGGGGAAGAAGGATATGCCAGGTTGAGTAGGTTCGTCATCGAAGAACAGACCAAGGTAGAGAAGGACAATAATCGACATCCGATGGAGCTTGAAATATCAGGCTGGGAGGAGTGACCGTCGTTAGCATACCTGTGCATGGCATCCAGCTTGGTCGTGCATCGACCAGCCAAAACTATACCAGCACATCGCAGCATCATGCATTGCAGACTTAGGGCTATGAAAGCCTTCATCTTCGAAGAAAACCTTGGTCTCGTCAGCTCTCGTTCTTCGTCGCGACGCAGCCTTTCGCGCTCATCCGCCTGTTGCGGGTCAGGCTATCCAACATAGCTTTGGCTTTTCATCCGCATAGCCCATGACACTGCATACACCCACCGTTGACAGTCTAGATCCTGCCAAGGACGCAGGGTCTGTATGGGCTGATCGACCCGCTCATTCTTGAAGCGCCGAAGAGGAGAAGAGGGATCATGCAAAGAACGGATGCATAAAGGCGCCCATCGTCTCTTTCTTTCTGCTCCAATCAAGCACTTTTGACAACATGGACGCAATCCCAGCTGACGGCGACCCTGCCTGGACCACGAAGTGTCTGGACAACCTCGAAGATCTGATCAAGGAGACCGGCGACGCTGTAGAGACATACCATCAACGACTCCGCTACTCAGACGACGATGACACTGCATCACCCGAAGTGCCAGCTCAGATCGCTGTGATCCGCAAGGTCCTGACCCGGCTCCTGACGCAAGAAGGTTCCGATACCCGTCAGCGCGCACTTAGAGTTATAGAACGCGCATGGCCTTCTTCTTCAACCGTTATTGCGATGTCTGCCGCAGGCATCAAACCCGAATTCATGATGGATCTAATCAAGACATCGCCAGATGCCAGAGAGGTCGCCTGCGCGACGGAGATACTATGCAAGATGTATTCGAACAGTGATGAGACTGTCTCTATCATCTGGGACGAGGACTTCATGAAGGCCGCTTCGGAACAAGAAGATGGAATCGGTCCTCTCGCTCAACGCAAGAAGGATATAGGCCAATTACTCGAGAGTATTTTCCACATCTTACAAGAGCGCATTCAGCGGTCGAAAGACGGAAAAGATACCGATGCTATCATGAACATCTTCCCTTATCTCATCGGTTCCTTCGAAGAAGGCGGCGTCCAATACCTCGTCAAAGAAGGCGGTATACAGTTCTTCGCAAGGTATCTGACAGACCTCAAGACACCTGTTGGGGTCGCAGATGCTGCGGCTACGGTCTTTTCTTTTCACTTGGCTGGATATTAGCTCTCTTTGAAGGGAGCAGACAGCGTTTGGGACGCTATACATGCGATTCCGGACTTCTATAAGCATATGTTGATGCAGATCAAGGCTTACGACAGTGACGATGAGTTAGCAGTCTAATCCCTTTTCGCGCATGAATATCCAACTGATGAAAAGCGCTTCTTCAGCCGCCTTGACCTTCAGCTCCAATGCCTCATCATACTACGTCTTCTATCACTGTATCCTCCCAAAGACACTATCCCAAGCGGTCTGAATGCAGAACAGACACTCAAGCTAGAAGAACGTCGCAAGGGCATTATCGAAGCAGGCGCCATCCCTCTCGTGAGGAGCATCATCTTTGGCGACAATCCAAGACCTCAAGCTATCGACGTCCTGAGCAATCTCTCAGAGTCAACGTCAGTTGACCAAGCTGAGATTTGGGAGGGTTTCGATGCGACGTTCTTCAGGCGCGGTCTTTATTGCCAAGGCGGCATCAACGATGGGAGCGCTTTCATGAATGTCTTCCTAAAGAATATCTCTGTTCCAGAAAAATTGCAAGCGTGTCTCGAAAGAGGCTGTCTCACTCCTCTCCGCTATCACCTCAAGACCGAGACCATGCAGAAGCCGCAGCTAAGGCTCTTCTCTTGATCGCAGACTACGACCGCAATGACAAGGCTGGCACGGACATATGGGATCCCATACTAATTGCACCCATGGGGATGTTCATCGGTCAGACAGGCGGAGGCTGGGAATACCCCAGTCTCGGCTTGAAGCTTCTGAGGAGCATCATCGCCTTCCCTGGACTCACCGATGAAGAGAAAGAAGAAAGAAAAGCGGCCTTCGTGAATCTGGGTGTAGTGCCTGTCATCAAATTCATGCTGTCAAGACCTGTAGGAGAATATCCCTTGTTGGCGAATATAGCTGCGGATGTCTATCCTCTTCTGGATTCTGAGGGCCTCCTATTAGAGCTGAAGCGGGACGAGGAAGAAGCGAACGCATTGAAGTTGTCGCTCGGACAGTCGGTACAAGCCTTGTTGACGTGCGTGCTGCCGGTATGCATGCGTTTGTGTCAAATCTGACGGATTGACTTCTTCGCAGGTATCACGACAAGGAGGTTGCGGCTGCCGGTCAGCTGGCAGTTGAACTTCTTCTGGCAGACAAGCCATACAAGCTGTTGACCGACTCGCAAAGAGAGGAGATCAGCGCTGCACTAGCTGAGTTCGAGGCAGGAACAACAGATAGAGCCGAAGACAAGGAAGAAGAGGGAACAGAAGAAGCGAAGGCAGTAGCAGCAAGTATTGATGGAAAAGCAGACCCGCTCCGCCTTTTGGCGCATGCACTCTTCGTAACTTTCACGTAAGGACGCATTTGTCGATGCATGAATCGTCAGCTGAACAGCTTTGTAAACAGGCAATACTCGACTGAGCTGGTAGGATTGGCTTTGCCTCTCATATCCATCTTCCTCTCTCCAGGTCCGGGACTCTTGGCAAGAAAGAAAGTCTTCGAATCAGGCGCAGCACTCTTCATGCCCTCGGTGTTCAGCGATATGGAAGAGCCAGAACCTACGTTTGAGAACGAGTTTCCAACATTCAATCCTAACCCCGTGCCGAGGGATCCGGAATTGCCTGATGAAGAAGAAGCGGAAGAGGTGGAGATGGAAGTTACGATTATCAGCGATGCTGGTTCGAATGAGCAAGAGGAGGCAGAGGCGGTGGACGTGGAGGAGGAGATAGCTGCAGAGGCTGTGGCTTCGGATGATGATGAGGAGGAGGACATTGAAGTTAAGAATGCAGATGCAGAAAGTGAGAACTTGACTGAGGGTGATGGCGGAGGAAGTGAGGCGGAAGCGGAACCAGACGAGAAGGAAGAAGCAGAGGACAAGGATGGCACCAACTCCGACAATAGCGGAACCGACTCCGACGCTGACTCTGTTGATAGTGTCATCAACAATGCTCTCCCTCAGTCGGCTTATGACTTTCTGCTCGCTGTACGAGGTGCAGTTCTCAATCCCAAAGCAGACATGGAAGAATGGGCTGGGAAGATCATGCGCGACATCATCACGTACGTACAGACCTGCGAGTGTTCTTCGGTGTCGCGCAAAGCTTACAGATCTGCTCTTCAGGGGTCCTATACCGGCAGTGGTCAAAGCTGGCATCATGGAGTTTGACGCTTTCTACACGAGGACCTGGGGTGGTAAACAATGGAATCTCATCGCGAAGCACGGTCTTGTACCAATCTTGCGCGATATGCTGGACCAGCCCGACGAATCGATGCGGCCATTGTCGCTGTTGAACCGGCTGGGCGATAGTGACGCCCCGAAGGATTTCAAGAAGAGTACGTTATATGCTCCTGACCTTCTCGACAAGCTTGGAATCTATCTCTCGTAAGTAAAGACTTCGAGAGGTTCGCTGACAGATTAGCTTACCACTCTTGAGCAGGGTACCCTCTGATGTGGGACAGTACGACACTTTCCAAGCATTGGAAATAATCAAGGGTACCTATCTCGAATGTGGCTATCTAGAGGAACTTCGCCAGATCAGCGATAAGCTTCAGACTCTGGCAGATCAGCCTTCAGAGACGGAGGATGGAGAGAGAATCCATTATCCGGAAGCAGCGAAGGAGATCCTGAAAGTGTTGGACAGTGTTTGAAGGGGAGTTTGTTCTGAGGTCCTGGTCGCTAATCGTTGTTCCGCTATCGATTTCTGATATTACTATGGCGTCCGGACAGCCTCAAGATACATGCACTGATTGCCACCCTGTCCCGCGCTCTGAAGAGCATGCTTCCTCCGGGCCTTCTGCCTTCATGAAGGACGAAGCTCTTGCGACATCGGGTACTCCAGAAGCCGCGACAAGCAATGCTGTCCAGGAGGATGTGATGAATCCAGGGACCTTTCCATTGCCAAATCTTGCGAAAGAAGTGCACGTTGTTATTGAATACTGCAATCGGTGGTAAGTCATGCCGCATGAGCTCGCTGAACTGACAAAACTGAAAGCTCGCTCGCCGCAGTCGATGGTAAACATATACAGTCACTCTGGCACTACCTCATCCACATATTGATGATGCTCGCTCTGCAGGAATGCCCGCGCGACTTGGGTCCAGACGGAGCTCTTGAACACCTTTTCACCAAGCGGTGATTCAGAAGCTACCTCCGACGCTTCACCTTCCACTATCTCAGCGATCACAATCATGCCTCGCTCAGACCCTGCTACAGCCGGACGATTCAGGATCTGGCTGTATAAGGCCGGTTCTGGTCAACCTATCCTCATACACGATAGGAAGACAGATGGCGGCTTTGCAGAGATGAAGGTCATCGTAGGTTGTGTGTCCATGCTGCATTGAAGCCCGCTGACCTCTTCCTTTTCTCGCAATAGAAACAAAAGATCCGCGAGCACATCGACCCGAACAGAGGTTTGGGTCACTCAGACAAGGCTGGCAAAAACAAGACGGTCATATGAGTGGATCTACACATCTCTGATCGGACTAGGCGGTTCGAAGCATGAGCGTACCTCAGACACCAAAGCCAGCCGTCGCATCTAGAGCAAGCCAGACGTCCCACAGAGACCTTCACAAATGGTACATTGTTCTCTAGATAATTTGCTGATGTTGGGAGTAGCCGCTGGCCTTTGGCATTCCTAGGTGAGCTATGAGAGAACACGACCCAGCAAGCGAAAGAGAACCGACGCTGGCGGGTTGTGGAATGTAGGAAGGGTTACAAGAGATGCGGATTGTGTTACGCTGCTTCTACCTCTCTTCCCTCCTTTCGAACGACCTCAATCTGGCCTGGCTTCTACTGAATCGACAAATCCTCGCATACAACGACAACAATTGCCATCTACTCAACGTGCACAATCGCCACAATCGCGCTCTATTCTGAATCGCGACTGCCTCGAAAACGCCCGATTTCCCTCAATTGCCCGACCTACAATCAACTGCCCGCAACCACACCACCGTCAATCGCTTGCACGCTGTTGATTACAGAATGGGTGCATTCGCGAACCTCCAGGAGATTTCCAAACGCAAGCAGAGTGATATTCTCAGATTCCTGCTGAGAGTCAGATGCTGGCATCTCCGACAGCTCAATGTGGGTCAAATTTAGCAGAACCGCATATCAAGGGCGAGGTGAACTGACTGAGACAATGCAGGTCATTCACCGAGTTTCTAGACCTTCCCGCCCAGACAAGGCTAGAAGACTAGGGTACAAGGCCAAGCAAGGCTTCGTGGTGTATGCCGTCCGAGTTCGTCGAGGCAACAGCAAGAAGGAAGTCGCCAAAGGCAACAACCTCTATCATCCAACTCATGGCTCTCAGAGAAGGCTGGATCGTGTGATAGGCCTGAAGTAACATCAGTCCCGTACGATAATATTCCCCCTTATTGCCAGTTTCATAGCTTTAGGTGCAAATTCGCCGTCTTGTGTCACGGCTCGGACCGCTCAATATCTCACTGATTAGGAGCATATCACCAGTGGCATTAGCGTCTGCTTACCTCCGTACGGAACCCTTTACGAAGTCTGGGCCACGAGCGATCTGCCTTCCATGCAACTTTCCGTTCTACCATCGTGGTACCTGTTTATGACCGGAGCCTTCCAGGAGCTATCCACTACTGTACTATGATACGATCCTAATCAGGCTATACAGGTACTCGATGCTTGATTTTTGCTCAGGTGCAAGCGGACAGCGACATGTCAGACGCAGTCTATGCACCCATCACTTCCTCTCCAGACAACGACCTTCGTGCAGACGGCCTTGACAGCGATTTTCAGTAAGGTGTTTGGGCATTCAAGTCCCAACCTGCTGCGAAGCTCGTCAAGCTAGACATCCATGCAGGATTTTTGACGAGTCAAACGCATCAGCAGACTCTTCCTTGTTTGAGCATGATCATGCCTCTTTCAGTTGGAATGCCAACGCTAAACGAGGTAAAGAACAACGGGAAAATGCAGGTGTAGAGATCTGACTTGAAGATTGCAGATGGAGAAGAGATAGGAAAGTAGAAGATGAGTCTAAGCCATGGGTGCGCCTCGCCGGAACGAGGCTGCCTTGATAGCTGATCAAGCGATATAAGTCAGACGTAGACTTTTTTATCCCAGGTGCAGTTTTTGCATCGGTAGTACTTGTATGCATTATCATGCTCAGTCTCTGGGCAGAATACTCCTTTGTGGTACTTGTGCTTGTCGCCAGCTGGACAATTTTCAGTGTTCATAGTGCTCTGATTGGACGCGCCTATCTTGTTCGACGATGAAGCGGTGGGTGCATTGGGCAGCATTGCGCTTCGTCGGGTGCGTCGAGGCATGATCAAATAAGGCTTTGGCTTGTGGTCGAGGGTTTCAAGCAGGGATCAATAGATGAGGATGAGATCTGCTGATGTGTGCGAGAGTAGTGAGTGATGTGAAGAAAGCCAAGAGCAGATGAGCCATTTCATAGCCGTTTTATACCCCTGGAGATTCGAGCACTCCCGTCAGCTCAGTACGTCCAGTACCGGTACACCCTCGCTATCCCTTTGTGCAATGTCATACAGTCAGGCGCGCGTTCCTGACTTCGTTCCCTTTCTACGAGCGCACGTTGCAGCTTGTGCGATAAGCCCTTTGTCGAAGCGCTCCTCGTAAGTCTGTGTCTGAGAGTGAGACGTGTAATCCTGGAAACATGGGGTTTGGGAACTCTGTGCAAGCTGTAGTGCATTCTGGTGCTTCTACATTTAGATCATTCTCAGCTACATTCAAATCCGATGAAGCTTCCTTAAATCCCGCCGTTTACGTAATACTGGATGCCGTATCCCAAAAAGGCGCATTGCTGCTGATCCTGGAAGGGTGCTGTGACGCTAGTAGCATCGAGAAGCTTGAGAGGGCCCTCTGCACCAGTCACAGGCTCCCAAGGGCCACTTGCAGCGACTGCAGCAATCTCCGTCGTATATCCTCGAACTTGAAGATAGTCGGCGGGGGCGTTAGGCGAGGACGATCGCACAAAGCTCCCAATGTATCCAGCAGTGAGTTGAGCGTTGATGAGATCGTTCTTGTCACGGATGCTGTTCAGGACACCCTATATGCCATTTTATCAGACGCTTGTCACAATCAGAACTACACCACTTACAAAGAATGTGACTTGGTCGTTGCCGTGCAGCTTGAAGTATGGTTGATTCGGATCGCCAAGTGGGTATTCAGCAGTGATCGGCCCGTTCGCTGGGACCATTTCGGGATTGAATCCTCCATTTGCTCGTTGGATTTGGTAGTAGTAGCTGGACTTGAAAGCGCCGGACTGCACACCAGTGTAGACTGTAGCTTGGTCGATGCATCTGAACTGAAGATCAGTCGAGACCCTGCTTGTGACGTTGAAGGCGTCCAGCGTGAAGTTTCCACTATCGTAGAATGGGAAAAGGCCAGAGTCGATGATGCTCTGTGCCGCAGAAGCATTGATAGCTAATCCGTACTGGAGACCCGCGGAGAGAGTGGTGATATTGGCTGGAGGATAATTGGCAAAGGATCCTCCGTCGTCTACCAGGTTTCCCCACATTGTGTGAATGTTTGCAGCTGAGCCGTTCTTCTGGGTGACAATGAGTCGTTCTGTATCGACGTACGTGCCATCCTGTACTACGTAGCGTGCTAATGTATCGAGATTGGTGATAGCCGTAGCGTTCGCTGATCTCAAACAGCTAATCTGGCTTTGCAGAGAAGTCTGGGTGCAGTTGGTACCGTTGAAGATCTGCTGGCCGGCTAGCGCATAAGACTGCGCAATGGTGAGGTATGAGCTGTATGTTGTTGCGTAATCTCCGGTCAATCCGAGTGCTACACCACCTCCAAGATTGGATGCTGCAATCGAACCCTGGAATCTGCCGATGGCTTTGGGCGAGCCGAGAAGCGTGCGCACGGAACCCGCTCCAGCTGAGGCACCGCCTATAGTGATGTTGTCTGGGTCGCCTCCGAACTGAGCGATGTTCTGCTTGACCCACTCGAGAGCAACGATCTGATCTGCAATGCCAAAGTTGCCAGTGATATTCGTGCCGGGTATAGCTAGGAAGCCAAGTGTGGAAAGGCGGTATTGGATCTGCACTACGACGACATCCTCCCTGGATGTCATTTGGCCTCCGTCTGCACCTGCATCCTGGGCAGAGCCGGCTGAGAGACGCTCAGTCATATGAGCTTTCACGGAAGGAAGACAAGAGAGGACTTACTAACGAAGCCACCACCCTATTTATCGAGATACGTGCATCAGCGTGTGGTAAGCGATCTAATGATGATGACGAGCTCACGTGGATCCAGAAGTACGTCGGGCGCAGTTTGGACTTGTCTCCGGCTTTGGGGATGTATGGAGTCTGGATGTTGAGGAACAAACAGTCTTCGCTGGTATCACTCGCCCCAGGTTGGAGACATCGGGACCCATATTTGGTAGCATTGAGAGTCTGACCAGTTTTAGAGTAGAGGGATGAATAAGTGAATCGCTCTGGCTGGTCGGCGAAGGGAATACCAGAGAAGCGGAAAGACTTTTGATTTCTGTATCCGACAAATGTGTTGTCGTTAGAAGCCACAGTCACTAGACTCTGGGCGGTGGCGGTAACATTGGGCATGTTGCCTTTCGCAGTCTGGCTGCAGAGCACAGGAAGAGACTCATCCAAGTACTCGTTTGGCTTGTAGGTGATCTGTCCTGAGCCACTCGAATTTGTGTATTGAATCGTACCATTGGCTACCAAGTAGCATTGATCGGCCTCGACGCGTCCGGCGTATGCTTCATATCCAAGGAGATGGATGAAGTCTTGTTCATGTGCCTTGATGTTGGAGATGGAGAGCAGCCCTTCGTTGAGGTTTGAGCAAGCTTCCGAGGCTTGGGTTTTATACATTGGATCCAGGAGGATACTTCCGATATGATTTACATCGTCGGTGAAGTTTAGATTGTTCTGATAGAGGAATCGCAGTGATGTCTTGGAGTTGCTGAGACTTGTCGCAGTTGCAGCATGACTGGAAGCAAGGAGGAGTCCGGCAACAAGCAGGGTAGCCTTGGCCATGTTATAATGACTGGAGAGTGGAGAGTGGAATAGAATGGAGAAGCAAGCAGGGAGGGGCATTGTCAGGATATAGGTGAGGGAAGGGGAGCTCTTCGGGGCATATCGATGGGTGGCTCTTTCTTAGCGTCGGCGTCTCGCTTATGGTATTATAGGAAATGTCTGCGCATCTCATCTGCAGTAGGATACTTACGTTTACGCTCTCGGCGCATTTGGCTGGGAGCAATTAGGCTCACTCAGCCTGTGCTGACCACATCAAATCAGATCTTAGGAGGATATTGTCGGGAATCCATGCTCAGAACAGAGCAGAGTGCATCACAGCGCATCACCGTGTCGTCGTTGTTTCTCTTCATGATGACAGTACAGTGCATACATAGCTTGATTGAGGTGTCGGTTGGTTGAATCTGTACCTGCATCATATCATCACATCCATCGGCTCCAAATGATGACCGCGCAATAGCAAGGCCGCAATAGCTACAGCTACATCGTCACTACTGTGATCCAGTGTAGTCCTGCCATGTCGTCCTCCCGCAACGCCGTCATCAACTTCGCGCCGTATGAGCCTCCGCCCGATGCGCGCGGCTCAGCCAACGCTGCTTCTTCCTCGTCCTCGTCCTCCTCTCGCTTCCCTCGTTCTCCATTCGCTTCTTCATCGTCTGCTTCAGCCAACAGTGCCGGTGCAGGAGGTGCCGCTCGTCCCAAATCACCTTGGTTCAGCGTGGGGTCCTACCAATCCGGAGCGCGCACTAGCGATCTGAACTCATCTACTGCTATATCTTCATCGTCATCTGCAAGTACGTCCTACGCAAATGGAGGAAGTGGAGGGGACGTGCTGTGGGATGCAGAAAGCGGGATAGGCAGTAGTAGCAGCAATACTGCATACCCAGCCGCATCTTCGTCGTCAAGCAATCCGCATAATGAATATGAGACGTGCTATGGATTGAGAATAGACCTCGAAGCGGCAGCGGCGTATTTCCTGGGTCCTATTCTAGCTATACTTCTCCTGATCATCGAGACGAAGAATGACTATGTGTGAGTAACTCAATACGTACCACAGCATCACTGAGCATTACAAGTGCTAATCATGCTAAACTTATAAATTGACAGCCGCTTCCACGCTTGGCAGTCCCTCCTTCTAGGCTGCGGATTAGCTGTCTTGCATCTCTTATTCCTCTGGTCCCGCTTCTTTACGTGGATACTCGTCCTCCTCGATCTAGCAGCATACGGGCAACTAGCGTGAGTTCTTCCACCATCTTTATTTTTGGGGAGCCAGCCAGACTGACGATATGCGCGTATATTCAGGTACCGAGCATTCCTTGATTCAGATACGTTGCAGCGATACTATCTACCGCGAATAGGAGAATTAGCAGCACAATGGGTAGAGGAGGAGTGATTGTAGGACCTCGCGGTGGCAGCTGTGACAGCAGTGAGTATACAATGTCAGAGTGTTGTAGTAAGCAGATCAGAACGCAAGCAAGCAACAGTGCGGTTACTCTCAGCTGCGGTGTAGGGTGATGGGACGAAAAGCCATCGATTTTTGTTCCTTGCCTAAAACAACGAAACAGGGATAGATAGATAGAGGGAGCAGACAACCAAACGACCTTGCAGAAGTGTAGATAGAGAGAACACTGAGAGGAATAACCAAAAGCCAGCACGTCTCTCCCTTCCGTTTCCCTGCTTTCCTCGGTCTTGAGATGGAGAAATCGATAAATGGAAAGTTGTGCCAGACTGGTGATGCACCCTCGTCTGTGCTGCTCGTCTATCGGTATCTGCGCAGACGGAGGGTGTTGTGCTTCTTCCATGTAGCGTACTGAGGAGAGTGGTTGTATCTGTGGCCCTTTGCGATACCACGGGACTGCAAGGGTATCAACGATCTTTAGCTCCTCATTCACACGGTAAGGGAAAGGTGCATGACTGACCTGCTTTCCAGCTGAAGTGAGTCCTCTGATATCTCTTCGCTTGTGGACGGCGTTGCAGATCCAGTTGATTCGTGCGTCTCTTCGGATAGCCTTGTGTGCCGGGTCTACGAGGATGACTTCAAAGTACTTGTAGACACCGTCCTGGTTGATCCAGTACGAGTTGAGTACTCTCAATCCTCCGCATCTCCTCGCTACTCTCTCCTCGGCGACTGATCTCAGGGAGCGCTGGAACTTGAGCTGGTTCACACCTTGGTTGGTGGGTTTACCGAAAGTGGCGCCCTTGGCGACTTGCTTCTTCCTGTTACCTCGACGAACTCGGACGGCATACACCACAAAGCCTTGCTTGGCCTTGTACCCTAGTCTTCTAGCCTTGTCTGGGCGGGAAGGTCTAGAGACTCGGTGAATGACCTGCATTGTCTCAGTCAGTTCACCTCGCCCTTGATATGCGGTTCTGCTAAATTTGACCCACATTGAGCTGTCGGAGATGCCAGCATCTGACTCTCAGCAGGAATCTGAGGATATCACTCTGCTTGCGTTTGGAAATCTCCTGGAGGTATGCGAAGGCCCCCATTCTGTAGTCCCCACGATGCAGTTGATCGTAGGTCGGACAGTTGCGGGCAGTCGATTGAAGGTCGGACAGTTGAGGAAAATCGAGCGTTCCAAGCAGTCGAGTCGTGGATTAGGGGATAGCCAGATTGTGGTGATTGTGTACGTATTGAGTGGATAGTAGTTGATGTCGTTGTCGTTGTATGCGAGGATTTGTCGATTTGTTACAGGCCAGATTGACGTCGTTCGAAAGGAAGGGAAGAGAGAAAGAAGCAGCATAACACAATCAGCATCACTTGTATCTCTTTTCACATCCCACAATCCGCCAGCGCCGTC
This sequence comes from Erythrobasidium hasegawianum, assembly GCA_001972285.1. Lineage (NCBI taxonomy): Eukaryota > Fungi > Basidiomycota > Cystobasidiomycetes > Erythrobasidiales > Erythrobasidiaceae > Erythrobasidium > Erythrobasidium hasegawianum. The sequence goes on along the minus strand of BCII01000004.1, from coordinate 719,215 downwards.
TCTCCTTCGCGCTGACTGGGTCTTGTTCATTCTCAGCTCACCTGGAAATGCCTAGATTCGCACGGGACAAAGAGTGAGCAGGTCTGTCGCAGTGTAGCTGTGTAGATATGCTATGTATGCACTTACAATCGATGTAGTCGCTGGGTGGATGGACAGTCCAAGTCGTCGACGGCTGGAAACGAAGAGCGATTCTTCCAAGGGAAAAGTCAATCGTCGAAAATAGGGGTTGCCGGCCAAACCAGCGAAATCTCGGAGAAGGATGTCTGTTGGGATGGTCATCATACTGCAACGATGCGATGCTTGCTGCGGTTACAGCTTACGGCTCGTTCCATCCTAAGAAGCCAGCTGGCCTCCCTCTGACTCCCGCAACTGATGCTTCCTTCCTTCCAACGTCGAACGGGGTTTCCTTCCTTGGTGAACTGACGCTGCAACTGACTCTTCCAGCATACTCTGACCCTATATTCACTCTGACGATGTACAATAACCCATCCTGCGTCCTTCTCTCTCTCTTCCCTTTCGTTGTCCTTCTTCCACTTTATCATACAACACACCCCCTTCGATTACCGGACCTCTTCCTTCCACTTCGCCTGTGATCTATACAACCTCCTGCCCAATCCCGCCATCCTCCCCTGCGGCACGCCGAACGTCTGGCTGCTCGAGATGGGGATTGGTCCATTCAACCATCATCCCTCGATCCCTTCGCCAAAACCAGAAGCAGGGAAGGAGTATACTGCATATGCAGAGCTCACACTATGGGATGCCAAGACCAACCAGTCTGCCGCAACACACTATACTCAAACCATACGCGGCTATGGAGGGATGAGCCTGACTCAGCCGATAGCATCGACATCAGCTAAAGCACATGCTCCTTACAACATCAAGACGTGTCCTCGAGCCACCGACTCTCTCGATCTAGGATTCACAGTCATCACAGCCATCGTATCCACTTTTGCGGATTCTTCCATTCCTGGCTATTTCACTCCTCCCCCTGGTACACATACTCCAGTAATCGGTGAAGGGTCAAACTCGTCGCACGGCCATTCTCCTGTAGCACCACACACGATCCTCGTACACGACAGGTCATTAGCGAGTCTCCTCACCTATCTCTTCTGCACCGAAGGCGTCATCTCGAGCTCCATTATAACCTCACCACCTCTCTTCTCCTTCATCCCATTACCAAAGACAAAGAAACAGAAATACTTGCTACTTCCAGATGGAACAAATAGCCAGATCCCAGTCATCTGTGCACAGTGCAAGATGTTGGGCGTCTCGAATGCGGGAAAATTGGATGAGGAGCTGAAGACACTCGTGAGATGCTCAGCATGCAGTACGGCTTGGTAGTAAGCTGAGCGCTCGTTCCTCCTGTTTCCTACTGAAGAAGCTGATCACTCGGTTTGTATGATATGTATAGCTGCAGCAAAGAGTGTCAACGTGTGGATTGGGCTAACGGCCACAAGTGGGATTGTGCAGAAGGAAAGGGAAAGCAAGTCAAACTACGCTAAGGTACAGAGCAGACATCCGTCACATAATGCGGTGCAGCAAGATCATTATATGTTGGCATTGGACTACCGACTTCCCATTCGCTTTGTTAGCAGCACTACCAGACTGCAGATCGTAAAGGACTTTATCTTTCCGTATGTCCAATAGGTTTTCATTTTAGATTTCAGGATAGTATAGCTGTATGTCGCGCGACTGTATCATCTCTAGCTGCTCCAGCGATGCTGTGCTATACTGGCCATGTGTTAGCAATTTAGCAGAAACAGGCACACCTTTCTCCTTCATCCCAACATGTCGATATCGAGGCTCAGTACGACAGCGATTGTCGCTATGTAGCATCTGCGCAAACCACTCATCGAAGTCTCCGAGACCTCTGCTTCAAATTCACTCTGAGAACGAGGCGAGATCGAGCGACAAGAAGAAGCCAGCAACGTCAGACGGAAACAGGCACTGGGACTGATCATTCGGAATTGATGTAGCCCGATGCTGTTTGCGACTTGTCCCAATCTACGTGCCGAACTGTTTCGGGATCTCTGTGGAGCTGGCTTCCTTCCAACGGCAATTCTGCGAACGCTCAACTGACGCTTCTGGACATTTCGAATGCATTCCTTAAGGTTTTTAAAATCGATTCCAGCCTTCTTGACCTTCTTCTCCTCTTCGCTTCCATAGTCCTCGTTTACCTCATAACAAGATGCAGCAGGAAGCCTCAGATTATCGCGAATACAATCAAGTCATAACGTGTGCACTTTACAATTGCCTGCGCAGGCCAGCGGTCCTGCCGTGTGGGAGGCCCAATACCTGGTTGCTGGAAGTAGGGATAGGACCATCGGACGATCTGCCCCCAATCCGGCGAGACGAGGGCCGCGATGGAGAAGAATATAGCGCATACACGCTGCTTACACTCTGGGATGCCAAGCTCAATCAGTCGGCCGCTACAAAAGACTTTCATCGACTACGGGGCTACGGAAGAGTGGACTTACTAGAGCCACCTACAATGGCAAAGGGGAATATGCCGCATGAAAAATCATCCAACATCAAAGGCCGGTCATCGTCTCCAACTTCGTTCGACATCGGACGCACGCTTCTTATGGCCATCGTCTGCACCTTCACAAATGCTTCCTTCCCTGGTATTCTCCCTTCCATGTCTCAGCCTGCCTCTGTTATTGCGGACGTAATAGCAGAATTCTGTAGGACTTCCGAATGCATAGCCCCACATACGATCTTAGTTCACGACAGGTCATTAGCAGATGTCCTTTCTAAGATGATTCCGGAAGGACTGTCCGTTGAAAAAACATTTGTGAGGTTAATCGCCATTCGCATATCGAAAACAAAGAAGGAGAAATATCAACTCCGTCCGAACGGTCAAAATAGCCAAATCCCAGTGATCTGTGCTCACTGTCAGCTATTAGGCGTTGCAAATCATGGCACACTTGATGAGAAATTTAAGATATTCTGGAGATGCTCGGATTGTGCTACTGCCTGGTAGTAGGTTCAGCTTTCTTCCTAAGTGGAGCCTTGGAGCAGGAGCGAGCTGACCAGATTGCTTTTTTTTCTGGTCTGGTGATACAGCTGTAACAGAGAATGTCAACGAGCACACTGGGCCAACGGTCACAAACGGGAACGCGCAGGAGGAAAGGGACAAAAGGTCGAGTTGGGCGAGTGCACGGTCGTGGAGCAGTCAGATAAATCGTAAGAGGAGAGTTTAGCATCTGTTGGAGCCGTCATAGGTCAAAATGGCAGCGACGCCCGCAAGTCTTCGATCAGCAAGAGGGATCTTCTGGATCGCTTTCCATCACCAGGAGTAGCCAGGTTAGGATGCTGTAGATATATTTCGTGATGTGGTATTGTCGTTGGGGTGATAGAGTCGACCTTCCAAGTGCATTGTGCAAACAGGCCCCGCAGAATAGGCACGACGTTCCACCTTGCATCCAAACCTACCGAACCATCAGCACAACCATGTCCAACGCAATCCCAACTTCCACCTCAATCGTAGAGTCAGCCGTCATCGATGCTCCCTTGAGCAAGGTCTGGCACAAGATCAAGATCCAGGATGTGAGTTGAGGCCATGACGACGACCTCTCATCAAAGGGGATGGTCAAAGCCAGCATGCATTGAAGTAGCTGATTGAGTGTATGTTGATGTGGAGTGACAGTTCGCTTCATGGTGGTCCATCGTAGACAAGGTCGACAGCGTTCGTGATTCTTCAAACGAAGTAGACCTCTACAAGATCACCTTCAAGGACAAGACCGTCGTCGAGTTCAAGCAGGAAGAGTGCGTCTCAACTCGCTCCTCACACAATACTATGCCTTTTCCTTAACACATTCTCGCTTTTCCTATGACGCAGGCACAGCTCCCTCCACCACTACATTACCTACTCGGTAGTCAGCGCCGAGCCGGCTCTCTCATTCTCGTCCGTATACTCGACAATCAGAGTCTACGCCGTCACATCTGGCCCGCATGAAAACAGCACTTTCGTAGAGTGGAGCGCTACATTCAGCGGTGATGCCGACGCCGCTGCTATTCAGGTGAGATTGCACGATCCTATAGACAGCATGGCGACGAATACTGATATATCACTCCTAACAGGACGCCCGATACAAGCGCAAAGAAGGACTCGCTGATCTCGCCAAAGCTTCCAAGTAGAAAGGGAAGATACTAGTAAAGGCAGATAAATGATGGAAATCAATTAGAATTGCTTACGTATACTCGGGAAGCCTATTGAGTCCAGCTCGAAATATAGCTGATCTGCAGATTTCAGGCGCGAAGACCGCTAACGTCTTTCAGAGAATTGGCTCCGCTTGGCAATTGTTGAGAAAAGAGCAGGCTGTCGAAGACTGCACATCACAGGAGCACACAGATGTCCGATGTCCTTCATGCCAGATAGCCGCAGAATCACCCGTCAACCCACCATAACCAGCGAATATGCCTTCTCCGCCACATCCAGCAGGAGTTATCTCCGAACAAGCTTGAGACGTATCATCTTTCAATACGCTGCGCTGCTGATGGATATCGAAAGCACATGGAAGGTTAAGCAGGATCCTGGCCAGCCTTTAAGCAAACCTAGCGCCAATACTGTTCAACCCATCTCGTCATCAACTGCCACAATGCTTACGTATTACCTAGATCTTCCACTTCCGTGACAATGGAGGATATCTGACTCATGTTCTTCCACTTCCATGACGGCGGAAGAAATCTCTGTTCGACGCTTACTCACGAATCTTCCAATCCCTGAATTATAAAAAGGCGCTGTTTTGCCCTTTGCTTCTTGTCTTTCACCTCATCATTCCTGCTAATATACCACAGCTACAGGTCACGACCTTCTATGCTCTTCATCTTCACCTGACTCTACATCAATATTCAACCCAGTATAACAACACTCATCTTTCTGCCTTAATAAGTAACAGATAACACACGAGGCAAATTTTCTTGATGCAGCCCAGCCTAAGCGCCTCGATGCCGGAGGTGCGTTCCGCCACGCCTTCCGCATGACTACCGCAAGCTGATACGCTCTCATGTTTGGTCTCGCAGTGTCGACATACTCGTCAACTTGCAAGGCTCCATGTCTAAACGGCGGTCGGCCACTACGGCTACGGCCATCAATACAACCATACTGTACTCTCCCATATCAATGTCAAAATCGAAGAGATGGTCATGAGTCATGTCAAGCCTAGTAAGTCGCGTTGTCTTTATGACAGTTTCGCAACCCTAAAAAGGCTTCGCAGAGCGCGGAGCAGACCTTCCCGAAGCCCTGGAGCTAGCAGACTTTGCAAGTACTCAATCCAGAGCATTCGTCGAGAAGATTTTCAGCTTTCAATCCGAGATATGGAAGCGACTGGATGATCTTCCAAATCCCGCACATATCGGCGCTCACCACGCCTTCACTGCAAGAGCCGTCACTGTCAGTATATCAAGATTGGCTGCGAGCCAATGCTTAGTGAGTGTTGCGGAAGCTGTGGTGCAGGTATAGCATCGTCCTAATTGTATTCGCAGGCGTGTCTAGGATTCGGAAACCAGATCGGTTCCGCAGGGGCACGCAAGCCTTATAAGCTCCAGAATTCCTCAGGTTCTCTAGTCGGCAAGTGGTGTAAAGAATGCCTGAACACACAAGGGAACTGGTCTTGGCGAAGCTCCTCCAGTCTAGAGAAGAAACTCGGACTGCAGTCCGGCGAGCTTAGGTTCTGCCTCGGAATGAAAAAACGAGACATGGAGTACTACTTCCCTTGTGGCTATATTGGCAAATGTGCGTTTAGAGCATTCCATCAGACAAACAATTCGATATTGAAGTTGCGCACAGACAAATACATTCATACGCCATCAGCTCGCAGGACTATCAAGAGATTGCAGCACATCGTCACGTTGCTAGGACTACATCCTATCATGCTGCAAGCCATGCGCCAGATGCTGGGGGAGCAGGCAGTAAGCAGATCCGAGTGTCAGGCTGAAGTACCGGAATGGTTTCGCTGCAAGACAGCCGCTGACGATCTCGCGGACCCAAGGCTTATAGCATACCTACGCACGATGCACTATACATTCTCCAATATCCCAACAACACCGCAAGAGATCTTCGATGCCTTTTCTTCTGCCCTGTCGCTAGACGGCTACCGGAACAACCGCAAGCGCCCAGCGCAGCCATGGCACAGCAGCAAGACTCCGCACTGAGTCGTCGAATTCACTACGGCATCCTTCTCTGGGATCGCTATTCATCGCCCCAAATACCGTCGAATTTGATGACAACCAGAACAGATGCTAGCTGATGCCATACCCGGCGACTATTTACATCAACGACATCTTCATCCGTCGCAATCAACATGAACTTGATCCTCGGAGAAAGCTCGTTCTGGGACTCCAGTCGATCTACGGATCGTAGACGTAATAGCGAAAGTGCTACGCGCTATGGCACAGTCAACCAAGCTGAAAGAATCAGGCTGGGAAGACAGCTACAACAGAGACGCAATAGAAGGTCACGTAGACGGATGCGTCCAAGCTAGGACGCAAGGTGTCATTCCGACAGCAAGCGATCTACAATCGCTGACAGAGGCTACGCCTATCGATGTTCTAGAAAGTGAAGAGAGCATCGCACTCGCGACCTCTTCAAGGCTGCCGGGACCGAGCGCGACTTTGACGTATACGAGCCCATGACATCCCTCTTCGCTAAGACAACCGGCATCTTCCACGGCTTGCCTGCGATCACACGACAATGTCGACGCCATGATCAACCGCCGCCTCCCTGGCGACTCACTCTACAGGGGACAGACTCTACTGGCCTTTCGCACGCGTGCCTTTCCATCTCTTTGTCGATATGATGTCGAATTGGACAGACGGAACGGTTCGGCATTTGCAATTGAGATTCTCATTCGCTATAATCTCTATCGATATCGCAGCTGGCCTTCTGCATGCTGATCCTGTAGATGGATCTGGATCAGGAACCAGCTTGTGGATTCGTATCTCAGAGAAGCTATACGAAGCGCCCGGGAGTAACATCGGGATGACGTACAGATGCACATTCCAAGCGCGCGACTACGCCAGCAAGGAGCTGGCCGGGGCAGTAGACCTACTCGAGCATCTTCTGGGAACAAGCCACAGCTTCTTCCCATCGTTCATTAGGAAGACGAACGTCGACAATGCAATATCTTACTATTGTGACCATGAAAGTCACAGAGACTTTCCAGCCGGAGATTCGGAGAATAACGCTTCATTCGCCATTGAACTAGGACATCTCTATTGGGCACCGGGGTCAAGCGTGGCCTCGACGCATTGAAAGGGCATGTTGAGAGACACGCAAGACAACATGCCGTCTCCGCACTCAGACCGAGTGCAGGACCCAGTTTTTCGTACTTTGAAGCGGTCTGGGAATCCTTCTTGTGTGCCCAACCCGACATTGGATGGCGAAAGGGCGTTAACTTCCACACGAATTGGAGGAAATCCATGGGGGAGGTCGGTCTGACTATCGATAAAATGCGTGGTCTTCCTGGCGATATCGTCAAATCGTGGAAAGACGAGTATGGCGAAAATCTGCCTGCGTACATGGCAGTAGATAGTATATTACTGCTATCTACTGCTGTACATATCGTGGAGATTGACCCCCTCCAGCACATATCCTACGCCAGGCTTACAGAATTGAAGCTTGTTGCTGCCACGCTCGTCCAGCCTTACCGGACTGTGGGTCCGTTCCAAAATGGCGGGCTTGACGCAGACAGTCTCCCCTGTAGTCGTCCTTCTCTATCTCTTGTCCGACTTCTATCCGCATGTCCGAGTCGTCTTCGAAGGTCTGCGATGTTCATCAACTTGTACAACGGAGCTTCCTGGGCCGGTCGCCCTTGACATGCTTCCTTTTCTTACCGACATCGATGGATGGCGCTTCTATCAAGCGTAATCCGGATCTTCAGGTCCACCATCTGGCGAACAGTCGCACACCTCCACAGAGAACATCTCATTCGACTCCTTCTAACTCAGCATAAGCTGGGTTCAATCGGATCAAGGCAGCAGATCAGAATTCCGATCCGAGAGGTGTGCAGTGTTGGAGAGTAGGGAATAAAGCACGAGGGAGGAAGTGGTGCCGTCTAGCTAAGTTATGCTTGCATCTGCGAGACATTAAATCGGTTTGCTGAAGCACTCAACAACGCAGGTCCAGCGAGATAGGCGCATCGAAGTGAAGATACATAAGTGAGTTGAGCATGGCAGCATCAATGAACGGACGACGCGGAGGACCAGAGACGGCTCCGCGCCAAAGGTGTATTGAAGCTATTTTTGGACGTGAGCACCTCGGAATAGACAGACGTGAAACTTGATTTGCGCGGAGCGAGCGAGCGAGCGCAGAGTGCTGAGTGCATGGCAGCATCGATGGTGTGCACGTAGACAGGATGTATCCTGGCAGCTGCACTTTGCCGTTGTTCTTGAGGCAGACTCGATGACGTGATGGACGCTGTTTCGGCGGGTCTTGTGCGAGCTCTGGCTTCGTTGTTACATAGAGTCTCTGAACGTGCAGGATCATGATGTTCGCCGGCTGTAGTAGGTCGATAAAGTAGGCGATATCTAGCTTGTTTTGATGCAATTTAGCCTGCGATTCTACGACTGGTCCTCGCTGGATGTTGTTGTATGCTTCATTGCTTGCTCAGCTTGATCTGATTGTGATAGATCCCACCATGGGGCTAGCCGGAGAATGCGCTGGAGCGAGGGGATATTCTTAGCGCCTCCCCGACTTTGGTAGGAGGGAGCAAGATCGGCGAGTTTCCAGTTGGATGGATTGCAATTGTCTTTGTCTTTGTCGCTTTCTGTCTCTTGCCTTCCTGACAATCCATCAACAACTTCTTCTTCAATCAACAACCCCAAAGCAGACATGGCTCAGAACGGAGTGAGCAAGAATGGTATACCGCAAAAGCATTGTGGATCCTTAGCCTGACAAATGGGTATCCCTACCTAGCAAACTGTCACCGCACACAACGGCGTCAAAGGTAGCACAAGATGATATGCTCCCAATATTCTGCCATCTGATCTCACACCTTCTCGCCCTTCACAGTGGAAGCTGCCCACCACAACCATGGCGGAGCTGCACCAGGCCGAGCAGGTGGGTCCACTTTCTTTCGCCAGCTGCCTCTAAAGATGCAGTCACTGATTTATCACTCGTTTGCAGTCACTCCTGGAGGTGAGACATCACAGTTTTCGCCACCCGGCTAGGCGCTGACTTGGAGTGCCGCTGTCAATCTGAAACATCACAGGACACCCCATGGAGTGAGTAGATTACCACAGATGGACCAGAACAGCAAATGGCAGCCTCTGACAGTGCGACTGTAGCCCAACTCAGCCCGGTTTCCCCGTCTTCCATCGTAAATTCGCAAACCCTGCTCCTCTCGGTTTGATGGCCTTCGCAACAACTACATTCATTCTGTCATTCTTCAACACTGGCGCCAGAGGCATCACTGAGCCAAATTTCATCCTCTGCATGGCGTAAGCGGTTACCTTTTAATACCCTCCGCGAAACTGTGATACTGATGATGCTGTGCTTTTCAGCTTCGGCTATGGTGGTCTTGTTCAGTTGCTAGCGGGAATGTGGGAGTTTGCAGCCGGTAACACGTGAGTGCCATCTCTCTTCCGTTGACGACGTTCTTAGGAACCATATTGAGACAAGAGGGGCTTTCTGTAGATTCGGTGCAACTGCATTCAGCAGCTACGGTGGATTCTGGCTTTCCTTCGGACTCATCTTCTGGCCAGGCTCTGGAATTACCACCCAAGTCTACGTTGGAGAAGCAGCTCCTCAACTTGATCAGGCTCTAGGGTTCTACCTCATCGCTTGGTTTGTCGTGACGTGGGTATTGCGCTTAAATTTGTTGATTCGCTCTAAACTAAAACTATTACGAATTTGCCCGTGTACTAGATTCATCTTCCTCATTGCATGCTTGCGATCCTCGGCTGCACTCATCTCAGTCTTCTTCTTCCTGACCATCACCTTCGTGAGTCCTCAATTACGCCTTGTTAGGCGATCACGATCTGACCGCACGGCGCTTTAGATCCTTCTGGCCGCCCATTTCTTCACCGGCAACGCTACTCTCGGAGTCGCAGGTGGTGCATTCGGTAAGACTAGACTATCTTCACCCAAGTGCCTGACTTGCAATCTGAAACAATGTCTTTTTTTCCGCTTGCCCAGGAATCATCACCGCTTTCGCAGCTTGGTACACCGCCCTTGCTGGTCTGCTCACACCAGAGACTGCATTCTTCATGGTGCCCATCCTCCCTCTCGGACCAAAGAACTAAGCGAAGATAGGAAGCAGCTCTGTTCACGGCGACTTCTACACCTTTCCGCCCGCTAGTTTACCTTTCTGTCCCTCACTTAATCATACCTAGGCTTGTTATTCGTAGCTCCTTTGATCGGTAATTAATGGCTTCTCTCGTGTTCCGGGTCTGCATCTTGAGTGCACGAAAATTACATTGCATTGCATTCAACACTCTATTCGATACGTGGAAAGCTATACTGAAGAAGACATTGATCTATACCAGGGTAACGGCCGCCGCTTGGAGACAATACTTGCCAGTCTCTTTGACTTTAACGTCGAAGATGACTTTCTTGCCCTCCTTCCACATAGACACGACAAGCGTCTCGCCAGGAATGACTACTCCAGAGAATCTTGCTTTGATGTCCTTGAACGCACCGTACTCCTTGTAAATGTTCTTTCCGGCGATGCCGTACGAGCATAAGCCGTGCAAGATGGGCTTCTTGAACCCCCCTACAGCAGCGAACTCGCTGCTGATGTGGAGAGGATTCATATCAAGACTGCCGAGCCTGTAGAGCGCTGCTTGCCTTTCGTCGGTCTTCTCCTCCACGATCTTATCGGCCGGACGCGAGGGGGGCTTGTTGGCGGCAGTAGCTGGACCTCTGTCCTTTCCAGTCTTCTTTCCACCGAATCCACCCGATCCACGAATGAAGACGGTACTTTGACTTTCAAAGATGAGTTCGCCAGTTGCCTTGTCCTTCGTCTGTGTGATCGAGGTAATAGCGGCTGCTTTGCCTTTGTCCAGTGCTTCGAGCAGCTTGGATTCAGATACTAGAGTAGCGGAAGTAGGTATGGGTGCTTTGATGGATAGATACTGCTCGCCGTGCAAGAGCATGTTGGGGCTGAAGTTGGGTAGCCAGTCGAGCGACATGCCTGCACTTGACGCGAATTGAGGTACGACACCGAATGTAGGGATAGCTTGGAAGTCTTCATCGCCTTCGAAGGTGAATTTGAGCTCCTTCTCAGTTGCGCCAATGCCGATGTTGTAAAGTGCGACATCGCGCTCGGTGTAAGAATGCTCAACAGGTTCATGCTTCTCTTGCTTGGCCTTCTTAACGATATCAGAGTCTTCAGAGTCCGAGAAGTCACCAAAGCCGCTTGAAGCAACGGGCTTGCTGCCAGCTGGGGACGAAGAGGATGGCTGAGCAGAAACGTTGCCGAAATTGGCGAAGATCTTCTTGTGAGCATCTTGAGCAGAGTTTGGGTTGGATGCGCGCTCGTCGAAAGTCGAGATGAGCTTGTATTTCTCCTTGATGTCCTCCGGTCCGACAGTAGCAGAGTTTGGGAACTGAAGATGCCCTGTTCAGCGAGATGAGCTAGTACTGTACATTGAGACTTACCGCATATCCGAAACTTTGCGACCATCTGTAGGCACCAGCCCACCCTCCGGACACTTCGTAGATGCCGTTTGTGGTTGTGTTGACCTCGGACGTCAAGTATCCCACAACGGGAGCGATGAAACCAGGCGAGAATGCTTTGACCATCTCCTCTGGCCAAATGGTAGCAGTCATGCTCGTTCCAGCATTTGGCACGATGGTGTTTGCCAAGATACCGTATTTCTTGCCTTCAACACTCAGGGTCTTCGTAAGACCTAGAATAGCAGCTTTTGCAGTCGAGTAGTTGGCTTGTCCGAAGTTCCCGTGCATACCGACGGTGGAGCAGGTGTTGACGATTCGACCATACTTTTGCTTCTGGAAGATAGGCCAGGCAGCTTTGCAGACGGCATATGTGCCTCGAAGATGGACTTTGTAGACGAGATCCCAGTCTGCCTCGGTGGCGGCTGCGAAAGCCTTGTCGCGAAGAATACCAGCGTTGTTGACCACTACGTGGACTGTGCCGAAGGTGTCTACGGCATCTTTGACGATAGCTGCTCCATCTTCGACGCTTCTCACGCTCGGAATAGCTTTGCCCCCGTCTATACAGAAAGGTTAGTCAATCGAACAGAGGCAAACGCAATTCTGACGTACCCTTCAGGATCTCTTGAACGACTGCAGCGCAAGCATCCTTGCTCATATCGTTGACTATCACCTTAGCGCCGAGTCCGGCGTACATAAGTGCATAAGCTCTTCCCAGTCCGGCGCCTGCGCCAGTGACAACGACGACTTTGTCGTCGAATCGGACAGGCTCAGGAGCAGGGTTCGTTTTGAGCTTCTTTGATTCCTCAAGGAATGAAGTGTAATCTGTATCTGTGATGTTCTCAGGGTATGTGACCTTGCTGAAGTCGTTAATCTCGTCCCAGCGGGCTTTGACGGCAGCAGGGGTGAATGTTTGATCGGTCTTGAAGACGGCCCCCTTGGTTCGCTCCCATCTCATCAAGCCATACCAGTTGGCGCCCAGCTCGAAGATCTGACCGGAAACATCGGTCGTATCGTGGCACAGGAAGGCAACCATGGGCACAACTGCCTCAGGCTTGAGCTTCTCAAGCATCTCGGCTATAATATATGTTAAGATCAGCTGGTGTTGTGTTCACTTCGTGAACATGTTTTACCCACGAGGCATGATGGTAGCGGTCATTTGCGAAGCCGCGACCGGTGCGATAGCGTTGACGTGAATGTTATATTTCGCGCCTTCTCGAGCCAGTGTCTTAGTAAAAGCTGTCATGCCCATCTTAGCTGCTGAGTAATTAGCCTGGCCGAAGTTGCTGCGTGCACCAAGCCTTGTTCAGTATGTGCTGTGCCTGTCGATTTTTAGAGCGGCATACCCGTAAAGACCGGCTGCTGAGGTAGTCTGTACACCTCCCTATTAGCGGAATTCTCCACTGCTTCAAGATAGATTGAGCGTACATTCAGGATGCGACCGTACTTCTGCTTGCGGAAGATAGGCCAGCAAGCTTTTGCGAGCGCAAAGGATCCCTTGACGTGGACCTGCAAAGATATACCTGTCAGTATGTTACATGTCAATTGCCGATCGCTATAAGACGCACTTCTTGGATAAGATCGAATTCCTGGTCAGACATGGCCTTGAAAGACTTGTCCTTGAGGATCCCGGCATTGTTGATGAGGATATCTACTTTGCCCCATTTGGCGACTGCTTGTTCAATGATCTTGGCACCAGCAGTAACAGAGTCCGAATTGGCGATAGCTTCACCCGGTCCTACGAGAGGTAAAGGCCTAAGCGACCAAGTTTGCCAGCATGATGAGGTTCTGTACCTTTGCTGCTGTTGATCTCGCTAACGACCTTATCGGCGTTGGCTTTGTTCAGATCGTTGACGAGGACCTAGGAATGAGCGTTAGGAACGGTCTTGCAAGCCTGAAACGGTATCCGAAGGCCACCTTTGCGCCTCTCGAAGCGAAGAAGAGAGCATATCTACATGAATCAAAGCATTAGAACCAGGAGTCGCAATCAGCGCTCCCCTTTCACGGGCATTTGGATATCCACTTACGCCTTTCCAAGCCCTCCGCCCGCACCGCTGACGACGACGACCTTGTCCTGATAATTAAGTTTCGCAGGCATCTTGGTGTCCTTTGAGATGATCCAGTTGGCAGAAGAACGAAAAGCCCCCAAAGATTTCAAACACTTCACCCTTTCAAGCCGGCTATGGGCAGAGCCGGTGGTGAGAGGCACGGTTTAAGCGACCGGATGACTGCAAAGATGCACAAGCGGGCAGGAAGATACGACTCCTTGTCTAAGATCTAGATTGCTGCACTTGAATGCTACAGTAATGAGGCTCCGATTAAGACCCCAACACCAAAATGGCTAAGCGCTGTCTACAATGCTTAATGCTTTGATAGGTACTGTAGCGAGCTTGTCTATGCTACCGGCTACGAAGACTGCTTTGCAACCTTCTCAACGAAGGCGGCTGTCTCTTTGGGCATCGAAATGAAGGGCGAATGCGATGCCTTGAGGTGCTCTACGATCTGGAAGGCTCCATTTCCAGCCTGAGCTATCATACCCTCCTGTAAAAGTAGGGAGCATCGGCCATCAGAACTGCTTTGCCCGTAAAAGCAAGAGTACGCACCTGACCCTGTTGCGGGATCGCCTTGTCTTCGTCGCAAATGAGATACGAAGATGGGATGTGCTTGTATGCTTCGTATGAGACCTGCAGAGTAAACGTGCTGTATGGAGTATACAGCTCAGTCTTCTTTCAGATCCTGGATTCAAGCTAGTCTCACCTGTAGGAATGAGGTTTGAGCTGACTGATGTAGTGCTTCTGGTCTTCAAGTGAACAATCGGCGTAGAAGATCTCCTCCGAGTTCTTGCACCCGACAAAGCCGTCCTTTCAGAAGGTCGCAAGCTAGAGTCAGACTTCTTGACTTCTCTAGCCACAATTACGCGCGGCCACATGTACTTACATCTCTCATGTCAAACCAGGGTAAGGGTGTATCGTTCAAGGCGTTCATTAGAGAGACACCTTGAGGAAGCGCGAAAGCCTGTAAAGCAAGCATGTAGATCAGTCCGAGCTTCCGGTAGTGCACGCGGAAGCCTTTCGGGTGCACTCAGACTTACACACATGTAGACTAAGTTCACTATTCCATGCTTGTCGCCTTTAGACAGTCGATCCTTCTTGCCGAGTCCTTCAGTCGCGCAGCTAGTTACCATACCGCCGTATGAGTGGCAGACCACGACGACATCGCTGCCGCCCTCAATGACTTCGATAAGAGTCTTTCGGAGGTTCTTGACATCCACTGCAGGGTCGTCGGCGGCTGTAGGTCCCCCAATTGAAGGATGATCAACGTAGAGGTTTTTGTAGCCAGATGAGCCCAGAATGTCGCCAACGGCGCGGAAGGCTTTGGAAGAGTGCCACTATATCGAAATCAGTCATAAATTTCATCCGCGAAGAAGCTGGCTTACAGCTCCGGGTACCCAGACAATCGTGATTTCGGATTTCTCAGCAGACATCTAGCCGTCTATGTTGGCAGGAATGTAGGCGGAAGCTGCTTCGAGCGGCTGCTGAGTAGTAGTCAGCAGGAAACCAAGGTAGAAGAGCCAACAGACGAATTCCAAGAGAAGCGGAGAAACGGGCGTTGCAATTAGTCATGTGACACCGATCATGACAGCTCTGACAAGTTCTGACAGGTCGAGCGTGCCTGCTTGTGTCCATGCTATATTCTAATGGCACGGCAAGCCTGCGCACGGTGCCCTCGTTCTGTCTCTCCGTAATCTAATAAATGTCTGGAGCCATATTTCACATCTGCCCTACACATATGGGCGGTAAGCGTTCGCAGGCTAGCACTTTGTTCTGTGATGATGAGCCACACATCTAGATTCAGCGCTTGAGCCCAATGGGGCAGCTCCTCTGGCGATTCGGATTTAGTGGACCGAGGCGTCCTGCTCCATTGTGCGCCAGAAGGGTACAAGCTCGCTGGACCGCCAAGGTACATTCCGGCGACTGTCTGTATGCCTCGCAATTTCTCCAAGTAATGCCAGGAGAGCAGGCCGATTGCTGTGATTTCGGAGGCGTGTGGAAAAGTTCGTGCCTATGATCCTGAAGAGAGCGATCTGAAGAACTCTGAATATGCCTAACACAATAATCAGGTTATTAGGATGGCTCCATGAAGCGCATGCAAGGGAACAAACCTGTTCCATCTCGAAGAACATCTGCCTCGACTGTTCTTCGGTTATCTCGTCGCTTGCACGCATTTGATTGAGGGTAATAAGCCTAAAGACACGTCAGACACAGTCTTGTTCATAGCTGAGCCAATCAGGCTGACCATTGCAGGATCTTTGGTCTGCCTTGCCATTCACTCGAGTTTCCAAAACGGGAATACGAGGTCATGAGCTCTGACAATATAGGATGTAGCTGGTCCTTCGCTCGAAGCTTGAGCTTCAGGGCATCCATGAGCGTAATGAAGTTCTGTACCGAATAACGATCAGAGGAAAATGAACACTCGCAAGGATCTGACCTACTTGAGTTGTCTCTGCGATCCACTTTGCAGAGTCTACACCTTGTTCTGCACTGTGTTCGACGGTCGCGGGTATACCGATCTTCAATCGTGGAACAGCTGCAGAGCAGTCCAGCTTGAACGAATACATGCTCCAGTCAGCACGTGGAGGTCCCCCGGAGTCTAGAGTAGAAGTGCTCACCCTGTACTCTGCGACAAAGGCATCTAAGCTCGGTACAGCGTCCCCAAGCAGCTTGAGAGTCGTCTTGTACTGCGCGAGCAGCTTCGAGCATTCCGGGGTATAGCTGCGATCAGGGCTATGACTTAGATTAAGAAACTATTCCTTGTGGTTAAGAGGACTTGCGCTTGGCTGCGAATCGTATCTCGGACATATGCTCGTTCCAGATGGTCTAGAGAGACGATGATTCCATAGAGCGTGGCCATGTTCTCTGTTCGTTCGCGTTCTGAGATGGAGGTGTACAGACGAAGTTCCTGATAAAGCGCATTGCTGTGTCAGGTCCAGGCCAGCTGAGCAAAGCAATGATGACCTCGCGTTCACCTCGTCGAGATTGAGCATGATGGGACGTTCCGGGTTAGAATTGGGATGTCAAGCACCGCTGCGTATGTCTGGTTAGCTATTAAATTTTTTAGCTTTGATGTTGAGCAAAGGTCAAGGGACAACCTGTCTTGAAACCGATTGTTGGCTACAAAGCTGAAGAAGGTTGAGACTATTGACGGTCAGAAGGTGGCCTTGAAGTAGCAAGAACCACATACTCGAGGGATACCGCATTCAGACACAAGTTCCTCGCGGCTCCAGGCCAAGCTGTCAACGCTGGACACACCTCGTTGCCCATCTCAAGACTACAAACACGAGGGAATCCTAGCTACATATCATTCGCAAATACAGAAAGTCGTCTGAGCGAGCTGCCTGGCCAAGTCGGCTCGCGACTGGCGTACACATATGCCTCCCAAGTCAGGCAGCGAGGCAGCTGCTGGACCAGATAGCCCTCAGAGACCTCAAGCAGCAAATACTTCATCCAGAGGGAGTGTGCTAGGAGGAGGCCCCCCAGTATCGGGCAACATTCAGCTCAACCGGTCTAGGTCACGCTCTCCGTCAGCATCTCCCCAATTCGGCTCAAGACGAGTAGCCTCTCCTGCTGGCATTGCCTTTGGTACCCTACCTACTATTCCCTCTGCGACTGCGCTCAACATCACGGGTCTAAGCGAATCAGCAGGGCTAGGCACGTCTAGGATCAGAATAGGCAACCACAACAATGGTAGCAACGCAGATCTACTTGGCCATGACTCGGACTCTCTGTCCATATCTTCAAGTCCAAGAAGCTCCCACAGCTTTCTCCATTCAGGGAACGCGACCCAACGCTCTGGAAGTCTGGCACCGAGCGGCAGTATGAGCATAGCGATAGGAGGTAGTGCTAGCAACAGTACGGGAAGCACACCTTCTGGTTCGATAGCAATTAGGTCCTCGTCCTTCGCCTATCCAGATCCTATAGGCTCGGGATCCCCCAGAGAACAAAGACTGTACGAAAGGGGGAATACTACTCCTTCGACAGCGACAACCAATGCCTTCTCCTCGTCCTTTCCCAATTCCAGCATATGGCTTCAAGAAAAGCCCGCAGCCTTGGCGTCCTCACCCACCGCAGCAGCGACTTCCGCATTTTCGTCTACAAGCGGCAACAATACGCAACCTTCGAGGAACCCCCTGTCAAGACATCTCAGTATAAGCGGTAACGCGTCGAGAAGTGAGTCCCTGTCGCGCAGCTACCAAGCTACGGGCGCCGGAGGCGCATCAGTCTCTGGCTGGCCCGATTCGCCGAAAATCAACACGGACGAGTCTTTACTAGGCTCAGATAGTGCTCGTGAGGGGCGATCACGGACAAGAAATATGCTTTCCTCCTCGATCGCTGCGACCGGCAAAGCAAATTCTCCAAGCAATGCCGAAGGGTCAGGCAGTCTAGCTCGCTCGCTTAGCATCGCTTCTGGGCGAGGAAACCTTTCTGGAGGTACATCAGGCATTGCTGCCTCAAATATGAGCCCCTTCGTTAGGGACGTCAACCAACTACCGGGTGGACCAAATACAGCCAATCCACTCGGCACCGGAAGGAATCTTGCCAATATTGGTCCAGGTGCTGCATCTACGGTAAGTCGTCGCCAGGGCGCTGGCTCGATGCTCG
The DNA here is from genome assembly GCA_001972285.1 of Erythrobasidium hasegawianum. Lineage (NCBI taxonomy): Eukaryota > Fungi > Basidiomycota > Cystobasidiomycetes > Erythrobasidiales > Erythrobasidiaceae > Erythrobasidium > Erythrobasidium hasegawianum. The sequence goes on along the minus strand of BCII01000004.1, from coordinate 700,939 downwards.
GCAACTCAGAAAGGGCAGGCGGCAGACAAAGTGGAAGCATTGCTGCGGGGCAATATTCGGCAAGCTATACAGCATCCAGAGATTTCTTCCCAGAATCAAGAGGACTCACTGGCAGACCAAATTATGCCATCGAGAAACCGTTTGGCACGGCGGGCGATTTCTCGCTGGGGGCCGTAGGAAGCGGAAGACGCAGACGGGACAGCTATTGGGGAAATGAGCGATCTTTGCGGGAAGGTGACGAGGATCTGGACTTTAGTGCGATCGGGCGCGCGTCTGGCGGGTTCGGCAGTACTATGTCTACATCCTTCAGCGAAGACGACGAAGACGAGGATTATGCCCCACCTACCAGGTCTGGAGCAACGAGTCGAAGGCATTCAGTCGCCGCCTTCACTTCTTCCTCCACAATCACTTCTCTTACAGGTCTTTCGTCGCCCCCTCCCCGATCACAAATTGGCTTCCATCTGCCCGGAGATGCTCTAACTATGTCGAGTAGTAGCACCTCTCGTCGCAATCCTCACCAAGCTTTCAGTCATGGTAGATCCGCTAGCTCGACCTTCGCCGGCCACTTGGGTGAAGGTGGTTCATGTAGACTAGATGATGAAGATTTGCTAGCCACAGATCTCAGTAACGCTCTTCAGCTGAACCTCGATGCGCAAGCTGCGAAGGACAGATCATCGCAACATAATCAGAACGAAATTCTTTCACCTCGTATAGCCTTGAGCGGACTTCAGAGTCAGGCTTCCTCGCTGCCTATACACTCGTCAAATAACTTTTCTCAAGACTCATCTGGGTCTTCGCCGTATTCTAGCTCCAGTATGGCTATCGGTATGGGCATCAGGACATCACAACAAGGCGCTGCATCAACATCGCCGCCGCGCACGAGGACACAAAGAGCAAGCTCCACTTCTGGCGATCCATATTCTCCTTCTGCCAGTGCTGCCAGATTTCTAGCGACTGCGCACCATGTGCAGCCGCCGCCCTTGCAACCGCAACAAGTCGCGCAGCTACAGCAAAATCAGCAACAGATTAATCAAGGAGACTCTCAGCGAGCTGCTTCGCCCAATATGTGGCCTCAACAGGCGGCGGGACTGTTCTCAGAAGGCTCTCCTTATGCTCGAAGCGGGACGCTGCCTCCTCCGGAGTACCTGCAAAATTATGGCAATAGTGCTATGCCACATTCTGGTATTACTGGACAGGCCGCCAAACCCACCCATCTACCATCTACCTTCAACCCTTCGGCGCAGCCCTTTGGCTTCAGTCACCAGGACATGGCCTACAACCCATCCTCGCTAGCCGGTATAGGTCAAGCTCAGCAGCAACATAATCACCCTGCGCATTTCTCCCTAAATCAGACACAAATCTCCCCTATCAGATCTGGACCGATGCCTCCGTTTGCCGGCTTTGCTGGCATGAATGCTCAGCAATATCACCATTCTGGGCCTACACAAACCATTTCGCACTTGAATGCCCATGCACAGCCGTACTACGTCGCACCAATCGCACCACAACCCAGCTTGAACGATTTAGGCAGAGGCGTTCCGCTGCATGCCCTTCCTTCAGGCGGAGTAAGTTTTTAGTTCATCAATACATATCATTAACTGATCTGTCATCGTCAGCCCCTGTATATTATCGAATTCAAAGCTGGCCGGACGGACTTGTTCTATATAGACGATCCCAACCATCTCGTGCTGCAGAAAGGCGATCTTGTCGTCGTAGAAGCGGATCGTGGGAAGGACCTTGGCAAATGCCTCACATCGTGCACGCTGGACGAAGTTCGGGAGTTCCAGATGCACCAAGTGGAGTCTGCTTTAGGCCAACTAGCAGCAAATGCCGGCGGCGGTCCAACTATCGGAGGCATCACTCCAGTACCCTTACCCCCTGGCCAGCAGCCAACAGCTGCTGCAATTGCCAGAATGACAAAGGAGATTCATCCCAAAAAGATCTATGGTCGAGCTAGTCCGGCGGATGTAGCTCTTCTGGCGGTCAAAGCGCAAGATGAAGCGAAAGCTCTGAATGTCTGCCGGGCAAAGGTTGTGCAACATCAGCTTCCTATGGAAGTTACCGACGCGGAATTCCAATTGTAAGTGCACTTTCATCCGGCAAACCTGCTTGTAGAGACTGACTGGTACTTGCAGCGATCGCCGACGGTTAACATTCTTCTATATTGCTGACCGAAGAATAGACTTCCGCAATCTCGTCAAGGATCTGTTCCGACTATATAAAACGCGAATTTGGCTTTGCGCCGTCGAAGGCGGGCAAATTCAACCTCCAGAATCAGGACATTCGATGTCTGGCTATGGCATGTCCTCTGATGTATAGGACGACTTATTTCTTGCAGAGACTGTCTGGGATACAATGAAGTGGCAATAATATTTAGATAATGACCAAGTGATAGAGGTCAACTCAGGCAGAGGTGCAGCGAGCATTGAGGGAACCAGTGTTGTAGCAAACATGACGGCAGGAGTGAGCGAGCGATAAGTGAATTAGCTGTCACTCTAGGAGCTATAGAATGTACGCAAGTAATCGTAAGCCCCTAAGCAGGTCATTGCTTTTCAGACGTTGGCCAGCGGGTAGAACAGAAGTGCGCTATACACGTAACAACGACACGACTTCAATCTTCCAGTGACCAAGGGTTGCGAACTTCGGCTTCTCAGGTCTTTTCAACACCTCGAGATCGGCAGCTGCGCGGGGGTCGGCATCTGCTAGCAAGGCTGTCTCAAGGTCGTGTAATTTGGTATCGCCTAGCGCTGTCCAAACGCCATCGATCGACTCCTTCGCAAAATCCACTGCTCTTCCTACGGCTGTTTCGAGCAGCCTCGCAGTGACGAGGAAGTCGACAGCCTCGTGTGAATCTGGTTGTGCTGCTTCATTAACTGAGAGTCTTACAAGGACGCGGCTCGCGGAGGCCGCAGCAGCTGTAACGTCAGGTCGTCAACGGCAATTCTGGTATTATAGGAGCTGTGCAACTCACCAATAAGCACAGCGATTCTTCCGCCATCCACAACCAATCTAGACAAACTGCCCAGAAGGTAAGACTCCTCGTAGATCGATCCCTTTGCGCCCGTGATTGCCTTCTTCAGCGCCTTTTTCGTTTGTTTCGACGTCGCTCTACTCCGCCCCGTCTTGACAGTGCCTGCACGAGTGGAGACCGGCGCCGCCGTGTAGCGGGTGAACTGAGTGGTCGCGACAGTTGAAGCGGCATCAGTCTGCACATCCACATTGTCCAAGGCATCATCTGCGTCTTGCGGTAACAAGTCTCCGTAGAAGTTGGCCGAATCACTTATGCGCTTTTCTCGAAGCACCGCTAGTCGTGCGACCTGCTTCTCGACCTGCTCTCGAATCTCATCCGCCTCTTCTGTCAACCGCTCGACGGCTTCGAGGAGGGCAGGTATAATTATCGAGGACAGCAGGCCGGTAGTTGCGTGAAGCGACGCCTGCAGTTTCATCTTAGCGCTGCCAATGAAGGAAAATCTTGGATTGCTTACGATCCTTACGGCCTCGGAGAACTCATTGCCTTCGCTTAGCACGACGACCGCTTCTTTGACATCTCTGCCATATTCCACGAGGACACGCCCTGCTTCTGCATGACGGCCTTTCGTACGGAGAGCGCTTGCCACATTTTGCGCTAGCTGGCCAATCTCTTGGGCATTGAGGTGTTGTGTCATGGCAATGTCGAAGAGTTCCTGCCATGTGAGGGCTTTCTGATGTGCTATCATCGCCTTCCTCGGCTCTCTTGCTAATGTATACGCTGTAAAAGACAGGTCAATGTTACGTTGCCACGCTGCGTGAATGGCCACCTACACAATGCAGCTTCATGACAGCGATCATCCTTCATGAGCCAATCGCCTCGCAAGTCAAGTATCTTCCGCAGGTCAGGCGCCCTGCCTGAGTAGGCCTCGACGGCGGTGTCGTATAGTTCATGCAGATGCATGTAGTCGATGACGGCTTGATGATGCTCCTCGCCAGCCAGCGATAGATTGTGCAGAGCTTGCTTGTATTTCCGCAGATGATCGTCGATCTTAAAGCGCTGATAATACTTGTCATACCCGCGCAACTCACGCAAGAAGGGTATATACTCTTTAGGATCCTGTTGGAACCGCAGATTAGTGCGACAACACCACGGCTGCTTGACAAGCAAGCTCACTCTTTGGCTGTTCTGGGCAACTGCGAGGACTAGTTCGAAGTCGTACATTCCAAGGGCAATGTCGTAGAGCTGATTTGAGTCCGCGAGAAAGATTATGTACTTTACGGCATCTTCTGCAACTTCTCTCTTTAGGACTGCAAATACTCGTCAACCACCCGCTTGGCTGATAAGAGATCGCGTGCACTTGCCTTTGAGACGCGTGATGAGCCGAAGTGCAGACTCCAGATCCGCTGGTTGCTGGCAGATGTAGGTGGTAAGGATTGTGTTTGCATATGTTTGCAGGTCCTTCGCTTCGAGAGCCGCCCGGAGTTTCGTGCATATATTGCTAGTCTTGCTAGCGATGTCGCTAGAACAGGATAGACACCCGGACAGACATGAGCTAGAGCTATCCTTCGCACTTGTAATGGTCGACTTACGGGTATTCGATTGCTTCATGAGCCTGTCTGGTCAAAGACCGGTAGATTGTACGTGTCACATTGACGTTTCTGCCAAGTGCATGTAAGCAGTGTTGTGAATGGAGTGACTGAGATGAACGTACTTCAAGCCAGTCACAAAGAGATTTAGATGGTCTATATCGCCTATCTGATCTACGAATAGAGTCAAGTCCTCATCGAAAGCTTGTGGATTATGATCGCATAGGAAGTTGAGATCGATACGATGGCGTCGACATATTAGAAAGGCTTCTCTGTAGGCCTTAGAGTCTAGATGCCTCCTGACTACCTGGAGGACTAAAGGACGAGGTGAAATGGTCTCAAGATTCCCGCGAGGCATTTGTAATACCACGCTCATGGAGGAAGGAACCACAGTAACTATCCGCGCTCCTCTCTCCACTCGTCTGCTGTATGGAGCTTCCTTGTCCGCCTTCTGATGCTCGTCTGCACGATCCTGCCTCACAGGCTGAGAAAACATGTCTGACTCCTGTAACGTCTCTTCACTTTTAGGGTCCATATGCTCCACCAATACGAAACGCGCCTCATGCTGTAAAGTTGTGTACACCAGAAACTCGCCGCCCAAGGCAAAAGACGATACGCTTGAAGCCAACAGTCTGCTGTTGACGTAGAGACGTCCAGCTTCTGACAGGCCAACGAAGCTTGAATCTAAGAGAGGGGCCCAGTCCGGGCAGAATTCCTTGAAAGCAGCCACAGCGCTCACGCTGTTATCTCCAACAGACGAGATGCCGCCCTGCATTGATTGTACAAAGGCATTTGGACCGAGACTCCGAATGCTCTGCGCCGTCGTGTCCAATAATGGCAAGTCTTTTTCTTCCAGAATCTGCAGCTCCCCTTCTTCGCTTGAAATTCGCAAACGCTTCGCTGATTTCGAATGATCGTCTGCAAGAAGCCATATCGTGAACTGGCAGGCAGATGTTGTGGAAGAATTTGGTCTCGTCGATATTGCTAATTGCCTGAAATTCGAACGCTCTGATGTAAAGCTGAGTCGACCTTTATGCAGGACTTCTGACCGATTCCCTCTGCTAAAGATGCAGCTCCAGATGTTGATAGCACCGTCGGGCATGAGCGCAGCTATCACATCGTCGTTGTCGGCGAAGGCAATATGAATAGGAGTCTGATCTTGCGGGTCTGCCAGGACTAAAGAGGACATTGGCGGAGGAATATTCTGATATCTGAAAGGTGTCAACAATAGTTTAGAGCCATCGACGACAGCAACTGCGCCTGAATCGTTTGGAAGTGATCTTCTCGAAGCGAACGTGTTCCAGGTCAATGATTGCCGTTGGCATCCATCCGATGAAACGAGATACAGAGCAAGTGGGTATTCTGCGTTCCAGTATATTCGCTCCAAAGTTCCGTGATTAGATAGTTGCGGCCGTATCGATTGCTTCAAGTACCAATGACTGAGAAACAGTGTTAATAGAGCGGCACCTTGAACAGTCACGAGCAACGCACTAGTTGTTCCTGCGCCAAAGCTGAACGACGTGACTCGGTTGACGATCGTCATTGCCCAAAGCTCTTCTCTCGATCAATACGGCCAGAACGCTAGAATCTGTATTCCAAGAGAGCTGCCTGACGCGACTGCCGAACTCTGGTCTCTCCTCCTTCAAAGCGAATTCATACCTTCTTAGACCGTTGCGTTCGAAAAAGACTACCTCAGAGCTGTTGTTGGCGGTAGAAGCTATGATACTGCCAGAAGGCTGCCAAGCCAGACCGCCCTCCAAGAAAGGCGTCGGCTCCGAGGTAGATTGTAGGACGGCCGTGCGCGAGTAGAAGCGTATCCGACGCTCGGCTGTAGACAAAGGTCTGTCGAAGAGAGTAGAGACGGCGAAAAAAGCCCCGTCGCCTCGCCACGATATCCGGTACGTCGTGTCTTCAGCTTCTGGGATAGACGGCGAAGAACTTGACGCTACTGGTGCAGCGAGCTGCGTAGCGGCAGGTAGACCGGCTACAGCGTCTCTGCCAGTTTTGCCGATTGATCCATGGAATTGCGTACTTTGAGCTCCCCAGCCGACATCGACGGGCTTTTCTGTAGACGGGAGAGGTGAGCCAGTCTCTCGAATACTTCAAATAGGCACGAGATCTACCTTCGCCGAATTCAGCTGTCTTAAGCGGAAGTTCGGTGAGAACATCAAAGCTTTTAGTCATTTCGACCAGATTATCTTCACCTGAAGAGATGGTGAGTAGCTAAAACTAGCCAGTAGTATACTACATACCCGTAACAAGGACTAGTAGCTCTTCATCGGGCGACCAGTCGGCCGCTTTGATGCCAGATTCGACAGAGCCTACCACCTCGACCTGCGAAAGAAGGCTGCCCGCGTCAGCGAAGTACACCAATGTATGAAGATTGAAGGCTGACCTTCTCCTGGTCAGGCGAAAGCTCTTCTTCCAAAGATATCACGACAATGTCACCTCCGGCCAGAATAACGACCAGTGCATTTGTTTCAGCGAGGTAGCGGAAGGACACGACATGTTTGCCATCAGGAAGCGAGAAAGGAGGCTCAGGTGGTGCTTGGAAGCTTGCTAAAGGCTGCAACGATCATCCCGGCAAAGCACAATCAGGAATTTCGGTTTGCTTTCTGGTCGCTTTTTCGCGGACTGACAGATGTATAACGTCCGCTTGCACTGTTGGCCAGGAAGATTTGGATCTCGACTCCTCCATCCGGGAGCTGTCGTTCAGATGCAAGATACAGGGATTCGTCGTTTGTCGTATCGAAAGTCTGCTCTGGACGGACAGCTAGGCCGGTGTAGCGAGCTTCAGGCTTCTTGCCCTTGACGATTTGCGTATGACTCGAGAGAATTGTCAGCGACCGCATCTTGAGACTTCAGCAGGAAATGTCAAGCATCAAAAGAGCACGTCGAATGAGCGGTCGAAGATACATTGCGGCATAGCGTGCTAGTAGTACATAAGGCGACTGACTAGTGATACACGACTGCATTTGGTGATACATAGCACTCATTCGACGATTACCTTCGAATTTACCGGCGCCGTCTACCGCTTTCGAGCCTCTTTGTATTCCAGCCAGCGGCGACGCCCTTCTTCCAGCAGTATATCATTCTTTTCTGGCTCAGGTCTGCCTACTTCCAACTGTCCGATAGCTGGATGAGCTCCTAATGCCGCGGTTTGCATGATACTTAGGGCTGGCGAATCCTCTCCTGTCTCAGTCAGCAGACCTTCATTCAGATCTGCTCTCAACCGTGTTGGCCACCAAGAGGTCTCAGGCGGAGCCAGTAGTATATCGGCATCGGCTTCTGCGACATCTGGAATAGCTTGGACCTGTACAAGGTAGGCACGTCCGCGTAGACCCGGCGTACTTGCAGTAAGGTTATGTATAGAGAAGGGCAGTGGGCCATAGTTGCCTTGTCCGAGTGCGTACGAGAAAGCCGGAACAGCTTCAATGATTTCCCTGACCAGCGAATCGACTTCGTTCGCAATTAGCTCGATATCGCTCATATCGATGCGATCTTCATTGCTTGCATCGAGTGATGATTTATCCCATAGACCGACCATCTCCCTCGAATACTCTTCTAGAGCGTGGCACAACTCGATGATGAGTATTCGATTCCTTTCGCTTCTACTTCCATGTTTTGCGAGGAATTGTCGACGCAGCGGATAGAATAGATTGCCGTGTTCCTGTATGCTATGTGCACCAGCGTTGAAATCGCTCGCCATCGATGACAAGCGTGAGGTGCGCGCTCGCATAGGGCGAAGGGGCGGCGCAAGGTGGCTTCCGTAGACACTCGCCTGCTACGAAGGCAGTCGTCAGCCGACTTCTGCCCTGGGAAAGGTGTCAATTTACATTCTGAGAGTCTCCAGGTTCTGGTACCGGCTCCAAGCGAGTCAGGACGCTTTCTCGATATGCTGTCGCCCAGGCCTCCCATCTCAAACTCCCCACAGCATCTCCAGGATGTATGTCCATCGGCCCACCAGGCGCAATACTGGCGGATCTACTATGGCTCGCCTGATAATCTCCAGTCAGCGAAGCCAGAGAGCCTCTTCTCAAGCTGTTCCAGTCTGCCGAGGACACGGAATAGCCCGAAATAGTGGATCGCCTTCGCAAGCGCCGAGCATCATCAAACGGATCTGACCAAGCGTAACTAGACTCTGAATGTCGAGGTTGATAGGCGCTATTTGGCGTGTAGCCAGAACCTGCTGACTGATGAGCATTGTTATTGTTGTTGCTTGTAGACGGCAGGAGAGACCTAGTAGAAGCGGCGCTTGCACGCTCCGTATAGCTGAGGGCAGACGCCGGCGGGCTCAGACTGCTTGCCAGACTCGTTCTTGATGGGTTTGCCCGAGATATCCTCCGTATACTTACACCTACGCCTAGCGGATCGTCGTTTTCTAGCATCTCCATCAAGGTGAAATCGCTTTCTGCGGGGTTCATTGGCTTGCCCGCAGCGAATGTCGCCTGGAGCGCTTGTCTATCTCCATGGTGCAAATCTGCCTGCCCTGGTTCAATCGATAAGTTGTCAAACGCCCGCTTGATGAATTCTGCGTCCGCCGTTTCCTGCTGCACTTTGCTTTGCACCGACAAAGGATGCGAACCTCGGCGACTTGGACGTGGTCTCGAGAACGAGGAAGAGGATGATGCCGTCTGAGAGGATGAAGATGTGGAAGGTCTGTTGTGCGTTGCGGTCGAAAAGTCCAGGTCGAGTGTCCGCCCCGGCTCTTCGCGGCTGCCTGAGGAGCTCCTATCAAAGACTGCGGCAGACGGTTGCTTGCCTTTGCTGTAACTTGTACCGCGTAGTACTGTCGTAAATTTGGGACGCGCCGCAAGCAGATGCGACGGATTCCGGCTAAGAAAAGAAGCAGTCGATGGATGCGACGAGGAACCCGATAGCGAAGACGACGAGGACGACCGTGGTGGTGCTGTTTGTGCCGACGTGGCAGGAAAGGTGTACCCGGCCTCAGGAGTGTTGTGTTCTGGCGTAAACTCGAAATTGTTGTCCATCACGAGGCCCTCCAGAAGATGGTCAATAGCGAGCACCGCAAGGTCATTGATAGCTTGAGAGCTGCTGAGCCAGCTTGTCAGGCTTCTCTGGTTGCGGGACGAAGCCTATTGAAGCCTTTTTGTTTCGCCTTTGTCAAATTGAGGGGCCAGATGGTCTTGCAAGGTCGACGGATGGATGGAGACGACTTTTCGCAATGGATGATAGCAAGCTCGTCGCCGTCTCCGCAAGTCTCAGGACATCCTATAACTTCTGGCCCACTTGATGTAAGGTATTAAGGTAAAGGCCAAGCAAGGCACGATTCGAGCTCACCGATATGTAAAAGGTGTAAATACAAAGCTATGCACTGGTGTACCTAGTAGACAGGCTATTTGCTACACATTGAGGCTAAGCGACTGTTTCTGATCATCAGGACGCGCTTTCAGTAAAGGTCTATAAGGATGTATCAAACCCTCTTCTTCTCCCACAAGTTCTGGAAGACCTTCCAGAGGACGCTGAAGATGATACCTTGTAGCCCGTTTGCAAGGATGCGGGTGGCCAGACCGCGACCGAAAAGGGCCAGCCAACCCTCTTCGCGAATGACGCGCTTGGCTGCTTGAGCTGAAGCAAGCAGACCACTATCAGTATCCAGCAATCTCAAGTGGGTCGTGGTAGCTCACTGTAACTTATTCGAGACTGGTTCACTTGTCGATACGTTTTCAAGACTCGTAATGAGTTTGAGATGGTATCCGACACGACGCTTGCAGCAAAGCCGATGAAGGCTTGACGAGCTAGCCGTGGGAATAGTGCTTCTTGAGGTGGCAGGACTTCTTGCAGCCAGTTGTACTGGAAAGAGGCATAAGTTTCGTGTATGCATCGGCAGGCGCTGCTATTGCCATATTTCACGAGCGCAACGTACTGTAGCGAACCACGGAAAGCTTCCAACAAAGTTGGCGACAGCAGTTGCCCATGCTCCCCACCACAGTGAGCCAATACCATAAGCCTTGACGCGATCTTTTAAGATGCCCATGCCATGCTTGCCTTGCGTCTGCATTGTGGTCTGTAGAAGAGAACACGTGTAAGCAGGCTGTCCGACTGACACAGAACCACAAAGATTCGGCGAACCTTAACGGTATCGATCGGAACAAGGATCATTCTGAACAGAGCTCCAGCGACGCTAGCGAATACTGTCTTGAGAGGGCTAGGAAGCTTGTTGAGGAGTGGATTGGATGCCAGAAGAGCTAGAATGCCAACGTTTGCGAATGTATCGCCGAATCTCGCAATGGGACCCTGGATCAGGGCTGGCAGAAGACCGTGGTAGTATCTCTTGAAGCCACCATCATTGTATAGCTTCTGGATACTGTTCTTGGTCGATCCGCCATACCGATACTGATAGTTCATTGTCGTCCGGAGTGGCATCAAAGCAAGAACCTGGAGTGGACTGATGAGCCTGCGAAGCTGGAGATCTAGGATCAAATTACCTGTATGACCATGGCCGCAGCGCCTGAGACACCTCCGCCGAGAGCCTTCTTAAGGGATCCTTTGAGGTCCAGCTTCGCATCGCCCTTCTTTATAGCGAGAACGACGAGAACCGTAGTCAATGTCCCAAAGGCAAGCCAGAAGCACATCCATTTGATGAGCGATTTGCGCCGTTCTTCCGGCGACAGAGCGTCTTCGAGTTGATCTGGATCGACTCTACTCCCTGGAGGCAGCTTGGTCGGGACAGCTTGGTAGCCTTGCTCATTAGGACCGTCTTCTCTGTGCGGAAGGAGAGGCTCTCGTTCGCCTTCTACCGGCCTTTGTGGAGTTGAAGCTGCCATGATGTCGTTTGAAGAACAAGGACGGCATTGCATTGCACGAACATCGCATTTACGAGAATCACAACAACGACAGCAGTAAGATCCTACTATCATGTACTGACCCTTTGATTTCACGGTATTCCTGCGGCCACTGCTTTCGGTTCGAGAGTCGCTCCAGAATTGTTGCAGTATTGTTAAGTCCAGCGGGATTGGGCGCGTTATCATTTGGTGGATCTGCCTGTGTGCGTTTACAGGCTGAGGTAAATACTTGAGGTGAGCTGCTCGGCCGCCGGCAAAGGTTGAATGAGGAGTCATAGGAAGATGTGGATCCAGCTTGTCTTCATTCCGAACCATCCAGGTCAGCCAGATTATGGTTCTTCTCAGCGACACGACGCTGTCCTTCGAGTTTGGACATCCTCTATGCTTTCTCTATCCCTCTGACCCCGACGCTGGCCCGACAAGAGTGCTTTACTGAATGACCCGACGTGAACTTCCGCTAATCCGAGACACCTCAGGACACTGTCGTTTCTGGCTACCTCGTCTTGCACTTATCACGCCCGAAGAAAGTCAAGCGCATCCTGATAGACCTGGTGAGAGGAGATCAAGAAGCATTCTCCGTCTTCGTCTATCTGACTAAGCGATGCGATAGTACGGAAAACAATACATACAACTGCATGGCGTCTATCAAGATTACGAGACCTTCAGGAAATCATTGACTATCAACCCTTTCGAGCAGTATGGCGAACTACCTGCAGGAGACCATCGCTTCGCCTTCTCTTTCGTGGTTTCGGCCAACACGGCGTATGTCACCTTCCGCCCACTACTCGCATAGCCGACTTGACAAATTGCAAGCAGCCCTTTCGACTTTTGCGCCTGGGGCCGCACGCAGCATTACATGAAAGCTACTGCTGTTGGCTGCGGATCATGGAACGCAGACGTCGTTGCAAGGCAGGAAGTCGACCTGGTAGCGAATACGGCCCCCGCCGGCCAGCTAGCGCCTGGTTTTGACAAAATTACAGAAGCCTTTCACGAGACATTTGGCCCCTATCGGCTGCATCTCTATTCGAAATACATGCTACGCGGAGGCTATCTGCGATTAGCTCTCTCCATGCCCTCGATCTCAAAGCCAGTTCGCATCGAGAATATTCAGGTCGTGCTAAAGCAGGACACCCTCATTAGGTGTACACCTCGTCCAGACTTGTCTGAATTGAAGGTCGCCAACATCGTCTTATGGAGTCTGAAAGACGAAGGTGTAGCGCCGCTCACTTTAGCTGTCGGGAAGGACTTCAACGTCATTCGCCAACTTCGACTCATCGGGGCCACCTTCAGACGCAATGCAACTGAGCAAGCGGTTGTGCGTCCTTCAACAAGCCCCTTCAGCGAGACTGGCATTCGTATAGAGCACTCCATCATCACCACGATCCGCTTTACTACCCTTGGTGAACCGGGAGAAGAGATGCGCGAAATAAAGCTATCGTCCGCTACGACGATCGCGTCTTGTGCGTGCTCGATTGAAAATCTACAGTAAATCAAGTCTTTGCTGAGCTGGACGATGGGAGAAGTGCTGATTAGGGATGCTACCGCAGGCTGCCAGGCTATTCCGCAAGTTTGGAAGCTGAGTCTTCTACTTTGCCGGCTAGCAGCAAGACTATACATGAATGGCGGAAAGACTGCCTGTGCCATCGACCAGCAGATAATGAGCTGGAGCAATTGTATGGGGCGGAGTCGAAAGGCATGATGTTCGATGATCACTTTGGCGCAGAAAGAGACCGCCGGCCGTTCTGGATGGACAAGACAGATGATGAACAAGCTGGAGATGCAGTCATCGGTGAGCTGATGCGGAGATAGAATTGTTGTTTGATAGACGAGTCGAGCGGGGTTGCCGAGGCGCTGTTGTTGTCGACTAGCACAAGCATTGATATAGAAGTGTAAGCATCTGCATCGTCAATTTAACAATCTCATTCTGTGGTGCTGGCCGCGCCTTTGCATGACGGCTCAGTTCGCTGCCCTTCCTTGCCTTCGGACTGCTGCGCCGACGAACAACAACATGATACAAAGCATGTTCCTTTGTCCAACTTACTCGCTGATGCGGATGCCTCGTATACGCGTCGTCGAAGGCATGTAAATGCGGCATGCCTGTCTGTAACCTGAGCAGGTCCAAGGAAAACAAGACAGTCTCGGCTGCGGGCAGCTGGTTGTTTATGCGTTCATACTGCTAACCTTCTGCTTCTGTACCATTCATTCTGCTTCTTCCGTATCATCCACGCTCTTTTATCTGATCCATCGATCAAACCATGCTGGCCTTCGCCTTCACGCTCTTTTCTACCCTTCTTCTCGCTACTCCTTCTTCTGCTGGTCTCTTTCGCAAGAATCAAGCTCAATACGCTCGAAATGCCCGGCACCACAATCTGGCTGCTCGCAACACTCCGCGAGTTCTAGGTGCCTACTTCAACGACTGGTCAAACACCGACTTGTCTACCGTTCCTTACTCCAACTTTACCGAACTCGACTTCTTCGTGGGTGTGACCACACCGTCCGTCAACGAAGTGGCCTTCACGGGCCGATCGAACGAGGAGCCATATATTCGGGAGTTTGTCGACAGAGCACATGCTGCAGGCTCTACTGCAATCGTGACTGTCGGCGGATGGACTGGATCTGTCTACTTTAGCAAGCTCGTCGAAACTCCTGCAAACCGAACCGCATTTGCGAAAACTATCGCCCAGCTGGTCTGGGACTACAACTTTGACGGTGTCGATTTTGACTGGGAGTATCCTAATAATGTTGGCATGGCCAATTACTATGCCGCCGAAGACACCGACAACTTCCTCAGCTTCCTCAAAGTACGTCCGATCCTTTACGATTTTTAACATAGACTGACATATCTTGCAGGAGCTGCGCGGCCTACTTGGAAACAGTAAACGTATCGTAGCGGATGTGGCCACCGTAAGCACTACGTGACTTTTTGTTCGTATATATCTGATGTATAGCATTGCAGTCTGGATTCATCGGCGGGAGCGGCGTTCAGATCGCAGATGCCAGCGGCTTCGCTGAGGTTCTCGACTACGTACTGGTCATGGGTGCGTCTTGTCGATCCGCACAGAATCGGTGGTCAAGCTGAGGCTCCCCCGGCAGCCTACGATAACAGCGGCTCCTGGACTGCCGAAACAGGCCCAAACGCACCCTTGTATAGCACAGCTGCTCCTCCAGATCAATGGAGCTCTGTTGAGAAAGCCGTATGTGGTACCAAGTAGTGCGCTGTATGATGGAAAACGCTAATGCTTTCCATGAACAGTATCAGTACTGGACATCAGCTGGCTTCCCTGCACACAAGATTATTCTCGTACGGTGTTTTACTTTGCGGTACCAGCCCGTATGCTGACATCGGTTTCGACAGGGCGCTCCTTCCTACGCCAGGAGTTTTTACCTCACTTCTCGGACGCTCCAGAAGACTATATACAACGGAGTGACCTCTTTCGCTTATCAAACATATTCTACGACGGATGGTGACTGTGAGACATGCCTATTGCGCTGAGCCTGGCAGAGCTAAAGTCCCTTCTGCTTTACCAGATACCATTCCTTACGCAGAATTAGTGCAGCAGGGTGTGAGTTTCGACTACATCCAAATTTGTTCCTGCGACTGATATTGCCGCCATTTCAGTTCGTCAACGCAACTGGCTCGGTCGTCAAAGGAAACGGCTTTACTCGACACTGGGACAGCCCGAGCATGACGCCCTTCCTGTTTAACCCAACAACAAAGCAGTACATCACCTACGATGACCCTCACTCGGTATGTCCGCCTTCCCGAAATTCCCTGCAGCGCTAATTTGGAGAGCACAGATCGCTGCGAAAGCACAATACGTCGTCAGTAAGGGCATGGGAGGCGTAAGCTTGACTCTCATCTCTGTTCAGTGGAGCTCTCCTAATGATTCGGATCCGCCAGATCAAATTCTACGACTACCAAGGCTTGACTGCAGAGTTATACGGGGCCGTAAGCTCCGTCTTTAAGTCGTGAGGCTCAAGCAGAATGTATAGGAAGTTGTGCCGTGTTGTTGTAATACAGACAAGGGGTTTCAAGAGAAGAAGGTCTGTTTTGCTTCCCGCTTTGACAATGACAGGCACTTTCGCAGGGGATTATTTCGATTAAACAAGTAGAAGGCACGCGTACCGACAGTCTTCGTGCTGAGACATAGAGTGTGGTACAGCTTTGTACATGATGCGGCGCAACTGCTGACTTCTGGCATTTCAGCGGGAGTGGGAGTTACTTCGCACTATCCAGTTTATCTACAAACCAAGCACAAGTTCTTCGAGAAGGCCGGTCTACCTCCCTGATGTGTGGTCCACGACACTGCTCCGACTTTTCCTTGCTCGATTTTCGATGACTGCCAGTCTTGAGGCCGCTTTGTGGTGAAGAGGTCCAGATTTTTCCAGCTTTGATGCGTTGCTGGCCCGGCGCACTTGTGGTAGAAGATACATAAAAGGCAGAATATGAATACCACAGTCCCAAACCTGCCAGGATGCACACCTGCAGTCTGCCGTAAATGCAAGGCCTACCTGCTGCAGTAAGTCCCAGTGCCGCGAGAACTTAAGCCTGACAGCTTGAAACAGAAAATAGTCTCCTTCACACCGCTGGAGATTGCAGCAATAGGTAAGGTTAGATGGGACGGTTGTAAGGTCCTGGAAAGGTCTTGGAAAGATGGTTTCACGGCCCGAACAAAGCGTTTTGGTTCCGATCCATCAACGAAAGAAGGATATCAGCACTTGGGAAGCTGACCTTGTTTAGCTGAATTTGATGTGCAAATTGACGTGCTTTGTCTTCCTTTCGAGGCCGATCACCCTTGCACCCAGGTCAGCCACCTATGCGCCGCAGAGTACCGACTGCAGTATTAAATATGAGGTAGGAGGGAGAATGGCAGAGGTCGGTCCTGCTGTTGACATGCACTCTTTGGAGGTTTGGGAAGCATGGATCGAGATTTAAGCAGTGGTGTTGGAGACAATAGTGCAGGAAGGGGTTTCGGACATCTCAGCTGGCAAACCCAATCAGCTTCCTGAGGAGCCATTAATCAGAAGATAGCTGAAACGCTCTCGAGAATCGCGGAAGCAAGATGGATCAGATGCGCAAATGCTGTATGGCTTCGCGCTTCAGAACAGGTGCAGGAGATGCGTGAGATGCGTTCATGGAAGTATCCTTTGGTCGCGCTGCGTTTTGCAGAAGGGCGCTGCAGAATCCCGTCTCAATTCGTTGGAGTTGGACTGGCGTTGCGGCACGAACAGGAGAAAGCAGTATCTTTGTAGCAAGAACGCAAGCTTCAAGCTGCTCTTTGCTCTTGCAATGAACAGAGACCTTCTTCGCCCTTTTTTGCCACTTCCTTCAACCTCCCCTCCCGGAAGATTCTGAGGTTCCTTTTCTGCCAGACTCCAAGGAATTCTCCCCAAAGGTGAGGAAACAGCAGCAGCAGCAAGCGAAGGAAGCGCAGACAGCAGCAGCAGTACATACGCACATACGATACATCAAGCTCTCGTCGCCGTGCTCGCTCGTCTTGTCGCCGACTCCGTAGCACACCAGCAACCCGATAATCGAGCATAGGGCCTGATTCTTCGGATCCATCATTCTATTCATCTAGGTCTACTCTTTCCATTCTTTCATCATGACCAAGATCGTCAAGAAGAAGACTGGTACCTTCAAGTGTGTGGACAGCATTTGCGACGGACGAGCAATTACGGACGACGAAGGCTAAAGCATATGTGTGATACTACAGGCGCCATCAGAGCGATAGATACCACGGCGTAAAGGAGGCATGGAGAAAGCCAAAGGGTATCGATAACAGAGTTCGGTGGGTTTAGCGTTGCAACCCAGCAAGTCAAGGCGTCCCAGTTTGGCTGAGCATATCGATTTGTGATGTTAACACAGTCGTCGCTTCAAGGGACAAACCACCATGCCCTCTATTGGATTTGGCTCAAACCGCAAGACCCGACACATGATGCCCAACGGTCTTCGCAAATTCCTCGTCAACAACGTCAACGAGCTCGACTTGCTGCTCATGCACAACAAGACGTACGCAGCAGAGATTGCACATGCCGTCTCGAGCAAAAAGAGAATCGACATCCTCGAGAGAGCAAAAGTCCTTGGCGTCAAAGTCACAAACCCAAGAGCCAAGCTGCGCGTAGAGGAGGCATAGATGGAACGAGGACATGCAGTCTAGTCTCATGGAGGAGCAGTAGTGTGATGATGCTGGATGTTGGAGATGATCGTTTTCCCTGCAACCTTCCCTTATCGAACTCAGCAGATCGTTTCTGTACTTCTTTTATCTCTCTTTCGTTGGCAAGGTCAAGCAGGAAATATCGACTTCACTTCGGCTGTACTCCCTTATCGTCCCACTTGTTCTCAGCGTGTCCTTCACTTGAACGCGCCCAGACAGACCTGAATTCGATTACGATGCTGACACTCAGCGTGGTACATACTGATCTTTCAGCATGCTCATGAGACAAGGCAAAAGAGAGTATCATTCATTCAAGTCCCGCAAGTAGCTCGCAGCTTCACACAAGAGAAAGTCGAATTGCGGAAGACCCCGAACTATATTGACATTTGAAAGCTAAAGGATCTTATTCAACGAGCGTGGTCTCTGGAAGCTAAAAAGTGTGTGTGTTCATTCTCTCCTCACCATCCCATGTGAACAAGCTGCATTCTGGCCATTTGGAAAAGAGAGCGAAATGGAGTATAGGATTTTGCGGAAAGACGAAGTTGAGAATAGGATAGGGAAAAGTGAGGAAAAGGGCTAAGTTGTTCTGCTAAATTGTTGGAAGGATTGATCTCGAGAGCCAGCCTCGGGATTTGCGCCGTGATGATTCTTTCGGATTATAGTATTTTGTTTCGCTGTTGAGCTTTTGTAATGATTGGCTTTTCTTCTTTCTGTCGTTCTTGCTTGCTTGCTTTCTTTCTTCGCTTCTGTCGTGATACATTCTTTTCCATCATCTCAAAAATCGATGTTGCTACAATCCCAATTCAATCGTCTAGATGATAGAATGCAGGAGAAACGCATCAGTTGCTCGTCTTGTGATATGTCCTGGAGAGCTTGGGCCACTCACTGG
>BCII01000004.1:0-79174 GCA_001972285.1 Erythrobasidium hasegawianum | reverse complement strand
TGGGCAATTTCACTACGCCCGCATCATGGGCCTCAGCCGATTTGGAGCAATGGCCCAACAACCAAGACAAGGCATGTCTTTTCTGTTCAGCTCAGGCCGAATCTCGTCACCACCTACTAGAAGGATGTCAGGAAGTTCAGGAGATACTGATAAATGCTATCGGAGCTTATGGGGACGGGTTKATGAGATCGTTTGCTGACAAAGACATTATGGATCCAGAAGATATGGGCATGCTACGGGGACGCGCATCAGCCATCCACCACTTATTCGAGTTCATTAGGAGTCGACGATTCAGTCGTAACCTTCTCGCCCCAATCACTGCTATGGAAATAGACCTCTTGACGAAAGCCATTAGCCTCGATGGAGCTCCTGTTATGAGATAGTTGTCTATTTCATGTACGCTACACAATCTCATTCGCTGTGTAGACTAGCCTGTACAACGCGACTATATACACAAAAAAAAAGTCCCCACCGCGAAGGCCGCGATTCCGCTGTATTACGCAGGTGACCAAGATACAAGAGCGAGGCAGACTGTAAGTAGCACGATTGATTGTATATTGCATGTTTGAAGATCTACTATAGGAGACTGGGATACAGTGAACGACGGATAGCTATAACTAACTGCACTTCAGGGTCTTTGGCAGATAAGGGTAAGAAGTGAACGATTGGATGGTGAGGGATACATGGACATCTATTTGTGCAGACATGAAACAGGGATGCTGTGCATTTCCTATGTGCATGTTGTAGGAGCGATTACTGATGAGGCTGAACGTGAACTTGCCAAGATAAAGACCGCATTGCTTGTCTGCAATGGGTTGGTGAATGCGAGATCTCTGATGAGCGGGAATGACGTGCGAGGCACTGCACTGAAAGGTAGCAGAGCATGATCTGAAGTTTGAATTGCGTTTTCTTTGCGTGAAGCTGCTTATTTGCTAAGACTGCTGTACCAGAACTAAGAACGAGTGTACAGACCCATGGCTCTCAAGAAGAACGAGGATAGAGCAGCCATGGATGCGCTTTGATTTGGTAGATATCGAGACGATGGTCAGGATCGACTTCCAGGCAGCCGAGCATGAGATCGAGAGCTTCAGCCGACATCGCAGACTTGGGCTTGGATATTATGCCTGGCGTTCGTATTCTATCAGCATTGGAATACTCGACGGCATGGCATAAAAGACTCTTACCCTTAACGGCGTGATCGGGATCTGGGAAGGGGGTTTCTCCAGTCAGGAGAATCGAGAGTAGAACACCCAGTGACCAAACCTCGGCGTGAGGAGCTCTGTATGGTCTGCCTTGGAGAATCTCGGAAGCAGCGAAGTTGACCGTCTATCAGGGAAGTCAGATCAGTGACCGATGTAATCGTGCGAAGGGCGAAGAAGCTTACACCAAAGAAGCGTGAATGGTACGGAACAGGCTTTCGAACGTCGTAGATGACGGCTGAGCCAAAGTCGATGAGCTTGACTCTGAAGTCCTGGTCCACGACGATGTTCTCGTCTTTGATGTCGCCTGCAAGTAGATATACGGTCAGTTTAAGCTAGCTCTAATAAGCGGTCCCACTCACGATGGCAGATGCCCATGGTAGCGAGATGATAGACCACGTCAACGATCTGAGCAAAGACGAATCTGGCTTGATCCTCCGAGAGACGTGAATGCTGTTCGATGCATTCAAAGAGATCGCACGACGATCTTCTCAACATCGGAGGAGGAGCGAGTTTGGCAGGTGTAGACAGAGGCATGTTAGGCGAGACTGGAGTCGGAGGTCCAGTGCTGGATGAAGGACTGCTGGATAGAGTGGATGAAGATGAGAAGTACTCGGAAGGAGTGCTGTGCAAAGCTAGTTCAGGAAGACCTCCTTCGGTGCTGGCTGGACTTGGAGGGAGCTTGCTCTCGTTCTGTGCCTCCGTGTCGTTCTCGCTAGATACCATCCACGGTGTCCCGTGATGCTCCATGACCAAGTAGAAGACGTTGGCGTCTTCGAGCAAATCCAAGAAGGCTACGACACCTCGATGTCGGATCAATCGAAGAACGTAGGCTTCCATGGGTACGAGTCTATCGACAGTGTCTGATTGCCCGTTTGGCAGCTTGCTCCAGCCTCGAGCCTTGACCCAGCTGTGCGATGGGATCTACAAGCAAGGAGGATGTCAGCCATCATGTACAGACTAATGTCAAGTCGACAAACTTACCCTTTCTCTGAAGATAAACTTGACAGCTACGATGAAGCCATCTCGCTTCCTCCTGGCTCTGACTACAAACCCAAAACCTCCGCTTCCAAGCTCGTCAAGGATATCATATTGAGCCACGAAGGCAGGCGAGAGTCCTTTATCCTTGATAAAAGTGTTTGAGGCTGAAATGGGAGGAGATGGGCCTCCCTTGCTCTCCTTGATGACATTCTTGGCCTCTGCTTGCTGCTGCTTGAAGGGAGGGATAGCAGGCACCTTGTATGGGCGAGCGCTTTTAGGAAGTGGTGCCGTGACTCTTTGAGGAGAAGTCTGAGTGCCTGACAAGATAGTCTTACTGGAATGCGGAGTCGCCGGAGGACTAAGCGGAGCTACTGGGCTTTTTGGGGCAGAAGCATCGAGATTGAATGCGATGTACTGCTGAGGCTGATGAGAAGGGAGTGCGAAGGGTGAGAGCATATCGCGAGAACCGTCATTCCTGCTCATTCGCAGAGCGGCCACAGATGGATTGACTGCCGCTTGTTTACCCTGTCGAGAGCTCGAAGGAGCAGCGTTGACATTGCCAGAGGCGCTTCCAAAAGGAAATGACGAGGTGGAAGGTGCTCCAGTTGCAGAAGCGACAGATGGGGTTCCAGGGACCGGCGGTCGAGCAAGCGGAGTCGGAGGGTGAGCGAGAGGAGTAGGAGGATTGATAGGCTGACCTGGCCAAGCGACAATCTTCTTGATATTGGAAAGATTGAGATGCAGAGGAGGCAAAGCGTTCTGTCGCGAAGCTCCGATGGATCCGACGCCCTTTCGTCGAGTTGGACTGATAGAATGGCGACCAGATGAGGAGGTGCTAGTGCTCGGAGAAGTAGGAGTAGGAGGACTGCGACTGCTACCATTGGTCGATTGCTGCTTGGAAGTTGGCGAAGCATTTCTGAGGATGCGAGGGGAAGTAGGGGATCCACTTCTGGTCGGTAGACCCTTGATACTCTTGCTCGGAGAAGCGCTAGAGTCGATGAAGGGATCAGACCCTACTCGGGACGGTGCTGCCTTGGAGCGGTCTTTGAGGAACGGCATGCTTGCTTTGAGATAGATATATAGTCAAACTTGACGAGCGCACTGTGTAAGAAGGAAATGGAGGAAGGATGAAGGTCAGCCTGAGATCCTGAAAGCGGCTTTCCATTGACCCCTGAGTCGCGACCCGACAACTATCGGTCGATATGCGCACGAGGGAGAGATGGGGTTTACGGGAGGGAAACAGCAGAGCAGACGCAGCTACTGTTGTTGCGAAGGAATGAAACAGCGTCCTTGTTATCGAAACTCACAAGAAGAGAGCAGACCAGACCAACGTGCGCGACTAGGCCAGCTATGTGCGAGCGCAGAGGGAATGCAGAGCTGAGTCGATCTTGAAATGACTATATTTATGCTAAAGAGAGAGAGACGCAAGAGTTGAGTGCGTATGAGTCGTGGCTAATTGACTGTGACAGCTCTCGACCCTCTCTTGGCTGAAAGAGCGAAAGTCTGTCTTGAAGAGAAGGAAAGAGAGAGAGAGAGGAGGTGTTTGAAGAATGAACGAGCAACGAGGTGAGTTGCCAGGCCTCGGGGACTCCCTTGATTCCCGGAGTGATCCTGCGCTGTCAGCAAGGGGTCACCAGGAGGGCGTGGAGGGAGGGTCGGAGTTTCAGAGTGATCGAGCTGAGAATGCCAGCTGCAATGCTTGTGTGTATGCAGAGGAGAATGTCTGTTCAGATGATGTCGACTAGCTTGCAGGAAGCGTGCATTTGCAGGAAGAATCGCTGTCAGCTCAATCAGTCCCTTCAGCCCGCTCTGCCAGCTTTGACGCCCTTCTGCCTTTCATATCAATCAATGCCATAAAGTGGGGTCGCTCGCTCGCTGCCGGCCTGCCTGTCTTGCTGATGCGGCCGAAGCTTTCATTCATTTCTGCAAGATCAATCAATCATGGAACGGAGGTGCTCGTGCGCTGGCTCTGGCTCGACTCTTCTTCTTTCTTCTGGATCCATTCATCATTGCGCTGCCGGAACTGCATCATTGCCCTTTCTTTTGAAGAAGACGCAAGAGCAGATCTGAGCGCAACCAAAAGGACCATTCAGTCTTGGAAAGAGCATTTTGTCAACAAGAAGACTAGTGTGTGTCTCGTACAACAAGCGTGCATCTAGTATGGTTACGATCTAAGCGAAACACCCTCCTCGAAAGACTCGAGAAAGAGGTCTTTCTGACTCTGACTACGCAGCGATACTGACGATCTTTTGAAGAACAATTATACTCGTACCCTGTGCAGTCAGCTCGATGCACGTCTTCGGGGCGGGATGGTCTGTAAATCAGCCATCGCGAAATTGGAGAAGTCCACACGCTCATGCGCTCTGGAACGATCTGCTTCAACCTACTGGAGCAGGTGGTAACGTTATGGTTCACTGTCGGTGCACGGCGCCGTCATCGAAAGGTCCGTGTAGCAAGATCCAGCATTGCCGAAGTAGAGAATTAGGATTTGAGCTACTTCTGGGTGTAGCGCAGCCGCTAGGAGGGATTTGGGTGGTGATTCTTGTCATAGTCCGAACTTTCCTGTATGATTTTACGTTAAAGGCGGACTTTAGTAACCTCACTCAAAGAAAGCCTTTGCCTGTTAAATATTAGGCAAGCTCAGCGCAAGTCGCGACCGCTCTGCCTTATTAAGCTTGTTAGCGCCTTCTTCTCGCGTGAAGTATCAATGAAGAGACCATGCTAGAAAGAATCAGATTAGCGGGAGCCAGAAAGGGGGACTTGGTCTTGAAGCTTTCGGCTTGAGAAGTTCGTCAGGAAGGTATTGTATAAGAAGGATAGCGGAGATGACTAGATCATCGCGAAAGCAGGTTCAAGAACAGTTACGAGGAAGGATCAGCGGGAGTCTGTAGGGGACATGCGAAGGAGAGGTTGACGGTCTACGCTCATGGAGCAGGAGAAATAGTCCAGCATATGGGAAATACAAAAAGCTGGAACCATTGCGTACAGTTCTGTCAGTTTAGTCCAACTCGTCTTCTCCAGCCCGACTTCTCGGATCCAGCAATCAACCCAGCTCAAAAGGCAGGACCAGACAGATCAGCTACTCGAGGAGGATCAGATAGAAGTCATAGAGGCCAGGACAGCAGCCTTCGTCGTCGGGAACTTCGAGAAGCGCAAGCAGCCAGCGAAGTTTCGATACGAAAGAGACCAGCGTCAAATAACGGGATAGAAGGACGACATGTCGCAAATTGGCGTACCTACGAAGCTGCTACAGGAGTCATTGGGCCATGTCATCACCTGCGAGCTCAAGACTGGTCAAGTCTACCGGGGAAAGCTTTTCGAAGGTTTGTAGCGATGGGAATACTGCGAGAAGCAGGCAAAGGAATACTACTGATGCTTGTTGGATGTACACAGCTGAGGACAACCTGAATATCTCGCTCAAGGACATCACCGTCACGCAACGAGATGGAAGAGTCACCCAGCTCGACCAAGTCTACATCAGAGGGCCTATGATCCGCTTCTACATCGTCCCAGACATGCTGGCGAATGCTCCTATGTGTGTTGGCTATCTGCTGGGAACTGGCTGTCTTGAATGTTGCAGGCTGATATTCTGCATTATGCCAGGTTCAAGCGAATTGGCGCCAACGCCATGCGAGGTCGTGGTATTGGGTCAGCGAGAGGACGTGCAACTATCCAAAGAGCGGCGAGTAAGTGCAATGCTGTTTCGTGGGCGCTGAGCGTTGATTCTGACCTGGTTCTTTCTTGCGATTTACAGACAGACGTTCGCGCGGACGAGGAGCAGCTCGTTAGAGTATGGCTTTCGATGTGTGATTGCGCAGGAGTGTCGAGGTGCTCGAGAAGAACTACCAAGTGTATTAGCTATCTGTTTCTGCTATCTATACCTCTTTTTCTTCTGACATCCCATCACGTAATGGCCGACATTGAGCGGATAGACGCAGCTCTGACGAAGCTCGACGCTATTCGCTATGCTCTGCCAGCCATACTTGCAGCAGTTTCCAGCTCGTCGACGTCGGGCAGCAGCAACGAAGAGCGTCTTGCAATCTATACGAACAGGCTGAAGCAGGCGGATTCCAGCATTGACGAGTTTGAGCGCAGCGCAGCAGGATTGCAGGGTGCGCATGACACTTGCTACCTTCCTGGCCTTTTGACGTGACGAGCTCTGTCAGGCCTCCTCGAAACCTTGAAAGCGAGAGACGATTATGCGAAGATTACGGCGTCTGGCAGCTACGACAGACTGTACGAGACTAAGATAACTGCTGCAAGCATGGCCTTGGTTGTGCTGAGATGACCTGTCATTCAGCCGACGAGATCCTTACACGTTCAAGCAATCCACACTTTCATCTTTGAAGGACCCAAAGGCTACTTGGGTCAATGTTCCTTATCCCACAACATCAGGCTCAAGCGAAGTGAACTCCGTAGAGAAGCTCATCAATGTGTTATCGGATCGCATCACGAGATACCCGGTTTTGGAGATTCAAGCGATGCCAACGAAGGAAAACAAAGGCATTTTCATCATTACCATTAAAGAGTGTGCCAAAGTCTTCGTCTTCCTGAAATGGTCTGTAGACGCACCCATGTTCCAACGCTTCAGCATTGTAGGCGTGAAAGAGGATGTATGTCACAAGCTCCCACTTCCTGAAGGCATATGGAACCTGATCATGATATGACTGCAGAAGAGAGCTTACGAAAGTTCCGACTACGCTCTTTGGCGCAATGTTGGCCTAGAAGCGGGCGAGGCATACAGAAGGCACGGAGGAACAGAGACCCTCAATGTGGATTGTATCTTTGTAAGTACAGAATGTCTGCTGCCATCAGGAGTAGATGAACTGACTCGATCCACACTTCAGTCTTTATTAGCGGCCTACGCCTCGCCGCACAGCGACGCTTGCAGTAGCGATAGCTGTCAACGCGTCTTACACCAGAACACATTACTTCCGCCTACAACAAGAGCCTATCAAGCTGCTCGACCAACAGATCACAGTACAGACTCCGGCAAGTCGAAGACGGCGAGCTGGCGACCGTACCATCCACAATGTCTGCCAAGCACAAGCTAGTACAGACAGAGTGTACGAAGAACGCTTCTGGTACCCTTGAATTCAGGCTCGATCGCAACCTCTTGAGGTAAACAAGCGAGGAACACGCAAACAGTGCCATCATTCGAAACTGGACCGACAGCAGGCACCACCCGCCTCCCTCTCGTTTCCACTCTGACGCTCGACGATTGTTGTCCTTCTACCGACTAGTCTATACATATACACAAGAAACGAATAGTAGGACAATAGGAAGGGATTTGGGAGATTCAGAAGGGATTGGGCTATTGGCTTTTTTCACGACCATACAAACGACAACAATTCACGATTCATAACGACCTCAATAATCTACAGTAATAATGAAGCTATCTCTCGTATCCACTATTCTTTTCGCCCTCTCTGGGCTAGTCGCTGGCTTCTCCGACAAACAAGGCAAATCGGCCACGCCCGCGAAGCCTGGCAGTCATATTGGTCATATCAAGCACGCGCCTCACAAAAGGGTCATCATGGCGAAGGCAAGACTGGAACATCAGATCTCTGAAGAGTCTGTAGACAAACCTGTCCATTCCGGACCTGCTTCGTTGGAAAAGCGGAGTTTCCGAGGTCAGGGCACCTACTTCTATCCTGGTCAAGGTACGTCTCCTGTGCTAGAAGGCTGTATTCAGCAGGCTTACGATATTTCTCCTACACTAGGCGCGTGTGGCTGGACTGCATCGTCGAAAGACCATATCGCTGCACTTAATCACGACCAGTATGGTGACATGGGCGGCCGCTCATCACTCTGTGGACGCTGGATCTGGATTAAGAACGTCCAGACCGGTCAAAGCACCAGAGCACAAATACAAGGTGAGGCGCAGCACTACTAACGACCATGCGCGCTGGCTCATTCCATTCTTGTCGAAAGACGCTTGTCCAGGATGCCAGTATGGCAGCCTAGATTTATCGCCGGCGGCTTTCGACGATTTGGCACCGGAAAGCCAAGGTGTCGTGCAGATTGAGTGAGTCCGCCATCGTTTGCCCGTCAGAAACATTTGCTAATCTTCTGACTGTAGATGGGATTTCGCATGAGCTCGTTGCCATACATCCTGTTCTCATTCACCTGGCAAAACGATAGACACAAGACACATTCAACGTCCTTCCTTACGACATTAACGATCATCACACGACCTGCTGTAGACTACGCAAGGGTAATGCTGAAGCAGAGCACTAGTTCTGGCTTTCAATGTTGTACTTTCTGTCACGATGATATTTCACTGGATATGAACACTCTATGTAACGATAACGCAGACTCCCTTCTGATACAGACGTCACGGACGTACTGCTTCTCCTAATATACATGTATGCGATGCTCGTAGCAAGCAGAGGAAAGGTTAGGCTGTACAAAACCGTAAGATTTGCTGATTCGTAATAATTGCTCCATCCTGGTTCGTTACGTGCACATCGACAGCTTCAACTCTTCAAGATCGCCTGCGCCAGTTTCCGGGCGATCAGGCGATGAATTGTCGAGGACGGGTTGAGCCCATCGTACCAGACATACTGATTTGGCGTTGCGCACGTTGTCGACAAACATGATTGGCCAGTGTTTGTGATATTGTACTATGGAGCATGGTCAGCACGCGAGAGTACTAAAGAGAAAGACTGGACTAACCGATGACGCTTCCGAGATAACTTTGTTGAGGAAACTATATTCACCGACGCCGTCAGCGCAAGTGACAATGGCCGAGAAGCAGAACATACCTTTCAGCATTGAAAGTAAACACGGTAGTAGCATTCAAAGCGGCAGCAACGCCGGCCAAGCCATTATTGAAGTGGTCTGTCAAGTTTTGGAAGATATCCACAAGATTCTGGTTGTTGCCAGCCAAGCTTTGAATTTCCGGGAGTAGATTACCTTGCGGGAGTGAGACAAGCGCAAAGTCGGGGAGGGGATGGTTGGTCGGCGTCGCTGGGATGAGCCAGCTCAGCGAAGTACCCAGCGTCGATAGCATCGAGTCGACCCCGACAGTCGCGGCGCCCAGGACGTCATTGGGATTGGTACCCATGGCTGCTTGCCAGATAGTGACAAGCTGCTCCATGCCTGAGCAGCCAATGTCAGTTGGAAGAAATGCGGCGAGAATCGCTATGCCGTACCTGCCCATACTGTAACGAGAGTCTTGTTGCCTGCCGTTGCAGCAACGGTCGCGTTGCCGTTGTCCAGGTCCTGCAGATATTGACTGACTTGCTGGGGCACATCCGGGATTGGCGCGTACGTGACGGTCTGAATTTGATTGATCAGCACAGCGCGACACGCGAGAAAGGATTAGAAACCTTACATTGTTGACAAAGGCACCAGAATACGCGTAGTCGAATGACAACGCGCTCCCGCCGCCAGCGCTCTGAGGGCCAATTAAAGGCGCAAGATAGTCTGTGAACACGAGGCCGTTCGAGGATCTGCCATTATAGTACTGTCCATCCTTCAGCGTAGATACTAATTCAGCAGAGCGCGTGTGGCCATTATCTGCGCAGGTAAAGTAGGTCAACTCTGGCAGACCTCGCAGATCAGCACGACATACCAGCGTAGCTTCCGCCGAAGGAGACCATCGACATGTAGCCCCCAGCACCTCCTGAGCCTGGGACAGCCGTAGAAGAGGCCGAAGACCGACTTGCGTCTGTAGACGAGGTCTTCGTAGGATCGTCTGCAGCGATTCCTGCGTCTTTTCCACCACTGGCGCTGGTGTCTCCAGTTCCCATGCCTTTAAGCTTTGCTGCATTCTGCTGTGCTTCTAAGTCTACTGCATTCTTTCTCCAGACGCCGATGCCGGCACCGGCGCCAGCTAGAGCGAGCAGAAGAAGCACTGCCGCTACGATGAAAATGGTACGCCTTCTGCGCTTCCGTCTCGCTGCAGCATGTGCAGCAACGGTGGCACCAGGCGTCTTCTCAAATCCACCATTCCCGAATCTAGGCGATAGTGGGACAGGTGAACGCCCGAAAAGGTTCCACGCAGATGCTTGGAAATCATTGTTCTCGGAAAGTGTTTGAAAGCCCCTCTTCTCGTCGTCTGAGAAGCGGGACGATGGTTTGGGAGAGCTCGCTCTGCCATGCGAAGCCATTGCGTTCGCGCCGGTCGTGAAGGGATAGCCATTGGAAAGAGAGAATGGTCGGTCCGAGTTCTTGGGCTTCTCTGAAAAGTCCTCATCCACCGACTCGATTATTGACAAGTCTCCTAAGGAGTTGTTGTGGATGTGTCTAGCTGCCAGAGCTTCGCGCACGGTTTGCATCGAAGACCTCGGATTCGCCTCTCCCGCTTTGTCTGATATATTGTTAACGGGGTTGGAGCGTCGTCGAAGGTGAGTCGGATCCGGAAAGGCAGAGATGTCGTTGGAGTAAGTGGAGGAACGAGCTGATTGTACACTGTCGCGCTGGATGACAGGTGTGCCAAAAGACGCGCCTCCATAGGCGTCTGGAGAGGAATTGCTGAAACGATGGTGTGCTACAGTGATTGTAGGTGGTGCGAAAGGCGGAACTCGTGTTTCTTCCTCTTGGATGGGCGAAGTGGAGTCTGAAGGTCGGCTGAAAATAACATTGATTAGGTCTATCATTAGTACGCCCTCCTGTGTTCATAGCTTACAAAGGTCGAGAGAAGTGCCGTCTAGGCTGTTGCGACGGCACAGGTGATGCGCCAACGGATGGTGAGTACGGGCCGTTTGGTTCGAGGTCGGTCACGTTCAGGCGCGGTAATTGATCTTTGGAGCCCATCTTTCTCAGAGCTGACAGCGAAGGCGACTCTGGCGGTCTTTGCGTTGACAAAGCTGGGTTGAATGCCGATTGTCGCGCGTCGAGACCTTGCTCCAGACTCCATCTTTCGTAAGGCGTCGTAGCGGTAGTGTACACGGAAGCTGTATCCGCTGTACTGTGTATGTTGTTTCTTCCATTGTTCTGAAGATTCAGACGCGGCATGGGAGGCGCCAGCGATAAATGCTCAGTCGTCGTTATGCTCGGAGCTGAAGATTCGCGTCCATGGCCTCGGTCGTCTTCCATGTATCGTTCATAGATGCTGTCTACCACGGTATTTCTGTCCATACTGAAGTTGTTGTTGCTGGCTTTTCCGCAGCGCAGCTGCGTTCCCTAAACTATATGCAGGCGCGAGTGAAGGTGTGACTTGAGAAAGGCGGCCAGCGTCTTCGTCGTTCGTGGGAGTATCGATTGGTTCCGAATAGACAGGAGCTCTAATGACTGACTGATTGTCGCAGAGGATCCGTGCGTCCTGCGCCTGTCAGAAGAAGAAAAGCCCAACAAAGGCATGCTCGTGATCGGCCTAATCAACGCGCGCGTGCCTTACTCGCGCAAAACAAGCAAGACACGGCCCGACCATCAACAATGCAGCAGCAGCAGCTTCCGACGCTTTGAGTGCTTGTTCACCGTCGCCGGAACCAGTATCCAACGCCCGCAGACCAGCTAGAAGGGCTGCCTATGTTTTCCACGCGATGCCACCACTTGTGAGGCAGCAGAAGCATCTCGCCTGCCTTCAGTGTCACGCCAAGCGCCTCTGCTGCTATCACGTCTATGTAGGATTGCGAAGGCGAACCTTGCGTAATACTCACGCCTGAAACCTTTCCTTCTGTCTGTTCAAGCACAAAGTCTACTGGAGAAGTATTTCGCAGGAACGTCTCATCTGATGGACGCTGCATGTATGAAGTCATCTTGGGCGTCGGCGGCAGCATCAGAAAATGCTTGGCTGTATTGCTATTCATGCTCGTGCTAGCGAGACGGAATAGATTGATATAGGGGTCGTAGTGCAGCGGCGTGATCTGATCAACAGGACCTCAGACTACATTGTGTCTTCCGCTGAATCTCACTTACGCTTCCGCCTCCACCGATGAAGAAAGACGACTGGTACAAGTCCACCAGGTGCTTGGATATGCTATCGTAGATAATTTAGCGATGTCGACGTGTTTAGTGTTAACTACATACCTCTCCTGCAGAAACTCTGGCGGGTTTAAGATATCTTGAAGTGAGGACATCTGAGAAACTTGTCAGCTCGACCTTTGCATGAAGTTATACGAATCCCCACATCCTCAAGTCCACGCCATTGCGCAAGATAGACCTGCTTGCCTTTCATCTTGCCTTGTTCTCTCCCATCGCGGAGCCATTCCAGATAGAAAGCGAGCGGGAGTTGGACTTTCTCCACGTCCTGATCATATCTGCCTATCTCCAGGTCCACAACGCATGTTTGCGATGCTGGGTCTTTCAGCAGAATATCGATGATATCGATGCGCTCATAGTCCGGAGTCTTGGGTATCAGATGGACCGGAGTAGGGGTTTCTGCCTGCAACAGCTCTTCCTGAAAGGTCTTTAGAGTTATATCTTCGAGGTACATCTGCCTGACAGCCTTGGGGACGAACGAAGCATATCGAAGTTGCATGCAAGATGTCGCTTTCTTGCGTAGCAGCTTAGATCTAGAGCTTGAGCAGGCTGTACGAATTAGTCCAACGCTGCAGCAATTCATCATCGTATCATTTAGTCTCAGATTTGGTAGAAATCCAACCCACGAAGCCGTTCTTTGGTCCTTCTCGCAGGGCAACTTCAACCCTGTTCGGCCTTTTTGATACGTTCGTCAGCAGGTTGCAGTTGAGCGTAGCTACCTCAAGGATCTCCAGAAGAACACGCCAGACGAGCTGGCTTCGTGTTCCTGCCAGCAGCCCCTAATCTATGGGGGTTCTTCCAAAGCGACTTTCTCACGCCTACCACTACGATGACCGGCTGCAAGGGAGCATACACTGCGAAATACTCGTACTCGAGCGCGGAAGCTGGGTCGCCCTGCCTATATATCGCATGGAAAGCCAGGCGGCCGGATCCAAGACGGTACTCTCTGGATTCATAGAAAGCAGCAGCAATAGGCGCTTCAGAGTCATACTTAGCTACACGAAAGGAAGCTCAAGACCATCGCACTGGCTGCTCGACCATGACATCGTCTGCGCTTTGCATTTCGATGGACGCATTCGGCCTATATCTGAACATGGTCAGCTTGCTCAACCTTCCACTTCACATCATTGACAGGCACTAACTAGATCTATATGGAAGCTATCCGGCAAGGCACGTTCGAAAATCCTCTAGACCTGGCAGCAACAAGCGAAGCGTCAGAACTAGCCGCTCTACATCCACATATACCGAAAGAGCAGGATCAGCCTTTCTGCTGGCAAGCAAGATCTGACAAGTATCCTCAGCTTACCACTCTTCCCAAGTGTGCTACCTCAATAGACGAATTGTCGTCCATAAAGCTGGAACTCAGCCGATGCAAGCTGCAGAAGATCAAGAGAGGTGTTTCTGTTTTCCCATCCTCTGTGCCCAGAGAGATGTCCACTCGAGCAGACAGACAATTTGAAGTGCTACGAAAGAGGCACGCCGACCTGCCGCATGAAATACTGTAGGTTATTATACTTGTAGAAGACGTTCGCAGCAATTGATGGAGGATCTCTGTAGTGTCGACGACACACCTGAAGACAAAGTGTCAAAGCAAGAAGTCGTCTCTGACTTCGAATACTCATCAGACCCATTTGTAGAGTTCAAGCTCTTTTATAAAGATGGTCGTAAGTCCGCATGACATTACAGCTTGAGCAAACGTTGAAAAGCCGTGCGTCTTCAGCCACGCTCGAGCGCCTCGGTATCAAGCCTACGGACGCCCTTCCGTCAAGAAGACGAGGCGGAACTCGTTGCGGTACATCTGCGCCTGCGGTCAAGTCTGAGACTCCAGCCTGGATGCCCGAAGGTCCATCGACAGTCGCAGAGCAGCGAGCGGCCTTTGCGCGTATGCAGGAGGCATTGCGAAAGCCTGTCGCAGAACAACTGGTTACGAAACCCGTCAATCCGCAAATCACACCAGCGAAGCGCTCTGCTCCTCCTTCTATATTCAAGCCCCCCAAATCGGTCTCCTTTACCTCTGTGTCGCCTGCGAAGGCGCGTGCTAGCGCTAGTTCCGTGGATGGCCCACGCAAGAGGCTGGCAAAACGCAACAGCCGATGCGACGGACCTCATGCGAGTTCCTCACGGCTCGTTTACTCCAGCAAAGGTTCCTCCTCGTCTACAGATCCCTCCAAACGGCTTCGGCTGCAGGACAGCTCCGAAAAGCAGAAACCCAGCATCGTAGAGCGTAGTCGCCCCCCGGCGGCGCCGTCCCTGGCAAGAAAGACGGGCTCAACCTCTTCATTGCCAACTTCAGGAGATCCTGAAAGTTATTCTGCTTTGTCATCGAGCAAAGCCGCACGATATCATAAGCTCGCTCGACGAGCGCCTCGAGATCCTCGGAGTCCATCGCCAGATACTAGCAACAGCTATCCAATGAGTACAGTTCAGGCGCCTCCGACTCCCCCTTCCATGCATTCGGACTCAGACAATCACGCTCTGCCGAATATAGATTCAGACAATGAATCGCTGCCATCCATTTCTGACCTAATTCGAGGTCGTAAACCTGCAATGCCTAAGGCGCGAGTCTCTGTCGACTCCGGCGCGCCTGCCTGGAATTCTAGCCAGGCGAACCGTACATCGGTACGAGAAGAAGCACTCGTTCCAGCGAGCAACCGTCCAACGCTGTTACCGAAG
The DNA here is from genome assembly GCA_001972285.1 of Erythrobasidium hasegawianum. NCBI lineage: Eukaryota > Fungi > Basidiomycota > Cystobasidiomycetes > Erythrobasidiales > Erythrobasidiaceae > Erythrobasidium > Erythrobasidium hasegawianum. The sequence continues at coordinate 64,391 of BCII01000004.1, read as the reverse complement.
TTCCGGAAGGCCATGTCTACAACGACAGACATAGACAGCGATATGGGCCTCGATGCTCCTCCACCAAATCCGGCTCCGCTTGCCGGACCTGCGATGGCGATACCAGCACAAGACATGGCGGCGAAGTCACATGCTCACCAGGCATCAGGACCAGTTGCCGACCCTGGCGGTAGACCGCTTAGTCCGTCTCACACTCTACCGATCGAACAGAAGCCCCGCATTCCGCCTACGCCTAGCTCCATATCGACCAGGGCTAAGAAGCCTCTCACGATGATTGATCTGACCTTGGATTCGGAAGAAGAGGAGGATAAGAAGGTGGTGCCGATTCCCGCTAGCACCCCAATAGTAAGCACGAGCGGAGGAGCAGGAGTCGAGCGTAATGCAAAAGCGCGGCAAGAGGCGAAGGACTTTCTTGAGTCGCTGGGCATATTGGATGACATGAATGTCGAAGACCTGTTAGGAGCTGGCTTCAAGAGCAGGAATACATTCGCACCTCGCTTGAAGTGCTGTGCTGAAGAAGACAGAAACGCTCTGCTTGGTGACTTGCGACAAAGCATGGGTCGCATAGATTACTGTGAGTCGCTTCTGCAAGGAAGATGAAAATGAGCGCTGATGGTCAGATTTCCAGCGATTCTTGCTGGCTTTTTGAGAGGACAAGGTATCGAGTGTTGATATATGACTGGAGTAAACGTGGTTATTGTAATGAGACCAATCGATGGCATCCGATGGTATACCCAGTATCGGTACGGTTTCGTAAATACAGCTTTTGACGAAACGCCTGGCGCAGATGTAATACAGAGTTGGAAAAGGGCTTTGCTGTATTCTGTCACTTGCTGATGCGGTAGCTGCACTAATAGACGGATGGAGATAGATCCATTATCGATAACCTGATATGCCCCTGAGAAGAGAATGGTACAACAACATTGAATCCTCCTACTTCGTCGATGCGATAATTCGAAAGGTCTGTAAGATATGCAATGTATGTGAGTGACCATGCTGGTTCAGCTTATTGCTTGCTTCACCTAGATCTCTCGAAGCTGTCGACTTCGAGCATCCGGCTAGTTGGGCTTTCCAGCACGCATTCTGATACGTTTTGCCTGCATTAAAGATCTCGACAATCAGTAAAAGCTCCCATGAGCTTTCGGAATTCAACTTCAAGCAGACCTTGATTTTGCCAATCAGTTTCGCAGCTCTGCGACCAGGTCTCCTTTGCGTTGGTCCGCGTTTGCTTTCGTTCCTATACGCTCTTGGGACTGTGAAGCATCGTATCGCCAACCATGCTGGCTGCAAACGATCCGCCAGAAACGCAGGCTTTATCGATGAAGCGGCATTGAACAGCGAGTAGCGAGCCAGCGGCCTGAAGCTCGATAATATCGATGTAGCTGGACGTAGTAATTGTGGAAGCCTCAAGCGAGCAGGCGCTGCCATCTTTGAGCGACAAGGTTTCGGTTGTCAGAAGGCTGATGAACCTTTCCTTTCCACGTACAGAACGAGGATCTGATTCCAGCTAATCAATGGACAATACAGATATATCGCTGGATCTCATAGCATCTGGATCTCGGAGCTTAGCTGCTCGTGCTTTTGGAGCCTTATGTCTATGACCGCTGGAGCCGCTTCCTCCGGTGCTGAAGGTTCGCAAGCATCTCGCATTGGGTCTACATCCAAACTATGTCGCATCACGAACTAGACATTAGCGGTACTCAGTCCGTCGCCAACCAACCAGAGCTCACCCCGGACAATAATGTGTCGGCAGCAAGCAGCCTTGAGAGAACGCGCCGACTGCAAAAGCTCAAGCAAGAGTTCACAGGAGTCCAAGATCCGAATGTACGCTCACACCTGTTCCTGCATTGCGCCGACAATCAATTGACGAAGCTATGTCATTTCAGGCTGTAGTCGAAGCTCTTGACTATGCTATGCAATGCTTTCAAACTTCGCGAGATGATCATACGAAACACTTGCATCTACTTGCTGTCGGAGTCCTTGTTCAGATTATCAGCAGTGCTTCTCCTAAACACATACCCGCCAACATAGTGGAAACAATTTACGCAAGCCTGGAGAAGACTTCGCTCATGCAAAAGGCCGCTTCTGCTACGACTTTGGCTCATTTGCGCCTCCTCTATGTCACCCTGACGAAGTCCAACAAGATTCCGCCCAAGGGTGTCATGCAGAACATAGTAATGCGCTTGAAGGAGTGTATATGCTTTGGACATGCTCCGCAGCTCTCTGAAGGCAGACTTCAGCCTCGCGATCGCTTGACAGTCAGTCCTTCCATGAATACATTCATGCTTCCGGTAGCTCCCACGACTAGCAGAGCTCGGAAGGCCATCAGGAAGCGCGGTAGCAAGAGCAGTCTTTCAAGTGCAAGGAGTGACACATCGGACTCAGAGGCTTCAGTTGGGGCGAGTCAGGCTGTGGATCGGGCTACTATTCGGTTTGAAGCCCTGAAGTGCTTGACAAATCTGGCACAAGTAAGTACTATAGCATATGGTATTGCAAGATACTCATGTTTCAGTTAGATAGATCCAAAAGCATTGCATCCATACTGGCCAGTTTTCTTCGACACCAGCGGACCATCCCTGTTCGCTATCGTTCAAGCCGATCCGGCGCTCCCGGTGCGAGACATGGCCGTCCAAGCCTGTTGTCGAATGCTCACCCGCAGCAAGATCTACCTGGGCTTGGCCAAAGAAGCGTATGTGCATTAACTCAGCATTAACGATAGAAGCGCACTTAAATTCTAGTTTTACCATGTAGCACCGCAAAGTCAGCTTTCACATCGCTGTCCGAAACTCTAGCCAGTATCGCGTCTCGGCTGAATCAGCTAGTCGCTGAGCAACTGGCCAGACGAGATTTTCCCTCTCTGGCGAGTGGCAATAAGGAATATTTGCTCGAAGTTAGTCAAACACTTTGACGTCCTGCGATGGTAGCGTCAGCACTGAAATGCGTATGCTCCTGCACAGTTGACAGATGCCGTGTTGGCGAATACACCGTATGATCAGTTACAGCAAATATCCTTGCTGCCTCTGATCCGCAATCTATTGAGCTTATCTTACTCTGAAGGTGCGGCGAAGTGTTAGGTCATGATGCCAGCTCAAATGACACAATTTCCCTCTCAGACACGACACCCGCATCTTCTGCTCTTCCGGTCCTGTCTCGAGCTATAGATGTTTCCGCTAGCAGGGTTCATCTGCGCAGGAATACTTCTCAAGTCGTCCTGAACGCGATATTAGGTGCACTAGCCGAAGTCAAAAGCGGCCAAGCAACGCAAAAGAGCTGGGCTGTCCTCGCTGCACTGGCGAGTCGACTGCCCCATGAAGGCCTACTATCTGCAGCTTGCGACACAATAAAAAGCTCTTTCCCCAGCTCAAACCCCGATATCAGGCTGAAGCAGGTCGAGATACTCCAAAAAGCTAGCGCGCAGCCAATCCCAGAAGGTTATCCAGATCTAATCACCACGATCGAAACGATGACTCTGCAACTACAATCTGTTCCATCCGACATTGCCTTCCAATCCGAATTAGCGAGACTTGTATGCCTCAACTCCAGGTTCCTCTCTTGGGATAACGAGGTGCGTCGGCCTTGCTTGAGCGTGCCATGAGTTCGATCTTACCTTCCGACTAGACTCTCCGGGTGAAGTTGACATGGCTTCTGGGATGTCTCGTCTTGGATGCAAACAAGGCCACTCGAGCCGGCGCCTACAGCTGTATAGCGGCGATATTGCAAGAAGATCCTGTGCAGCTGGTGAGCAAAGCTAGTATATGATGTTTCAAAACTGACTAACGTCGTGAGACAGCATGCACAGTTCAGTCACAATCTGCTGAACACATTGATCCGTCAAACCACCGAAGATCCTGCGCAGGGTGGAAAAGCCGAAGCTATTTGGTGCCTTGCCAATGTCTGCGATTCATCCGAAATCTCTAAGTAAGCTGATCGCATCTCAATCCAGTCTAAGGTAGTTAATACGTCTGCCAGGACTCATGTGCAGTCTGCATACTGGATATACGAAGTAGCGGTGTCAGCCGCAAGTACTATGGGAGCAAGTCGTGAGGCTGAGACCGTAGGCAATCGACGTCGCAGCTATGAGCTATTGCTGACTGCTTGGCAGATACGGACGAGTGCTATTCGTATAATGGGCACCGTACTCGCCTCAGACGCGTTGGACGTAGAAAAACGGCTAGTTGGGATCAAGGTCCTTGTGGCCACGCTCATCGACTCGTCTGCAAAGGTGAGTGGCCGTTCAAGACATCGAATCGTTCAACGTTTATGGTATCTTTTGGTATCTTTGAACCTACTCTAGATCCAGTGGAATACGGCAACCTCACTTAAAGGGATTCTAGCAGTTGCATCGCATGGAGAAAGTCAGTCTCTCATTATTAACGGGATCGTCAGAGCGCTACTACAGAGCGGGAATGTCAAAGTTTGCGGCTCTCTTATTGGCGCGCTGGAGATGGCTTCCGAACTACCATACCACAAAGGCATTAAAGATATCCTAGAGCAAGTCAAGCAGAGATTGGCGACATTAAACGATCTACCTTTTGAGGAGTTCGCTCGACTGGAGCGGACGCAATTTGCGGTAAATTTGCATTCCTATCTTCTAATATGCATGAATGCTGCCAAACAGCTCACTTACAACCCCTTTTCTGTATTCTACTAGCTCCAAAAGCTGATAGAGCGAGTCAGCCACTAGGTTTCGACAGCGATGCGCAGTACTTTCGCCTATTTCGCGAAGTGCTACAAGAATCACAAAGGTCAGCCGTTGAGTTAGACATAGAAGACGGAGACATACAAGAGTCCAAGTATCTAAGATCCTTCTTCTATTGACTGCTTCTACGTCTAAGCTAGGCGAGCCGTATGTCAGCGGGCTCGTAAAGACGAAACCCGCAATGACCGCTGCGAGGATGACCACCAGGCCCATCACCATTTTGTATGATACCTCAGCTTGGGATCGAGGTCTACGCCTCGTCGAGAGGCCAGGAACAGAGATAGGGTAGTTAATGGTGTCGCTGAAAACAAAGTTGAAAGCGACGCCGGCCACGAGGGTAGACATGAGATGAGCCGGCAGATAGTGGTGCAAGAAGAGCTGTCGATTCATCGTCCAGAATGGAGCATAGTGGAAAAACCAGCCGAGGAGGAAGAAGCCGCCAGTATTGTATAGTCTATTGCGGACATCTGAAGAGTCGAAGTCATGTTGTTGTCAGCTTCTTGTCCCGCAGCGCGGATAAGGAGTGTACATACTTTCTGGAATAGCCTGAATGCCGCGCCTTCTTGCCAGCTGTTCTGCACCCAAAATACCTACAAACACGCTTAAAGCGAGCACGCAGAACCACCAGTCTACGAAATTGCCAATAAAGTATATCTGTTCTCTGCTAGGCGATTGACCCGTCCAAAACGATATACCAGACAGTAAGAAAGGCCAATTGATGGGCCCTGAAGCGTAGGGATGCGAATCTGTGAGCCCAGCATTGTGCTGGATCATGAGGATCTGCAGCTCGAAGAACTTGCGGAAGAAGTTGAGATGCTTCCTCTTCTTGGGCTTTTCTGGCTCGGGGCGTGCGATCTCGGTTTGATCTATCGCAAAGAACGAGAATCGGCCCAATGGTCATATCCGGCAGGCTTGATGCACTCACTGTCCTTCTTGATGATCTCCTCCGCAAACCAAAGTGTCGTAGGATCCTGAATGTTCTTGTTGCCGTTGATCTCTTGCTGTTTGTATCCCCATTCAGGAAGGACAGGCGTTGCTCTCGTCCACATAGCCACCCTTGTAGCCATGTGGATCAGCTTGAAGTGCCCAGATTTCGTCATCCATTGCTGTCCAGCATGCGCTTCGTCTATGTCTAATCTCCACGTCGTATCGTTGTATCGTGTAGTGTCGTTTGCAGGCCAGGTCGTGAACTCTTCGTTGGTAGCCATGAGAGGACATGCGACATCGTGTGTAAGGAGGTAGGACTGTGTATTGACGTGCAACAAGCGGACGACGTCATTGTGTCGCACGACTCGCCCTCGACCGTGGTCTGGAATATCTTTTGTAGGCTCTACTATCCAGTGATTGTTTGTATCATTGAATGGATAGCCTGTAACTTGCTGGCCTTGAGATGATATGCGTCCGTCGTCGTATTGCAGAGGATAGCGCTCAATATGCGAGTGCAGGAAAGCCTTTGTTTGACGATGTCGTAAGGTGACTGTATCGAAGTATCGGATTTCTACAGGCAGGGCGGTCTATTAATTGCCTGTTATAGGTGCAGGAATTGTTGATAATGCCATACCTTGTGCGTCGACAGTGAGAGGACTGCCAATGAGTGTTTCTTGGAAAGCAGGGCTCATGAAGTCATCTCCTGTACCGGAGTATGCTAGGACACGGAAGTGTACCCAGAACCAGAACATGTAGACGATAGCAGGCACGACGATCAATCCTAACACCCTCGCGAAGAAGTGTTGCGAGACGCGTTTCTACGAGAATAAGCGCACTTCAGATCTGCAGATGCGAACACTTGCAAAGAAAAGAGAGAAGCAGCTCACCATTGATAATCCTCGTCGAACATCAATTATATTCCACAAATCGATGCACACAGCAGCTCCGACTGTCAAGAACAAGAAGAGCCCGACCATCTTGCAGGAGATAGTAAGAGATAGGAATACTCCCGTCGAGATGAGCCACGACCACCATGCATTGGAGAACTCGCTGCGAACGCAGTTTGTCATGTTACTAAAGGGACACGTCTAGCCTGGGATCTAGCTTACTGGTACCGGAGCTTGTGGAAGCGGACATATGAGAAGAGTGCACATGCTTGGAAGAAGATCATAGGCGCGTCTAAAAGGATTAAACGCGTTTGGGTTACATGGGCGTTGTCTGGAAGGGGAAATGCATCAGATCGGAGCTTGGCAGAGACACCGGCGCACATACCAAAGCAGATGAGCATGGCAGACAGTATGCCAACCACCATCGGGAAACCTGATTCTCGCATAATGCCGTAAACAACAGCTGGGGTAAGACTTCCCAGGATGGCAGGGAGCGCTCGCAGGCCGACATAGGGCACTTCATTCTTGAGATAGTCATCTCCAATGTTCTCAAACTCGAAATGCCCATCATATCCAATGAGCCATCCTGCGAAACCTAGGAGGAGCTTTGCGAGCGGAGGATGGACATCGAAGAAGTACTCCCTCCGGATGTAGTATGATGCGAATTTGCCAAAGTGCACCTCGTCGAAGCTGAGGAAAGGACACAGAAACATGAAGGCGTTTCAGGCCAGGAACACGGCGCGACAGAGCAGCACTGGGACGCACACGACGCTTGTAGGATGCCAGATCTTGTAGAAGCGCACGACGCCAGCGAGCAGAGCAATTAGGGCATAGACGAGGAGCTCGAAGTGCGTGCTGAGGGCTGATGGGAGCGGGTCGTCGTACTGAGACAGCGTGAGCGCGTCAGGATGGTCCAATTCTTGCGCAGTTTCCGCCAGCACACCTTGCTACTGCTCATTTGGCTGTTGGAGGGCAAGCTGTATGCCAGGCTCTGCTTCTTGTCGTGTCCAGTGCCATAGTAAAGGTCATCCTCGTCGTCCATCCTGTCGCCGGCGGTCACTGCGCCAGCTCGTTTCGACGTCGTCGCTGCTCCTCCTGCAGCTCCAGCTCCAGCTCGACGCTGCGTAGGCTGCGTTAGCGTCGCCATACGACGTGATGGCCTTTTCGCAGATGGAAAAACACCAAACGTCTCTTTCGTCTGCTCCAACTCGGTCGCAAAACATGCCTCAAAATTTCAGCAATGCAGATATATACAGCTCGATACACTGACTTTGCCCAAAAATCACTATCCCACGACTGGCGCAACCCTTTGCGGTTGCTCTGCAGCTCGCCGTAATTTCACGCAAGCACGCAGAAACGGAGCAGTCGAAGATTCCTCCACGTCGAGAGTAGCTTTGTAGGAAGTGGGACGAGAGAGGCTGCTTCCTGCGTGGTCGACAGACGACTGCCTATGTTAGACATGCCTGGTCTGCATCTTGCTTGCAAGCTCCGTGCTTGTTGTACACTAGCGAACGAGTTTCAAAGTCTATAGTATGCATTTGACCTGCAATATGCTAAAGGAATATACAAGCAGAGCTATATGACAGGAGCGCTGCTCGCGATTGCATCTGCGGCAGAACGAGCACCAGGACGAGTGCTTTAGACATATACAGAGCGCCTAAAGTTGTTGTAGCGACCACGCTCCCTGTATCTATTGCCCTGTGTATTTGTAGATCGGCGCAGATCTTGGCGTCGTCGTCGCTCGTATGCTTCGTCTTCCCTTGATGTACTGGACGAAGCACTGGACGAACTTGTATCCGAGTAGCTCTCTCGCCTCGAAGAATGATGGCGGTGACTCGAAGTAGACTTTTTTTGGGGAGGAGCTCCGAAAAGAAAGTCTTCAATCGCAATGGCCGCTCCGCCGATAGGTTCAAGGACATTCTTCTCGTACAATCTGTCCAACTTGCCTGCCGCAGTGAGCGGCTTCTTCGTGTGATGCTTGCGGCCTGAAGGCTTAGGCGGACGATCGTCGTAGGAATCATATGAGTCGTAGTCACTTCCAGACAGAGAGGAAGTGGAGGGCCTGTGGAAAGAAGAAGGCCGCTGCGGCTGCTGCTGCATAGGCTGTATCATTGATGGTGGTCCTCCGTTAGAGGGCAGCGGCATGGCATATGCATACTGTTGTTGAGGTGGTGGTCTAGGCATCTGCTGCATCGGTGAGGGCTGCGAAAAGCTCGGAGGTCTATTCGTGTAGGCTGGCTGACTTGGCGGTCGCGGTACCGGGGCGACATCCATGTTTGCTGTCCCGTAAGACTGCGCAGGTGCGGTGTAGGTTCTTTTTGGCTTGTTATAGAGAAGTGGGAATTACCCGTAAATCGATTGTAAGCCTTTATCACTTCAAAGCTCTCTCTGATGGGGTAACAGATAACGCACAGGGTGTTTCCTCCGAGAACGTGCCACAATGGTGGGAAGGTATTCCTGTGGTATATCTTCGCCGTATTGATTGTAGTAGTCCGCAGCGGCTTTGGCATCACAGTATTGGGGAAGCAGGGGATAGTCGCTAGGCTTCTTTGCAGGACGAGCTGGGGCGTACGGGCTATAGACACTCATGATGCGAGCCTTCCAGAGGCTATTGAAGGTGTTGATACCGGTATGAAGATGATGTTAACAAGCGGGGCAGGGCGAGCGGAGAGACAAGCTGAAGGGGAGGCTTCACAAAGGCGAACAGATAGGGCTGCAGCAAGGCTGGCAGCACAACCGGATGAGTTCCATTCGTAAGCTGCGGATAGTATGCGAAGCCAGCTGACAGAAAACGATCTTCTCTTAAAGGCGACTGGTGATTCCCGCTCATCGGCTACATGGCTTCTTCCGACAAGGTCCCTGATGTTCAAGCTGGACCGTCCCAAAGCAGTGATGTGAACGATGTCAAGAAGGAGAAAGCACCAAAATCGCGAGGCCGGCGCGAAGATACGCCAGAAGTGCGAAACTCGAAGACTCTGTCGTACATCTTGCGGCATGGAGCTGCGAAGGAAGGTCTCAAGATGCGCAAAGATGGATTCGTGCGAGTCGACGAGCTGGTTCGTCAGTCCTGTTTCGTCTGGGATCAAGATGCGATACGATTTCTGAGACAAAGTCGTCTTCTTCAGCTCAAGAGACCGAAGCTGAAAGAAGTAGATCTTGAGACACTCAAGAAGCTTGTAGAGGACAACGACAAGAAACGATATGCGCTCGCCGAAGAACCGAATCCTGATGACCCCGAAGGACCTATGATTCTATGGATACGAGCTAACCAAGGACACTCGCTCGAGGTGGAAGATATGAAGTTTGAGACTATCAAAAGCCCAAGCGAATGCCCTGTGGTCGTGCACGGTACTTTCCAGCGATATTGGCCAGCAATAAGTTTGTAAACTCCAATTGGCGTTCTGGTACAACGGCTCACGAATAATACCTACAGGAGATCAAGGTCTGAATAAGATGAACCGTCATCACATCCACTGCGCGTCAGGGCTGTTCGGGGAGGCAGGCGTGACGAGCGGTTCGTCTTCAGATACAACTTGAGATCCTAGCTCATATTCAGATTTATGCAGGCATGCGAGCGAGCTGTGACGTCTATGTCTACATCGACATCGAGAAAGCCATGGCAGGTGGGCAGCTCCACAGTCCTTCCAGTCCTGATTCCGGCTAATTCGACCTCGCATATAGACGACATCGTGTTCGAAAAGTCTGCGAATGGAGTCATTCTCACAAAAGGCAGGGATGGCATACTGGATTCAAAGTACTTCCAGAAAGTCGAAACTAAGAAAGGCGAGCACTTATGGCCGGCAAGCAGTGATCCGCCAGCCCCGTAGTAGTTCGTGGATACATCGTTATGATTATATACCCGTCTTTAGCTACCCACGACAGTATTTCATCCCAAGCTTCTGAAATATACGCGCCTCTATCACTTCGCTTGACTCGGCCTTCGGGGATTCTGCCAAAGCGTCTCCTTGCTTCTGTGCGATCTTGTGCGAGCTTCACTGCCCTCCTGCGCGCTCATCGCCTGTCCAACTCGTCTGCGTAGCTCTCAAAACCATCGTGCCCTTTCCTGCGAAACATGGACAAGACCATCTATTTGACGCGACATTGCGAGGCAGAGCATAACGTCGATGAGCGATGGCATATACCCGATGCGAACCTCACATCTCTGGGCCGCCAACAAGCGAAAGCCCTGAACGAAACGACCAAGAACAGCGTTCAGGATGACGTTGAGCTGGTTGCCAGTTCTCCGTTAAGGTGACACGCATACAGGCTTTCTACTAGGTAATACATGCATACTCATGATGATGATGGACAGGCGGACTATGCAAACGACCCTCGATGGATACCCGAAAGCTATCGAAAGACTCGGTGGAAGAAGCAAGATTGTTCTGGTTCCTCAGGCTCAGGAATGTAACGATTGTAAGCTCGAAAGTCCCCAATTCGACGCAGTCCGAGAAGCAATTGACTGAGAGCCGGAACAGACCCTTGCGATACTGGATCCGCCAGAAGTGAGCTGGAAAAACAGGCAGAATTCAAAGGGCGTAAGTTAGCTGGCTTCCTTTACATCCTCACACGCGCTTATGCTGACGCTGGATCAAACAGTCGATTTCTCTCCTCTGGTGAGTTGGCGTCGGTGACTTCTATCATAGATTAGGCTATAGCTCACATGACCACTCTATGCTAGACCGATGACTGGATATCCAAAGCTGGTTTCTATTCGGCCGATGTGGACGCCTTGAAAGCGCGAGCCAGATATGTTCGCCAATTTCTGCGCAAGAGACCGGAGAAGAAGATAGTGCTAGTCGCGCATGGCGATATCTTGCGCTACATCGTCTTCGGTGAACAGAATGGAACACCTTGGGCGAACGCCGAAGTCAGGAAATACAAGTTTGCTAAGGACGAAGATGAGGATGCGTACCTTGTGCAAATCAAGACGGAAGCAAAGAAGGGTGACGAAGAGCCTACGAGCTCGACGGCTACACAAGACAACTAGACATTTCATTCTTCAGTAAAGTAAACTGTTTCTGACCTTATTCTGCGTTAGAGCATAATCTAGAATCTAGATGTACAGACAACGTGAGCATAGCACAGCGAGGGAGTCTAAACAGTTGAGTATGCTTTCCTCTGCTCGGTATCTTCCTGTGCACACTAAGTGGGTCAATCTGAACTCGTTGATAACCCATCATCTTCGGCCATCTCGAACCTCGCATGCGCTGAGGCACAGCTCACATCCTGCGTACTGACCCTGGCTTGTCACTTCCGCGACCGCGATGGAATGCTAAAGGTCTCCTGAATGACGTTGGATGAGTCCCAAAGACGGCCATAATTTCTGGCCTTCCGCTGTTTGACGTGTCTTGGATTACGTCTCGATATGACCAGATCACATCACGTTCGGAACGAACAAGTGACACGACTGGTCCCAGCTCGCCGTGGCGAGCACGCCCGCCTCATACAGACTCCACGCCAGACCGACCACGAACTCCTTGTGCTCTGCATATATGTCTGTACACCTTCCTTGACCAGTTCCAGGCGGTAAAGGTGCGCTACCGGGTGGTAGATTTAGGTTGTCGAGCTTCCAGACTCGGGCAGTCATGTCGTAGCCTGAACTCGCAAGTATATCCGCTGAATGTGGAGACCAAGCTACACGACGGATCGCATAGTCATGTCCTACAAGAGTAGCTATACAGCTACGTCCGCCATCCGCTTGTGCTACCGGTTGAGGCGAATTGCTGGCCATACGTAAGTCGTGTATCCTCACTGTCCTGTCCACAGAGCTTGTTGCAATGATAGGAGGCTGATATTTGTTCCAATCAAGCGATAGCACCTCGGTCGGATGAGCTGCTATGGTCAGACTAGCTTGAGGTGGAGGAGCATTGGCTGCTGAGGCTGCTGGACCTTGCGGCGTACTCCGCAGATCCCAGATTTTGAGGAGACCGTCCGAAGAGCAAGAAGCCAAGCTGTCAGGCTGGTGGGGAGAGAAGAGGGCAGCATATACGCATGCTGTATGTGCATTTATAGTCTGTATCGACGCAGGCCGCTCGGGCGTCCACTACTAGCACATAGAGCAGTCAGCATGAGCTACAGCTTCAGCGAGCATAAAGCGGTCGCACTATCTTCACGGCATGATCCCAAGAGGCAGTCGCAAAGAGGTCCTTTTTGATATTCCCCCAGTCAAGGCTGAAGATCTCGCGCGTGTGTTCATGCCAGCTACGTATCGGATAGTCCTGAAAACAAGCTCAGCAATAAGCACCTCTGTGTCGAAACACCGGCTTGACCGGTTAGATAGATTTACATTCAGGGAGATATCCCAGAGCTTTATGCTGCCATCGCCTGAAGCAGTTGCGAGCTGATTCTCGTGTATCTCGGACCATGCGACATCAAACAGGCCGTCTTGTGTATCGAATCTGTTCGTTTCTCCTCAGCATCAAGTCCAGCAGTACCCGGCAAGCGGGAAAGTCGAGACGAGCATCGTACTTCTTGTCTCCTGCTCCGTTCTGAGCAACATTGCTGATGTGCAGGCGTCCATTGCCAACGAGCCCAAAGTTGGCTGAAGACGCTACCGCCAGGACTTGCGGGAAGAAGGGCGAGAAAGCCAGCGAATAGCCAGCATAGCCATCTGTGCGAATGCGAGCAAGAGTCTGACGAGGTCCAGAGGGGCCCGGTGGAGGTACCTGCATTTATGACCCGGTCATCCGCGAGAGAGCCAAGCTGGCAGCAAAGTATCACAATCATCAAGTTTATTCACAATGGTCTGACGACCGTGTATTGATCTTCATTGATTTCTATGACAGCTATTCTACAGGCGGTAGTAAAGGATAACAAGATATCTGACTGGGAAGAAAGCCGAAAAAGTCCATAAGGTCTACTGAGAATAGCGGGTGATCGATACTTAAGGGTATAGCTTCACTGTGACTAAGACGAGCATCACTCTACAGCTCGGGTATCTGGCGCCAGGCTACAGAGGGACGGTTCTCTTGAGTAGAGACCTAGAACAAGAAGAATGTGGCAGCTGAAAGGACCAGTGTCGAGAGACTCGCTCCTGTCAAGCTATTCAAGCGGTGAGCTGACGACGCATGCGTTTCTTGTGCTTGAGTAGCATTCGTTGGCGATGCAGAGTTCCCTCCAAGATTTGTTGGCGAGTCGGAAGTCATGCCTGCTACGTTGCGGTTGGTGACATCGTTCGGCTGTATAACAAGTTAGACAAGAGTCGCACAAAGACAGGAGTTCGTGGATCTGCCTACCGCTACTAGGTAGTTGCGGGCCCCGAGAGCGACTACGACGATACTTATATCAGCGAGTAGCAAGCGACATTGGATGACACCAGCTCACCTGTGGAATTTCCCGTCAATAGCCTGAAGTCTGTGAAGCGAATCACATTCAGGAATGAGGACAGCTACGCGGCAGTTCTATCATACCTTCTTCCTTGACAATCGTATTGCCAGCAGCGTTCTCGTCCTTGATGCTATTACATTGCAATGCCTTGTCAGATCACATTGTGCTGACAGCTGTGGGCATGTGCTTACACCTCAAACTGTAAGATCCGACATGTCAGCTGAGCGTTGAGGAAAGCAGTAAAAGGATCGCAGCTTACCCAGCAGATGGCCTTCAGCCAAGGTAATGTTTCGCTTGTCTCCGGGCCTGTCAGTTGCCATAGCCAGTTCCACTTAATTTCCCTGATACCATCATCATTAGCTCTCGGCAGGTAGCCCCAGAGGCAGCAGCAGCTTACGACTCTGTCGCATTACCAGGTGCGACTGCTCCCGTAGCCAAATCTCGCGTCTGCAAAGGATTTTGTGACTTCAGATTAGGTTCAGTTCAGAGCAGATGGGAACGTACGTATGCAGCTCCAGTTTCTGCCAGAACCATACTCTTATTGTAGGGAGAGGAGAACAAGCTGTCGAATTCACCCATTACGGCTACCGCTTCGCCCGGAGTCGGGTAGTTGTTCAAACGCGAGTGTCCTCCGTAGTGACTGAGAGATGTCAGTAGAGTAGCGTCTTGAAATAAGAAGACGACGTACTAGAAGGATAGCCCGACCATGCTGCGATAATCCTTCTGTCAGGTATGTTCAGCAAGTCTAGTTGGAGATGCAAACTTACTCGACGGTGTCAGGGTCTGGCCAGTATGCTATTACGAAGTTCAGAGATGCATAAATAAAGGATTTCCAGGTCACTTACGTAGATATCCACCCTGCATGGCACCGGCAGCATTAGCTTTCTGATACCGAAACACCGGAAGACAGCTTGCTCACATAAATGTTGTTGGGATCGTAGTCGCTGGCGTACATCTCGTTCGGTGCCCAGAGCATATCTGGCAACCAAGACCATCAATCGATTTCCCTGCAACATTATAGGCCAAGCGTAGCTTACAAGTGTCTGGCGCTACAGCATGTACTGCTCTCGCTACCATTTCCCAAGATTGAATGAACGCTGCGGGTTGTTGTCCGTAGGTGTACCAATCCCCGTTCATCTCGTGGGCATATCGCAGCCAAACTGGAATTCCGAGGGAGTTGAGGTAGGCCATCCGTTGCGCGATGTTGTTGGCCTTTGCGAGGAACACGAGGATATGTTCAGATCATGCTCTGGGAAATCCAAAAGGAAAGCTAGCCTTACGACATCTTGTGTGACGGAAGCAAGACCTTCCGCTGGCATAAGGGCCAGATTAAAGACGGGCAGGTCGCCAGGCTGCCTTAGGATATCTTCGACATAGGTATTCTGCGATACAGGGAGTTTAGCATGAAGTCCGCAGGTGCAAAGTAATACACTGCGAACCATTTGGGTGATGTTCGGATCCTTAGAGGGAGAAAGCTGCACGTAGGCGCCGACCTTGATTGTGCATGTCAAATGATTAGCGTAGTATCGCAATAACAGCATGAATCTGTCTGGCTTACGCTGGACATCGGTTCAGGAAGCAGGGCATTCAAGCTTGTTGCTGTGTTTGGGCTCTTCTCCTCTCCCCTTCGAAGTGCCAATGTATCAGATAAGTCGACTGTTATCTCGAGAGAGTGCGCTCTCACCACGCTGGGAGGAAACCTAATGCGGAAGAGCTCGTCAGGCAAGCCGCTCAACGGGTCATGTGCAAGAAATGCATCTGAAGCAAGCGTACCGACGAAGATACCATTCTTATCCAAGTGTGATTCCTTCAATCCAAGAGTTGCATCCCGGGCTGCTGTAAAAGCTGGGAGAAAAGCCAGAAAAGTAGCGAAGCAGGCCGCTTTCAGTGTCGGCATAATCGCTTTGTTGTTGGGTGTTGGTGGTGAGGGGGGGTATCGTCAGAGATTCTGTACTTCAAGGGGTATCAGGCGGAAAAGAAGAAGCTGGCAGGACCGAGAAGTTGTTTTGTTTTGCCTGCAATGCAAGCATGTGCCGAGCGGCTCTCGGCCTCCCGCCCACCAGCCATCAAACAATTCCAGGGTAATCGCCATTCCTCTGCTGCACAGGAATGTCACTCCCTTCTTCTCTCTTTGCATGAGGCTCGGAAAATCCTTATAATTAGTGCTGACAGGGGGTGGCGAACTGCCATAAACAAACAAGGGCCCGGAGCCAAAATTCGGAGTGATCGACCAAAACAACCTGATCAGGAACAGGCACTTGCACAGCTTTCCTTTTTCCCGGGAAAAAGCCAAAGAGCTTGACGAGAAAGGTTTAGACTTGTAGATCCTCTTGCGTCAAGAAATGTGTTGACCCAGACAGTAGCCAATCTCGACGAGAGGCAGCACTGCATGAGTTGTGTCAGCAAGCAGTCGCGAGATATACGAGCAGATGGTATGAGAGGAGTGAGGTTTGCGAAAGACCAGTTGAGCTAGAAGGATGAAGGGTTAGACAGTGCCAGATCCCGCAATCATAAGCTAGGGCGTGTGAAGTCAGGCTTTGGCAGCTTATTTCGGTGAGGTACTGCAATGTCAGACATATTCGTTGAACAAGTGCGAGTCTCCTCTCCTACAGACAGCACACGGGGCAGAAGACACCTGCCAGTCTCTGTCACATTGGAAGGTTAATTGAAGTCGCGGTTGCGGAAGGTATAGCTACCGCTAGTCTGAGCATTCTGCGGATAAGTTACTACGCCTCAGTCAAACGAGATGACGCGCACAAAGTTGCTATCCGAAGATCATGATCTTTAACGCCTGTGTGAAAGACGAGAAGCCAGAGGAGCATTGTGCTGGAGCTTCTATATGCTTGTTGGACTTCACGGTGAAGCTGCTCGTCCGAGACGCGAACAGACGACTGAAGCAGCTTGAAAGGCAGCTATTGCTTGTGCTGGCACGGCTGCAGACTTCGAGTATCGTATCGCCCATCTTTGAATATTGAGAGTCTGCCTGCATTCTTCTTGTGCTGCTCTTGATACGCGGTACCAGCGACCCGAGGACGCGTTAATTGCATTCGAAGTTTGGAGCCAGCGGGATGGTGGGCCTTTGGGTTGCTTCTCAGAGACAGGGTAAGGAGTAGGGTGCAGTATTTGCAATGTAGAGCGTCTGCAGCCGGCAAAGCATGGCCAGTCTTGGGATAGGGTCGATGGAAAAAAGTGCGCAGCGAGCGTGGGCGCGGCGAGTGAGAGACGCCAGTTTCGCAGCAGCGATATAGACCATCCAGACTGTGCTAGAATGAGTGGACCACGCTGATGCCTGCTCTAGCTGCAGCAGTCTGAATCTAGGTCTCGATTCGGTGACTAAATTGTGCTCTGGGACTAGGATGGCAGCGCTGACACCTCCCAGCTGTGTCTCGTGTTTGAGCCATCATCTCTTGGATCTCGTCGGAATTTGAGGAGCTGGCAAAGCTTTGGACTTGGGCTTGAATTGACTTCGGCGAAAGCTGACGATGAGCGCTGCTGAAACTTCGCAAGAACAAGTCGCAAATGCAGCATCAAGTAGGCATAATACCCTCTCACTCTATATAGGACATCAGTAGTTGATATATGTCCTACAGAATCAGACACGTCCAAAGCAGCCGCACCAAACAGCGCGTCAGAACAACAGAATCCGAGACAGTCAATGGGATACAGGCTCATGCTCGACGCGCTACACAATAGATACCAAGTAACGCATCATGGCGAGAACTGCGAATGGCACTCGGCCTCGGAGATTGGGAGTGGTGGTGGATGGAAATACCGGATACCAGCAGACGAGATTGAGCGAATCTGCGCGAAACTGGCCAATTACAAGACCCGTCAGGTTGGCACTCTCGAGCTGTATGGCTGTCCCTGCTTAGATCAGGAAAAATAGCAGGCCAGAGAGTAGGATAAGGCTGCGAAGCTTGTATTACCGATACACATGTGGACTTCCTCCGGCACTACAACCTGCTCTTTCCCTCAGCCAGTTGTCGAAGAAGTAGAAAGGTGATTAAGGGTTGGAAAAGAGAGGAGAAAAGAGAAACGAAAGAAGGAAATATCGGATTTTTGCAGCGTAGTTCCGATGGTATGTTATTATAAGACGGGACGGGACAATCGAGTCGAATTAGAGGCCTTGCGGATGAAGCTTTTTCACATCCTGGGTGCACCACCGATTCTTCCGGGAGTAGCTTTTCTAGCAGCGGCCGACTGCTGTTGCTGACCATCTCTTGGCGGCTGACCTCTTCCTGCATTACCAGTCTGCTGGCCTCCAATTCTAGGTCCCTGATTGTTTCCTCCACCCTGCTGTCTCTGGCCATTCGGGCCGCCTTTATTGGGTCCTCCCGCAGCGCCGCTGTTAGCTCTCGCATTGACTTCTGCCAAAGGTCTTCTTTCAAGTTTTCCTTTCTCTACTGTCATGGTGTTTCCATCGACCTCCACCCCAATAGTACTGTTTCCATCTCCCGATCCGAACTTGTTCAAAGGCCACTCCTCCTCGAAATCGACATGAGCAATCTGCTTCTGTCTATCGATGTCGATGTATGCAAGTCTAGCATACTGGCGATCAGCTCCCATTCCCCGTGCGAACTTCTCGCTGACTTTGCGGCGCAGGATCGCATAGGTGATGTTTGTGCCGACATTGCGAACGATCACTGAATGTCCCGTCTCGTAGTTTACAATATTGCGTGTCTCAGGTCGTCCCGAAGGATTATTAGGGGAAGCAGAAGAGGTGGAAGGACCGGCTTCTGATGTTTGCTGCTGTCCTGAAGAAGCGGGAGTAGGGGCGGCGGAAGTAGGTCCCGAAGATGATACACCTTGCGTGCTGGATACGACTTGCTGCTTCCACTTGCTGGAACCTGTAGCTGCTAGACTAGCCCATGTTTTAGGTCCTGCGGGTGCGGCGGGTGCAGCTGGTTCTTGCTGCTTCTGGGCAGCCGCTGGCTGTTGCGATTGTTGTTGCTGAGCGGGCTTAGAAGGGCGAGAAGATGATGCGGGAGCTTTGGCAGTGGCCGGTGCTGCAGCAGCGCTGGCAGAAACATCCTGAGAAGAGTTTGAGGTGGAAGCTTCTGGGTGCGACACTTCCGAAGTCGAAGGCTGAGATGGTCTCGCGATAGGCTCTGGGTCCGTCTCGACGGCTGGAGCAGCAGTCTCTTCAACACTCTGCTCTTGTTCAGCATGGGACCCGTTGATCTGGGGCGCCGACTCCTCTTCCGCCTGTGAAGCTCCAGCAGCAGGTGACGCTTCTTTCTGTCCTACATCGATCTCATCGTGTAGCTCGACGACCTGCTGCTGCTCTTGGTTTCCGTTCGCGAGTCCTTCCAAGTTTGCGAGCGTCTGGCTCTGAGCGGCTTCGGTGGGCGGTGCCATTGTAAGAGCAGGAGCTGTGCTGGAGGGTCCATGAGCATTGCTAAGCTGAAGATCGTGGTGCTCGGCGGAGACGCCAGGCGCAGATGCGGAATTTTGCTCGAATGACATCTGCTGAGGTGCACCTTGCGACTGAGACTGAGCAGCTCCGGTGGATGATGAGGCATCTTGCTGTTGCTGCTGGGGCGCTTCCTCCTCGTCGCTCTCCTCCTTGATGTATCTGAAAATGTCGTTCAGGACAAAGTATCCATTCGGTTGTTCGGCGAGGAAGAAAGTCTGAGCGAATTTCCTCCATGCTCCTCCTTTGTTGGATAGTTCTCCGACGACTTGTACGATGATGCCCGACTCTGCAGAACTCTGCGAATCGACGGTCGAGACAAAGACTTTGCAGTCGTCGTACTGGAGCGACATGATCTTTTCGTGAATTTCCTGGGGGTATTTGACGTTAGTATAGTGTATATCGCAGGAGATGCGTGAAGATCAGCCCCACCTGCTGACCGTGACATGGTGCGCAATCCTCGCCCTCGACGCCGTGGATCAGGGTACTTCGCTTTGTGTAGAAGCAGTGCAGTCTCGCTGGATCCTTGTTGACGAATGTATAGTACTGCGAAGCATCAACAACAGGTCCAAGGATGGATGGGGATGGAGGAGATGGAAGTTTTGGAATTTGTCAGACATGGGCGAATGAGCTGGAGCAAGCAGGCAGGCCAGCTCACCTGAGGTACGAACATCCATCCTATCGAAGAAGCTCTGCGATGCGTCTCATCATCAGCAACATCCCCATAGCTCTCGCTCGTTTCATGCGACGCCCCGATGTGCCTTGGAGATCTGGCTCTGCGCCTACTCACTTTGACTGCGCCATGATTTCTGCTGTTTCCAAGGGTTGCTGTGATGCTGCGATGCTCGAATGAAAAGGGTATGCTGCTGCTGCTGCTGAAATGAAGCACTTCTGTCGAGCCTGGCGATTGTTCGAAAGAAAGCAAGAAAGACAAAGATTGGCAAATAAATGACAATCCCCAAGCAAAGCAGCTATTTGTTAACATACAACAACTAGTATGGCGCATATCGCACTGAGCGTACATTGTCTCGCTCGGCCTGAAAACGAGACGTTCGCGACGCATCATCAGTGGTCAGCTATGTCTGATACGGAACGAATGCTGGCTCACCTTCAGACCGGCTGACGGTAAAGGAACCTCGCCAGATGACGATGGCACTTCCCAGAGACATATCTGGCCGTCTTCACCACACGACACTGCTGTACCTGCCGCTATGTCCAGCTTGCATCCTCGTACTATATCAGTATGACCTTGTTGATGCAGGACTTGCTCTAAGCTCCAGTCCCCTTCTATTGGTGCGCGAATCACAGCCAGTCCGCCTCTGCCATCACAAGACAATCAGATAAGTGCTAGCTGGGTGTAGTCTTCGCTCACTCTCGCTGTCCGGCAATGATGGACACCCCTTCTTCTGTCCCTTGACAGTCTATGATATAATGCGTCTGCCAATTTGGCGCTTCGAGCTCTCTCAGATCCCCATATTCACGAACCAAACTCATCTAGAACCGTTCTCAGCGCGGACACTTCTAATAAGGCATATCACTCGCGACGCACCTCGTCATTCGCATCGTACACACTCAAAGTCTCCATATTCGTCAATGCAAAGGTGCCCTGCCATGCATTCTCCCCACTTCTTCCAGGTAGGTTCGTCCATCCAACTCTTGACAGCGACGCGCCTACGTTCGCAGTGTGTAGTATCGCATCGTCCTCTTCTGCTATCCGAACATCTATCGTGGATGTTAGGCCGTCTACAGCGCCGCTTAGAAGTAGATGATCATGATTCGGATGGAAGGAAAGTGCAGAGACATCGTCGGAATGCGCTTCGTTGTATACGTAGAGAGGCTGTTTAGGACTCCGAAGGTCGCTGCATGCTCTCGACTCAGATGACGGTTCAGTGTGAATAAGGAAAGAAAACCCACTGTATCCGGATCGTAGCTTCATGCTGGAACAGCTCTGTGCCACTCGCGACGTATGTGCTACTGCTACTGACAGCAGCACATATACACGGAGCAGCTTTCGGCGCTGCGACGTGCAACATCAGTCCAAATTCACTACCGCGTCGACGATTCTTCCTTACCTTTCAGGCGTATTTGGGCTTCACTACCCTGGTTCCTTGGATCAAATATCGACACCGCACCATCAGAGGTTGACGCGATGAGCATTTCTTGTGCATTGTTGTTATTATTTTGCGTCTGCGCGATGTGCTTAACTCGGTTCTGCGATTTCCCAGTTCCAGCAAGTAATGACACTTCTCCAGTTTTGTTCAAGGTGGTCTTGTCAAAGTAGCGGATATACCCATCTGAGCCGCTTGCGGCGTACGAGTTATTGCTGGAAAATGACAAAATGTCCAGAACGTACGGCGCATCTTCTGCATGAGGGAAGGGAGAGAAAGGCTTCTTGCGAGAGAGGACAAGTGGGATATTGGATGTGTTGGGCAGCAGACGAGGTCGAGAAGCCATCTTGGTGCAAGAACTGAAGAGCCAGAGAAAGACGCCGATTTGGAATATGACTGAATGGGCGAGAGCGCGGGTACAAGGACAGCAAATGTATCGATCTGTATGCTCTCTATGGCTACATCAAATTGGTAAATTGGCGGACTTTGCAGTTGCACGTTAAGCGAAGTGCAAGTCACCGAGTCCCTCCTGCTTCCTCTGCATTGTTCCTATCCTCGCTTCTGCTGCAGGATATCCACTCTTGAGCGCTTCTTGAAAGCAGGAAAGTCTTTGCCTGTTAATGGAATAAGCTTGTCCAGCGCTCCGAGCTTTTCCAGTACTGGATCCATGCTGCTATCGTGTGCCAAGAACACAGTCACGTTGTCTTCCATCTCGTACCGAGCCAGCTTGGCCATCGTGCTATACGACGCCCCTGCATACAGAATATCGGAATTAGAACAACCTCGCGCTCATGTGCCAGAGGATGCAGCCTTACCGATATCATCCTCAAAACATTGTAGCTTCTCAGGTTCTGTATCTTTGACCGAAGAGCGTTCGTTCTCCTTCGCTTTGTACACGCCAATATGCGCGGGATCTTGCGGATCAACGAGCGAAATATGGTGTGCGGCGTCTCCTCCTAAAAGGTAGTATAGCGGGTTTGGGTCCACTTGAATGCATACGAGAGCACTGCAATGCCCTTCAAAGTGCCCTGGAGTGTCTAGGAGGTATAAGCTGCCGTCTCCATGATAGTCGCATCCGCGAAGGCTTCCGATGTCTTGCCAGTCTGTTCGATCTGTAAGCTGCATGATGTTTCGCTTCTGTAAAACTTCCTCTTTCACGTGAAGAGACGTCGCTAGTTTGCCTAGGTCTTCCACTTTGCTTCGATCTGAATAAGTGCCAAATACCAGGTCGACTGATTTTGGAAGCAGAGAAGTATCGCCGATATGATCGCTAGTCAAGTTTCATCAGCGCTGGCGGGATTGGCATGAAAAATAATAGGACCAGAGCTGACAAGTGGGTATGGCTGAAAATGACCCTGTTGATGCTTTCAATGGATATTCCGGCAGGCTGTAAGAAGTCGAGAACAGAGTAGGGAGCTTCTCCAGGCCATGTCTTGAACAGTTCTTTGGTGTTGGCGGCATATGCTCTGAATAGGCGGCAACATTAGCTGCCTCTGCCAAGACAGTAGTCAGATTAAGGAGATCCGACGGACAAATCCTGACAGATCCCATGTCAGCACGTACGCAAAGATGCGAGCATTCAGCTAATAAATGACAAAGGCAGCTGCACCTTTCTCAAGCCCATATCGAAGAGTATGCGTCCATGGGTGGGATGTTCAATGAGGAAGCTGAAGTCTGACATCTGCATATCTCCTTGAAAGCCATTGACGAAGAGGAAGCCCGGCATAGTCAATTGACCGGTCTATAGGGGAAGGCATATGATGCGTGAGGGGGGTTCGCGACACAAGAGGGAGAGTAGTGGTCATGATATGACGCAGCAGAAGCTATGTACCTTCATTACGGAGAGCTTGCATGCTTGTTTCGGGGGAGGTATGGCTATGAAGGGCTGATCTGCTGCTTTCAAAGGGGCGTAGGAGTCCAGAGACTGAGGCTGAGGCTGAGACTGAGAAGCTGCCGTCATGATGATGGAAGAAGTCAGATAATGATGATGATGATGTGCGAATTGGATGGCCCAAGTTGTCGAGAAGCTGAAAGATGAAGATAGACGCTCCTTGGTTCTGCTCCATCCAGATCCCATCAGGACACTCAAACGATGAGCTGACAAAATACACCCAATAACTACAGGTCAGTCGCAACAACAACAACAATCATCATCCGTCCATCCATCATCCATCCCCTCCTTAAACAAGGAACCATGCCTCGATGAACACATTACCGATATTCACATTAGCATGTTAGACTGCGTAGCGACTACCTAGTCGTAATGACGAGTCATCATCATTGTTTGCACGTCAGACTGAGCAACTCTTCCTCGTCCCTCTCACATCTCCTCCTCGTTCCTGCGCAAATTTCGCTGATATCGCTGTTTGTTTCAAAGGGACCCATGGCAGCCTCTTCCTGGGTCGCGCTTACTGCTCCTCCATCCGCCGCCCCATCTTCCTCAAATGCATCCTCGGCGGCCGTTCATGCCTACCTCGAGAAACTCCCAGCTCCCACTTTAGAAAGACTCTACGGCAACCCTTCATCAGCGCTAGCTATACTCCGTCTACTGCCTCTTAATGCAAGGCATATCATATTGAACTTGCTATGGATCGATATTCCCATCTCTGTTGCGGATTTGCAAATCTGGTTCTCGAGGAGGTCTGAGGGGAGGAAACAGTTGGATGCAGCTGTGAACGCTATGAGGAGATTGCATATACTCCAACAAGCAGAGGATGAGACATTGCAGTTGAATGCAAACTTCCAAAAGTCTTTCAAGCGGGCCTTGATTGGCGGGTGAGCGCATTCTCCAACCCTTGCATTGTTTGTACTATCCGCTAAATCATGTTTTGATCTCTTCGCAGCGGCTCGCACAACTCATTCGGCGTACCGGTAGATCAGGCCATCCTAGATCCATCTATCGATATCCCGCATCTTGACGAGTATGCAAATACGAGCTGGGAGACGATACTGCACTACCTCGTCGGCTCCAGCATCCCATCCACTCCAACCATTCAAGTTCTCAACGTGCTCAAGACAACAGGCCTCATGTCTGGACAACTCCAAGGCCGGCATGGATTGCGTATCACGAGCAAAGGCTTTCAGTTCCTGTTGGAGGATGTCAATAGTCAGCTGTGGAGTATTCTACTGCACTATCTAAAAGAGAAAGAAGAGGATGAGACGCAGGATGTGGTGCAGGTACTAGGCGGCCTATTCATGCTGGGCTCGCTGGAGTTGGGCAAAGCATATAAGATGGAGAACCTGTCGCAAGCGCAGAAGAGCATGTTGCACGACTTTCGAGATTATGGCATGGCCTACTTTGCAGAGGTAATTTGTCACTATCTTTCTTCAGGTTGTTACGCAGTTGTATTGACTCTGCCCGTGTTTGTCCAGGACCCTTCGTACTTCTACCCCACTCGGCTCGCCACCACTCTCACTTCCAACGCTCCCCCTCTCGTTACTACCACTGCGACGCCCGCTCTCGGCACTGCCGCCTCTTCTTCATCATCATCTTCGCAAGAGCAAGGCTACATTGTGCTCGAGACGAACTATCGCATCTATGCCTACACTTCCAACCCTCTACAAATCGCCGTTTTGAACTTGTTCGTGACACTAAAATCCCGGTTCCCGAATCTCGTGATTGGGCAAATCACGCGCGAGAGCATCAAATCAGCATTGAGCAATGGAATCTCGGCTGAACAGATCGTAGTCTACTTGACGACGCATGCGCATCCTCAACTCCGGAAACAATCCCCCCTCTTGCCGCCGACGGTAGTAGACCAGATACGGCTCTGGGAACTAGAGAAGAATAGAATCGTCAATGATGAAGGGTACCTGTATGAAGACTTCAGGACAAACTCGGACTTTGAACTCGTTTATAATTATGCCAGTCAGTTGGATTGTGTAAGGTGGGTCGATAAGGAGAGTAGGAAATTCTTCGTCACGATGCAGGGACATCTGACGCTGAGAGAATTCATAAAGAGGAGAATGGCGGCGGCGCAGGGGCAGGCGTGAATTTAGTACATGTTGTTGTCAACATTAGACTGAAAGCCAAGAGCAATACCTGTAGCTATTAGATAATGATGAATATGCAAAGAAGCATGCCTCCTCTACACCGCTGTCACGCCTTTATGTCTCTTCTTTGCTCACCTGCTGACATGCTACATGTGGATATCGCTACAAGACTTGCAACCGACTAGACACGACACCCATCACATCTGCATTACTTGTTGTCTACTAATTCTTGAGATCAACCACGATCGGCTGATATTCGTCTGTTCCCCAAACTCTCGGCCTCCTATGTGTTCCCGCATTAGCAGCATTGACAAAGACCGTCTTTTCCGCATCTTGGTGATCCGTGACGACTCCTCGATCTTCGTGTATATGGCCCCAGATATGCATACGCGGTTGTATTTGAAGAGTACGCTCGAGGAGCGCGGTACAGCCTACGCTCTCGCCTGAGCGGAGGTGGTCGAGGATGCCATAGGGTGGGCCGTGAGATATGAGGATATCAGTGTCGTCGGGTATGTGCGAGTAGAGCTCTGCCGGGCCATTCATTTAGAGCGCACCCAAATTTAAGGGACAGGAACGATGCACGCACCCTGTGAAGCTCTCCCTCGTGGAACATTGAAAGCCATACTGCAGAATGCTGCACTCCACGGCGATCCCCATATCTTCCAGATCTTCTCTTTCCCTCCATTCTCTTCTGCAGGTATACATATTTCTGCAGACTCATCTTTCAGGTATTTGATATTTGCTCGCTTAGCTTCAGGCGTGTCAAAGAGCGCTATTGCATTTTTGTATTCCTTCTCTAATCCTCGTATGCCTGCAAGGGATTCTTCGTCTAGACAGTAATCGTGGTTTCCAGCTATGACGAATTTGTGCTTGTGCGGTAAGGAGGATAGCCAGGAGATTGTCTTTTTCAACTCGGCTTTACTGCCTCGTTCCTGTTGACCGAATAATGAGCATCAACGTGGAACATTGAAGGTGTAAGTTGCGAACGGTCAGGTCGCCTGCATGAATAAGCACGTCTCCCGGCGGGACCTTGAACGTATGCGCATGAGTATCGGAAAGGAGGACGAATCGCATATAGCCAGCGAGCTTCGGAGGGAGATGTCGAGCAGCGTCGAGATGGATCATATGGCTTGGCGCGTCATCGGGCGCAGGCATCTTGCAGCATACAGGAGCAGCAGGATGGGAGCAGCAGGATCGCCCTTTCTTGATGATGATGGTGTATTATATCTCAAGCCTGGCTCGCTTCGAGTTGTCATCCGGTCAAGATGGGATGTTGTTCTTTGCGGATAGGACAGCTTTTCGATGAAGCAGCTGGATGGATCATCGTTCTCTACTTGATGCTGCAATGCTGGTTCTGCAATGTCGTCTGCGAAAAGCTCAGCCGTTCACTCACTCAGCTCGCGGATTGAGCGTAAGGAGAGCGGCCTCAGCGCGCCCCGACGTTGGCCAAAGGAATCAGCGACGACGACAACGATGGCGACGATGGACGACCTTCTCTTGGATCTGACTGACTGGCTGACTGACTTGCTGAGTTGTTCGATGATCTCAGCGACGATTCTGCACCTCGTCTATGAGGGAGGACCCTCGACGTCTGTCCCCCGAGAGAGCATCGTCGAAATCCTCAAAGACTGCACAAGATTCAGGCTGCTCACTGACAATGACAGCGACGATGCAGCTGTTCAGCGCGTAGAGTTTGAGAATGTCCACAAAGGTGCATCCCTCCCCATCCCCATCGGCAGCCCGCTCTAAGCTATACTGACACGGTGAGGGGAATGGAATTGCAGCCCGCAAGGCGTATGCACTCGTCAAGGACCTCCCTGTGCAAGGCACTACTGTCACCCTCGTCGAGAGCCCAGGCAATGGAACCAGCAGCAGCAAAGGCGACGTACTCCAGGTCCCGGCAGGAGGGAAGCTCATTCACGTCTCGGAACTACCGCCAGATCACACAGCAGCGCAGGTCTACGACACCTTTGAGCGATTCGGTGTGTTCTCTCCGTATAACCAAGAACAGGCAGTCTGACTGACCATCGTATCAGGCCCCATCCATACCTGCGTCTTCATCCAGCCGAGCGTCTGCAAGGTCATCTACTACAACACGCTCGACGCCGATAAAGCGTGCAAAGAAATGAACTACGAATCCATAGGAACATATCAGATCCTCGTTCGAGCACCCTCGAAATACGATCAGAAGGACAGCTTCAAGAATCCCAGACCGTTTACTACTGCTGTGGGAGTTGCTACGGGTATGAGAAGGACAGTCAGTGCACAAGTCGATAGCAGCAGATGGGCGGGTAACCCTTCTACCCCTGCTTCTGCAATGCCAGCCAACAACAGCAAATGGGCATCTGGCAGTTCCGCTATTGGAGCTCCAACAATGGTCCGCAGCGTATCTACACCTCTCAAAGTCACCGATCCAACACGACTCGTCGTCTCCAACTATCCCAAGGAATGGCGTTCTCACAATCTTCTCCAGCTCTTCTCTGAACACGGTAAAGTGGTAGAGACTGCAGTTGCGTTTGATCAGAATACGCGTCAGCCTGTGAGTATTGGTTATGTTCGATATGTAGACAAAGAGGCGTGCATGAGGGCTTTGGAGGATATGAACGGGAGAGAGGTGGAGAGATACAGATTGAGCGTTAGGCTGTGGGAGCTGAGGGGAAGTCAAGAGACTTCTCTAGTGTTCGTGGATGGTGAAAAGGAGAAGAAAAGATTGGATGGAAATGCAGCTGATTTCGTACCGGGCTCACAAACAACAGTGAGTGATGCCAGCGGATATTATCCTACGTATAACTTGAACATCAGGCGCTGATGATAATGATTCTGCACTCGCAGTCACCGCCTACCCGACACATGCAAGATCTGTCATTTACTTCCTCATCGTCTTCATCCGATCCCCAATCCTCAATGACGCCCACTACACCCTCACCGACACGCAGTCTACACACCACCACTGCCACCTCTGAGTTTCCCCTTCTGGCAAAACACCACAAGCTATTGCTCGTGGCCCTATCCGATCTAAACTTGCCAGAACCAAAAGAAGTACAAGTCGAGATTGTGAATTCTTTGATTGGGCACTTGGGAGAAGAGGACAGGAAGAAGTGTTGTTTCGATGAAACGTTTTTGAGGGACAAAATTAGCGAGTACAAGAGTGGGAAATGGCAGAACGCGTCTGTCGTGGGACAAGAAGACAGGAGATATGATGTGCCTCAGTTGCTGAAGGTGGAGTCACAGCACTGGCTGTTTCCTCATATTTCCAAGAAGTAGAGCTGACCATACAATGGTAATTCATGCAGCTCTACACGCCCTCTGCAAGTAGCGCCGCCGATCCTGTTCTGAATCAAGTAGCAGCAGCCATCTCTTCACCTAACCACTCTCCGACTTCCCACAAATCAGCCAGTCCTACAAATTCCAAAACTGCCCAAGGATCAAAATCAGGAAGTAACGAAAACAACTCGCTAGACTTCAATACAGTCATCAGGTTCTCTGTGAAGGGCATTATGGACCTAGCGGATTCTGGCAACCCTCCGCCTTTTCTTGCAAATCGAAGGGAGGAGGTCAAGACTGAAGTAGTAACTTTCCTGGAGTCGATCAAGCATCTGAAAGTATCTCAGCAGTGAGTCCCCGGATAGTGCTCTAATCGTATGCCCTGTCGATAACGATCGCTGATGATTTGCATCGCTTCTTGACGAAACAGAAAGCAGAAGATTGGCGAAAAAGTTTTCAAGCTCTTCAAAGCTTCGGTCGAGCCCGAACCTATGAAGAATATTTCTAAAAGAACCGTAACGCTGCTCGATGAAGAGGATTTAAAGAGCTTGTTGCATCTCAATGAGGAATTCCCCGAGGTGAGTGCTCGTTGGTGATTTTTCAGAGAAGGCGAGTCTGAGATTGTATATAAACGCACAGACTCTCGTCGCTAAGGCCAGGAGTATGCAAGTGTGAGACACACCTTGGAAGGCTTTGTAGTCAATAAAGTCAGAAGATCGAGGGCGGGTTCGGATTGGAGAGCGCAGAACGCTACCATGACGAGTCGATTTTAAGAGCAGTGGCAGGGGAAATTGCTTTGCGAAGTTAAGTGTGGTCTTTCTGCGTTAGTCAATTTACCTAGATCGAAAGTCCTCGCCCTGTAGACGTAGCGTTCTGACAAGTGTAATGCAAAAGGGATTCATCGAAAGGCGGAATGGTTGCGTTTTTGTCATGACGCTCGAGAGTGCGAGATCAGAAAGGGTAGCTGATGATTGTCTGAGAAAAGACAACGACGAGAACTGCGTACTAGACGACACAGGTTGCTGAGCAGAAGATGTATGCGGAAGGAGAGTGTTACAGCAGGCTAATTGATCCTGAGATCTGATCTTTTGTTATTGTTATCCGGACATTGAATTTACTTGAGAAGAAGCGTCCGTGTTTGCGGTTTTCGACTTGTTTATTCCGTACAGCTATAGCGAAGCGCCCTCTTCCGCCCTCGTAGGACTGACCAAGCGCTTCGCCATCCCTACATCGCTAGACCCAGAAGCCGATCCTTCCGATCCTTCGATTTCCTCAAGATGAGCTACTCCTTTGCCTTTGACATCCACTAAAGGAGTATTTCTCTCGTTGAGATCGTCGACGGACCGTGAAGACGGCGTAGCGGAAGGCGTGTGGCTTTGCCCGAGATTTAGGGGCTGGATATTGGGAGAGACGGAAGGTCCAAGAGACTGCGTGTCCGGTGAGAGAGTAGCTAGAGGAGCTGTAAAGACGCTAGTCGGAGAGGCTTCTACTGCATCACAGAAGATAAGAAGACGGACAATCAGCTTCGGTCTTCAGAAACGAGAATCGAAAGACAAACTTACATTCGGATGGCAGTGAAGCAGCAGGTGCCGTTGCAGTAAGAGGTATTTCCCAATCTTCGTCATCTGATCCAAAGTGATCTGCAGAATCATGGTATTCCGTGCCTGTTCTACTGTGGACCATAGAAGCCGACGACGGGCCTGGACTGGTATTGATACTCGTCTCTGCTGGAGTAGCTTGTGGTTGCGGTATATGATGCGAAGAAGTCGAGTCTCTCAGACTTGTTCTACTCCCTCTTGACATTCTTAGCCCTTTCACACTCCTAGCTCTGTTGGTATCCCTGTTCTGCTGAGCAGGAGAAGCAGAAGCCGACGTATTCGGGTTGATGTTTGAATCAGACATGTCCATATCGTACAATGATCCAGGCCGACTTCTTCCAGTCACAGGGATGGACATGGCATGCCCATCTGCGCCCTGGACAAAAATAGACGTCCTTCGCATGTCCGGATCGAAATCGCCTGCTGAGGGTGGATAGAAAGAAGAAGAGGAAGAAGTTCCGGCCCCAGAGCCCGAAGGAAGACCTTCTTCAAGACTGTTCCGCGCAGAAATGTGATTACTCGTCCTTCGTGTCGTACTCGTGGTGGTGGTGGTGGTGGTGTTGACTCGGGGTGTGCTCGTCCCATAATTGACGATCGAAGCATCTTCTGCGCTCTGGCCTGGGAAACTGCTTTCTTCCCTCGCTTGCACTTGCATCTGCGGCTGCGATTGCGATGGTAACTGCTGTATCATTGGACTCTTGCGTCCAGGTCGTAGTGTTTCCAAGTTGTTGGAAGCCGAGAAAGCGCTATCTTCTGCAGTATTCCCGCCATTGTTGACGAATGCATCTGAAGTAGATGCCAGTGTATCTTGGACGACTCGAGCTTCTGAAGCTGGAACTGCTGTACCTGAAGCTTCCACAGAAGAAGGAGAAGACGAAGAGACAGCGGCTACAGCAGCTGCTAATCCCGTATCGTCACTCGGTATATCCGGTAATAGCTTGGCTTCTCCTATTTCTCTGGCTCGAGCAATTGCTTCTTCTTCATCCGCATTCTCCTCGTCCTCATCTGCTGACGCTTCGTCTTCTTCTTCTTCCTCTTCCTCGACGGCTTCTACCACGTCATCTTGTTCCACATCCGCTTCTAGATCCGCGAACGTCCTGCATAACGGACATTCAAATCCAGGATGATGTTTCGTCAAGAGCGGGTAGATACATCTGCGGACGCACACACAGACAGGATTAGCATCGAATTACCAACGATGCGGCGAAGAGAAAGGTGGAAAGAAAGTACGTACTTGAAGTGGAAGATATGGCTACAAGGCGCAATGAACAAAGCCTGATAGACGGTGACGCTGTACAGACAGATACAGCAATCCGTGACTCCCGACGCTTGTTGTGCACTTGGCGCCTTCTTTGCTGCCGCCGCTGCTGCCGAAGAAGGAGCTGAGAGAGTGTCTTTACGAGAAGAAGAAGGGCGCTTGGACTTGGATTTCTTGGTGCTGGTGCCATCGGCGGGAGAGTCGGAAGTAGGCGTAGCGGAGTCGCTGACGTTGCCTAGTGCTCGGATTTGGCGCAAAGCATTGGTGCTGAAGTCGAGAGAAAGATCACATGGGAGGAATAAAACGTCAGTGGGCGCGAAGAAAACGTGTGTGATACTTGAAGCCGAGTGAGCGAGTAAAACCCACTTGAAGCTATTAGCCTGTCTTTGCCAGCCCCTATTGAGCTCTACTCTCATCTTGACACATCTATAGATCTCCTCTGTCCCACCTTGATAGTCCACACCCAACTGGAGGAGATCTCCATCTCTGAGAGGGAATGGTCTACTCTCCATTCCCGCGCCTGACAACCTTATATGATTCAAGAAAGTGCCACTTGAGCTTTTCAAATCTCTAATGAACCAACCGCTGCTTGAAACTTGGCTCGTGCCATTGTACGCCGATGTGGGGTTCGTGTCGTACCAGATCTCAGCGTGCGTCCGTGAAACGACTTTCGACTTGAAAGCTACGCGGTGCTGGTCGATTGCAGAGATGGGCTGAGACGGATTCCGGTCGGTGAAGCGCCCGATCCGTAATGGGATGGTGGGCACTACGTCTCGTGAGACGGGCTCGAAGGTTAGAGAGCGTGTAGACTCGAGATGAGGGACGAGCCGGATGTGTTGGACAGCAGAAGAAGAGGAGGAGGATGAAGTGGTGGTAGTAGTGGTCGCAGTTGCTGCAGGTGCTGGGACAGTCGGAGTTGCTGTCGACATGGACGAGCCAGTGGCGCCTGCTGTGACTGGTCTGCGCGTGTCTGTAGCTTCATTATTTGCATTGCTATGAGCACTCGCTGTGGTTGTAGGTGGCCCAACTGGTTGAGGGGGGAAGAAGGACCCAGTCGCTGTAGCCGGGTTCTGCGGAGCATTACTACTACTACTTGCGCTGGCGTTGTTCTGTCCCTGAGCACTGCTGTTTGCAGGGTGTGTTGGCTGTGAGGATGATCTTGAACGTCGTAGAGGTGGTGGTACCTCGCCTGTAGGGGTCCTGCTCCCTCCCGTCATCTTCCTTGCAAAGCCTCTTCTTGCGAAATACCCTCTTGCTCCCGACGCTGGTATTGACGATGATAGCGCTGAGGTGTTGTTGTTATTACTAGTGCTGTTCTGATCGTAATCCCCATCAAAGTACTGGTGATCCTGGTGCGACACGGATGCGCCTAGCGCTGGGAATGAGGGAGATCCCAGAGCAGGAGGGGATGGAGGGTGTGGTAGGGCATTGTCAGCAGTTCTGGTTGTAGAGTGACCCCTGTTTCGCCTGAATCCGCGATTGAGCCCGCCGAAGAGCGAGGTCGAGGTGGTGGTCGTTGATGCTCCGGGCGAGGATGCGAGGTTGACGGGGACAGGTCCAGGGGATGTTGGGCCAGCTGCTGCAGCAGTATTCGACGCTGGAAGTGCGATCCTGAATGATGGATTGCGAGTGATTGCGCTGCCAGTGCCCGCTGGCTGAGCCTGAGCTGCACTGCCAGCTGGTCCAGCGCTGTTTGCGGCCATCTGAGGTGACTATCTGGCCTGATGTATCGCAGTATGTTGTCGCTGATATCGGTTCCAGATACCCTTCGACAGAAGATGTCGGGATCAGGTCAAGCTGAGAGCTGAAAGAGCTGTCGCGAGTTGATGGACAACTCATCCATCCATCCATCAATCAGACAGACGATACATCGTGTTGGCAGCATCATTCAGAGCATACATACGCCGTAGTCCTGCCACTGCGACGGCCATGGCTCCAGCGACGCGCGCAAGAACGGCGTCAACCACGCCAAAGAAGCGCAAGAACAGCGACGAGAACGGCGACAACAGCGACGACCATACTGTTACTGCTGCTGTCACGCCAAAGAAGAAGCGAGTAGCTGCTACTCCCAAGAAGCAGCGAGCCATAGCGATCCCAGCGACGCCGGATCCAGCACCGACGCTCAACGCAGCAGCGCATCTCGTAGAGAGTGATACTGACAACACATCCCACATCATCGTCAGACCACAGCTCAGCTTCGACTATGAAGCAGCGAAAAGACATCTCATCGCTGCAGACGCCAGATTCGGGCCCATGATGGATGCTTTAAAGTGCAAACCTTTCCAGGATCAAGCAGACTTGAATCCATTCAGAGCGCTGTGCAGCAGCATACTCGGACAGCAGATATCATGGCTCGCAGCACGCTCCATCACCCACAAATTCATAAGACTCGTCGCTTTCCCCGATCTGCCAGAGAAGCCAGATCCAAACAGCATGACTACTTCTTTCCCTACACCGCTACAGGTCTCCAATACTTCCATCGAAGTGTTGCGCTCTGCAGGCTTGTCGCAGCGCAAAGCCGAATATATCAAAGACCTCTCAGCACGCTTTGTAGACGGGCGTCTATCTTCTGAAAAGCTTATTGAAATGACAGATGAGCAAGTCATGGACGCACTCATACAAGTCAGGGGAATAGGGAGGTGGACAGTAGAGATGTTTATGATATTCACCCTCAGGAGACAGGATGTACTGCCGTGTGGAGATCTTGGTATCCAGAAAGGTCTAGTCAGATGGTGGACTCAGGTCAACCCTAGTATACACAGCAAGAAGCTGCCAGCTTCTTCTTCTGCGGCGACTACTGCTCCAGTGGATCTCCCAATCTCATCATCAGCCTCATCGCAGCCGTCGAACGGCCATAGAGCTCTCACACCACCACCTGCCTCATCTTCTTCTTCTTCTGTAGACAAGGAAGATTATTTCAAGACACCTTCAACGCCCATGTTCTCCGAGATCGACGCCTCTCCTTCGCACACCCCCAAAAACTCGACTCGCCCTCCCCCCATGTATACTACTCCAGGCCGCGATCCTGATGCAGATACTGGAGACGTAATAGACGTCCCACTCATGACGCCTCGCACGGAAAGAAGCGCAGAACTACCGCCTTTTCCCGAAAGCAAGACGCTCACCAGGGAGAGCTGCAAAGCGAGGCTAAACAAGAAGATCAAGTAAGTTCATAGTAGATCTCTTGGTCTTTGACAGTGTTCCAGTAATATGAAGCTTGATTGACTGATTGGGCGATCCGATTTGTCGTTTGTTTGGCTCGCAGAGGCAATATATACCTCTCCCCCACCGAGATGGAAGAATTGACGGAGTCCTGGAGACCATACAGAAGTATAGGAGTCTGGTATCTCTGGTATGCCAGTTCCTGTTCCTTCCGTCCTTTTAATCAGATTTGCGTGGACACCCTCCTAACTTCCATTCTTTGACGCAGGTCTTTAGCGGATGCCGACACTTCAATGTAACAATTCCGATATATCTTACATCGAGCAGCAGCAAGCCAAAGGAATGAATCGAGGAAACAAACGTGTAGCTCTTAGAGGGATACGTGAAGCAGAATGTAACGGAAAAATCTCAATGAGCACTGCAACAAGTTAATGGGTCTCTACTTTCATTCTAAGGGACTTGCTACACTGGCACCGAATTATGCATTCGTCTAATGTCCATTTGGATCCAGCTACAATCAAATACAAGGTGATGACTAAGTGGAGGCGTGCTCTAAGCTCAGAACACAAGATCAACGTTTCTGAGCTAGGTTGGACGCTCAACCATCGTGAGACGACTATCGTTTAGCTGGAGCGGCAAATGAAGACGGCTGCCTCGCCGACTTGAGAACGCAGAATGTATAGGCGACACGGTGTCTTCTTTCTGAACCGTCATCTTTGGAGGTTGAGGTTGAGGTACCGCCGTGGGAGCACCAGAGGATGTTGGGAGAAGAGATGGTGTGGCTGCTGACTTGCAGCATATCCAGATCGGAATCAAGATCAATCGGAGTCTGGTTGTGTAGGTGATCAGTAAGTGGACCAGTTTGCAAAGCAGAGGCAAAGGCGATGCTCACCCAGCTCCCACAGCCAGCGTTCCAGCGCTGTCGATTCTCGTCAACAACATCCTTGACAAGAACGCCCCCAGACCGAATAGCCCAATGGCTGCTATCCGATCATCTCTTGGTCTTGACCACTTGGCAGGACTGGGAAGAAGAGCTAGTTGCACCCAGATACTCGTCAAGACGACTGTAGCTGTAAACTGCGGGAGAAAGAAAGGGAGAGTCAGTAAAAGGGAATGGTGTACACAAGAGTCGAGGTGGTGGACGCACGCCTTTTCCAAGCGCTTCGGCTGCTACGCCTTGGAGGCCGAAAGACGCGCTCAAGAGCCCGATTGCGATATAGCCATATGCATTATGCCACGACGGGGCTGCCCGATTCAAAGTGAATGTCGGTTCTGCTGCTTCGTCTATAACGCCGCTATTACTCAGCTTCCATCGGAAAAGTATGCAGAGAGTGTGGTCGACTTACGAATGAGGACGGCTGCCACAATAGACAAGACCAATTGCAAGAAGGCAGAGATAGTCAAAGACGCTCGACTCTTCCTGGACCACGGGATCAATCGCCCTCCTATCTGTGCTGCTATAGCAAACGAGGAGACGGAACATAAGGCCTGCCAGTCTGATTCGCGAAAGGCGTGTTCGGGTGACAGACTGTCATTAGAGACTTAGTCAAAGCCATGGGGTGACGATGAGCAAAACGTACGGATGATATGCCAGACGAGACAAGGCAATCGCTGATTGGACGGTGTTTCCCGTCTGATAGCCCACCCTGCATCAACCACTATCAGCTTTGAGCTATGGTAGTAGATGTGACGGACAGCAAGCGTACCATGTGGAGCACGCTGAGAAGGACACGCATCCGATGACTGTTACAAATCATGTTCAGCCCGATTTCAGCAGAGGCGTGCCAAAAGAAAGAGTTACGTACATCCACTCAGGAAGCAGCAGATAGCTAATGGCAATCTCGCACCCCCACCATCCACCTCAGCAAGCAAGAAATCCGCTACGATCCGAATTCTCGAGGCACGTCGTCTAGTCTGAATGGGAGAAGTAGGATTGGTATCTGGAGTCACGAAGGTGATCTCGGAACGTCGTGTGTCTTCTCGCTTCAAGTCTTTAGATACGAATGCAGGTGGACGAATACTGCTTGTTGTTGGGGAGATTCCGTTGGATGCCATTTTGGATGGCGAATGTAGTGTAGCTTGTCAAGTGGTTTCCGCTCTGAAATCGACTCGACTATATGAGGTCGAGGTCTCGGCGATATCAAAAGATATGGCGATGGCTTTGAGGTATCTAGCGAGACGCTAGCGTGTAAAAGATAGGCTGCTGTGTCGGGGGACGTGCTTATCGCTGATGGTCGCCGATGCTACTATATGAGGAGCTAGGATGATTAGAGTGTAGGAACCTTCTTCTCTGCAATTGACGACGTCTGTGATTTCTTGGCTCTTGTCTTGTTTGGAGAATTGGGTGATGTCTTCTTTACCAGAACCAGCTGGTGGACGAGAATCTCTTGTGTATTTGCAGACTCACTCATCTCATATCGCGATGTCGAACGGTTTCGCACCACCCTCTTCCTAGCTAGGTGCAGGCGGAGCTCTTGGCGCACTATGGAATGGCTTCAGCACCTGTAGCCTGTAGTCGTGTACCTATTTCGATATCAGCGAGCTTGCAATGCTTGGAGGCACCGCATTATCCTTGGGGTGGTCTTTGTTCTTTCTCAGCCAGCTGAAATCGCAACGAGGCATCCATCCATCGCGAGCGTAGATAGGAGATTAGTACGTGAATCCAACAGCACCGTATTTGTCGTAGTATGCAGTAGCACCTTCGTTAGCAGGTATTGGCAGTGCGGTTGCGCGGGATAGCAGGGCTTGGGCTAGCGCGCTGATAAGAGGTACAGCATAGCATGGCATCATAGCGAGGTTCATAGCGTGAGAGACGTCTTCGATGTCGAGGATCAATCATGAAATGTATCAATTGAAACTTGGCACGTCGTATTGGAGTCTGATAAGAGGATCTGAGAGGACCTGGTGAGAAAGCTAAATCGTAACAACAATAGTAGTGCTATAGAAAATAGTGAATGCTTCATTCCCAGTCATTGTGACCGTGGAAGAGCTGATGATTGGCGAACTTGGAGGTGCTGGATCCTCGGAGATGGCTCTGATAAGCTGAACTGAAATAGCTGTTCTTGAGAGGTGAATCTCCTTCTCCTCCCTCTTCCATGCTTACACCATTACTCCATGATCTGACATCTTTGTTGTTACTGTATTTCTCGGGGTCTGCATGTTCACGTCTGTTGCCGGTTGGGGGCTATACGCGAAGGAATCAGCAAGTATCGATCATTGTTAGATGGCAGCCTACCTTCTTCACATCATGAGTGAGCTTGTCATCTTCCTTGTTTGCAGTATACTTTGGAGAGATATGAGCTTGCTGCATCTTCGAAGACAGGTCCCATCCGTTCCAAGAAGGGTTTGAGGTAGCGACATCGTCATTGTCGTCTTTCCATCCGATGATCTTGCTTGGCTTGTGATCGTCTACGAGCGTCATTCCCGAAAAGGTAGTGGCACTTGGAGAAACAGCTTCTTTGACGGTAACATCGGAGACAATAGAAGCTTGAGGGGATATACCTTGTAAAAACGAGACACTTAGATTCATTCACATCACCAGCAC
The DNA here is from genome assembly GCA_001972285.1 of Erythrobasidium hasegawianum. Classification (NCBI taxonomy): domain Eukaryota; kingdom Fungi; phylum Basidiomycota; class Cystobasidiomycetes; order Erythrobasidiales; family Erythrobasidiaceae; genus Erythrobasidium; species Erythrobasidium hasegawianum. Next base: position 26,209 of record BCII01000004.1, on the reverse strand, counting down.
AATCCCTGCTTACCAGCCTTTCTCTTAGCGATATCGAGACTGAGCTCCGAAAGATCATCCTCCTTCGAGAAAGAAGTATTGGAGCTTGGACCCCATCCATACGCTAGATCCTCAGGAGTGACGGCACCAGAAGGAAGTGGTTTGGGATAGAGAATAGACGAAGCGATGGAGGCAGTGGAAGCCTTTCTGGACGAAAGAGCAGCATCTGTATCTCCTGCTACTGAAACAGGAGTAGAAGCTGTCACGCCAGGTCCCCAGCCATAGATTATATCAGTAGGTATATATCCATGAGGAAGAGAGGGTGCTAGACTAGCGCTGGATGTGCTTGTTCTTCGAGAGTCGGGAGCTGAGACGAGACCAGGAAGAGAATCCTCTTTGATGGAACCGGAAACAGAATCGGAGGTATTGCCAGGATTCTGCTCCTTGGTAACGATAGATCCGCAGCTCTTGCAGATATGCTCATCTACTTTAGCCGGAGCAGAGCTTGTCTCGGCGATGTATTCGTTCAATGACATTCGCTTTCCTCCAGAACGAGGCTTGTCACAAGAGAGTATATCAGCTTTGATACGACATATGGAAATACAGCCTGCTTACAGCGGACACTTGGACATTAGCATTGACGGAAGCCTGACTAGCCGGAGAGGCTCTTCGAGCGAAGCCGACATCGACTGAAGGGACTATCTTCTTCTCTACATTGTCTTCAATCCATCCGTTTTTGTCGTTGACTTCGCCAGCGGGAGTCTCGATGATCCACCCAGGATGGAGCTTGTCTTCGCTCTCGCTCGAATGCTCAGAAGTCTGAAGGATGGCACGAAGTAGCAGGAGATGCAGAATCCACGTCAAATATGGAAGAGATGCACGCCGCTTTGATGCTCACCCTGCTGGATGGGATATCGACTTCAACCGACTGCCTCGACAAAGCTGGTCCTCCTGCTGAGCGAGACGATAGCAATGCAGGAATGTGTCGACCATTCACATATCGCTGATGGTGGGAGAGGGAAAATACGGCTCTCTGAGAAGAATTGGCTGGATGGCCGGACTCGCTGAATCCATCGAACGAAGATGATGGCTTCTCGTGATCAGACTGTCAAGACAGATGAAGCAAAGGAATAATGACGAGAGGTATCAGAGTGTTGGCAGGATGGCCAGCATGTCGAAGAAATTGTGTGAAGAAAGAGTCAAATGGGATCTCACGTCTCAGAATGACCACCTTTTACGCAGACGGAAGGACACTTACGATCTCGCTCCTGCCGTTCACCACTTCTCTTCCATCAGTCTCATTCTTGCTCGATACCCTCTGCTCCTTCCCCGGTTATCTGTGTCAGCACCCATCTCTGACTGCAAACCGCTCAAATCGATACAAACTCACTTCTTCTACATTACTTTCAGGAGTTATCCATCTATTGATGGGCTTGACCTGCTCCCAGTTGGGCTGGTTATGTACGCTTGAAGCCATCGTGCAGAGGAGGAGTGTAATATAACTCTCTCGACTCGATGCAGTTCAGACGACGATGAGTAAAAGCAGAAGCAAGAGGCGATGAAGATCTCTACTTTCGAAAAAGACGAGAAATCCCAACTGCCGCGACGTAGCGCGAAGGTGTACGCTCCGGCAGCCCAACGGCAATGACACCAGATCAGTCAGCATACCCTCCTCCGGCTGCTAACGATTACTCCTGGGTCTTCGACTGCACAACTTCCGCTCCGAGACATCTCCTCGTCTTCCCGTCAGTTGGCTGCCTGGTCCGCTCATCTAACGGTCGCGGCTATCAGATCTTTGCCTTCCTGACGCCTTAACTCAGACAATATCTATCTAAATCCTGCTCTCTTTCCTTTCCTCCAATCCAAGCGATAGTCTAAGCAAAACAATGAGTGAGGCTACAGCATATGAAAACTAAAAGCTGTGATCTCAGCTTTACTATCTCATCAGGCGGCCTCGAAGCCCCACCACTCGACAGACTCCGCACAGTCCGTTCTGTCACCCTCAGGCAACTCCAGAATGCAGAGCTAGTTCGAGATAACCTCTACCGTATCGATGGGAAAGACGTGGATCAAGTAAGCATGGACATGCATCTCTAATGAAATTGTGCTGAGTGATAATGTTACTTCTAGATCACGTTTGTAGGAAGCATTACACATATATCCGTCCTGCCAGCTGGAATCGCGTTCGACATCGAAGATGGTACCGGAATGATTTCCACCACCAAATGGTTAGAGCCAACCGATGAAGATCCCGGCTTCGAAAGCATACTACAAGAAATTGAGTGCGTACAATCCGACAGTCATGCGCTGGATGGCATTCGACTGAATCAAGTCCTGTCCCATTCGCCGCAACAGAAATGCTAGTAGCTACGTCCGTGTCTGTGGCAGCTTACGCTACTTTAAAGGCAGACCCAGCGTCATCGCCCAGACTGTCAAACCTATCCAAAGCGGAAATGAGATGATGTACCACCTGCTCGAAGCCATCGCTCAGCATCTTCACATCACCAGAGGACCGTTTAAGGTAGGTTGAGATCAGGAATATAAAGTTTCGTGGTACTGACTGCAGACCTACTTTCAGCCGGCTTACGAGATGCAGATTGACGGCATGATGTAGTATGTTAGCGCTACTTTGTGAGACCGACCTACAGGTTAACGGAGAGGTTCTAGCGACGGCCAGGGTACCCAGCAACCTCCACCTTCACAGTATCAGGCCAGCTCTGCCGGCAAGAAGATCATGGCCTACCTTTCTTCACTGGCAGATAACAACATGCTGCCAGCCGATGGAGTCCGAGACAATATCATTGCTCAAGAAACTGGCCTCTCTCGAAGTATTGTAGCGGACCAGATCTGGAAGCTGCTCGAACTAGGAATGGTCTACCATGGTCACGATGAGAATCAGTAAGTCAGGGTTCTAAGCAGTATCTCCATTACCTGACGGACGTCCTACAGTATCTTCCCTACAGCAACTTAAGCTATATCGCTCGTCTAGCTCGACTCCTCGGACGACCTTCGGGAATCGCCTGAAGCTTTGATGATCTGTTAGGGACTTTTCAATATAGACTGTTCGTGTACTACGTGATGCTGGGAGGTTTTAATATGAAAATACACATTGGCTCCCAAGGTTGCCTGTTGACTTCCGAAGCATCATCAACATGTCACAAGTCCCTTCAACGATGAAAGCTGTTATCTTGCACAAGGCAGAAGGTGATTACAAAAATGAAGATATACTCCATCAAAGCTCATTGGTGTTCCAGGCAAACCGGGCCAAGTCTGGCATCCGATAGAAGTGTCATCGCAAGTCGCGGTTCCACAGCCCAAGGAAGGACAAGTCCTCGTCAAGCTTCATGCTGCTGCTTTCAACCATCGAGAAGTCTTCACTCGCCAATGTAATGCACTGCGCTTTCGAGAGCTGTCTTTTCGTCAGCTTACTGATCGTCGGCTACTCCGGGCTCTCAGCTCTTTATCCTGGAGTCATCTTTGGTAGGCTCGTACTCGCTCGCAGACATAGCAAGACTAAGACGCTACATCTCCGGTACCGCAGACAGTATTCTGGGCGCAGATGGAGCAGGAGTAGTCGTCTCTCCAAGTTCTTCAAAATGGTACAATAAAGCAGTCCTTCTGTCACCCGAAACAGGATGGAAGAGCTCTTCTCTTGGCCCTGATCAGAAGCACGAGTTCGGTATCCTTGGAGGCACAAAACAGACTGGCGGAAGAGGCACTTTTGCCGAATATATCGCTATGGACGAGGAAGATCTCGTCGACTGCCCGCAACATTTGTTGAAGAGCTGGGACGAAGCAGCTGCTCTACCTCTAGCGGCATTGACTGCATACAGGTAGGTCCTTCTCCAATTCATGCGGACCCAGCTAAGATTCGTGTTGCAGAGCCGTTTTTACCAAAGCGCAAGTCGAGAAGGGTCACAATGTGCTAATTACTGGTATTGGTGGAGGGTAAGGTGATTGGTCACTTGGCCTTCACAGAGCTCATGCTTCGCGAATCTCAGTGTTGCGATTCAAGCCCTTCAATTTGCAGTAGCAGCAGGCGCCAAGGTCTACGTTACGTCTGGATCAGCTGAAAAGCTAGAGCAGGCGAAGAAGCTGGGCGCGACTGGGGGTGTCAACTATAAAGAAGGCAAGTTAACGTCTTTCCTTGTTGGGCTCTATGCTGATGTTCTGGTCAGATGGGTGGCCGAAGAAGCTGCAGGCTATGTTACCTACAGATAGACCACTACTGGATTCGGTGGTTGACTCTGCAGGCGGTAATATCACGACCCTTCTGCTTCGTTTCTTAAAGCACGGAGCCAAAGTGGCTGTCTATGGGCAGTGGGTGTTTCAATATGCACTTCAATGTTTATACTCATGATTCTTCCCAGGACAACCGGGAAACCGCACACTCTGGGCATGGGCGAAATTCTCAAGAACATCGAGCTGCGGGGATCTACCATGGGATCGCTAGACGAGTTCAAGTCCGCGATCGCCTTCGTCGACAAGCACAAGATTAGACCAGTGGTGTATAAGACCCTCGATGGGCTTGAGGAAGCCGAAGAAGGATTCCAGATTTTGAAGAATGGTCAGCAGTTTGGCAAGGTTGTAGTCAGAATCAGCAAAGACGCGCCGTCTAGCAAGCTGTAAATTGCGCATTGATAGCACATAGCAATATTTGCTGTAATCATTTTGTATGCATCCTGGTTTATACAGTTATTTTTTAGGTTTAATCGTCGCCTTTGAGCCTGATAGCTGCCCCATCCAACATGTCCCCACTGTTCTTGCTTCTCTTTCGTGTTGCCGCAATAGAATATAGGTGTTGACCGTGCTTCTCCCAGCTTTCGCGCTCAGAGGCGACTTTGGCGCTTGGCGGCCGGCTGTTTACTGAGACGATTGACGTTCGCACGACGCATGAGATACTTCTGCATAGTGTGAATGTGAGAATATCATACCTTGCTGCCTGATCCGGCTGCGCCCTCCTTGCTGCCTGATCCGGCTGCGCCCTTGCGTCCGTGGATCTTATGATCCGGGTCCATTTTGGAACTCTCATCCTGCATGCCGGTCCATTTGGTCTTGCCATCTTCGATCTCGATAGAGCGATTGGTATAAAAGACGTGCTGTGGGGCATCGGCTTCAGCATGCGAATTTCCAAAGAAGCCAACGCTGGCAATTTACCTGCACCGGCAGCCAGGGCTCTTGATCATCCTTCTTGTCGAAGTCGAACAAGGAAGGGTACCTAAGGAATCGGCCAGATAGGCACCACAGTAAGCCTCAATGGCAGAAAGTGCGAGACAGGGCTATGATAGTACGCACATCAAGATCTTGCCTCTGCCTTCGTCACACACAGGGCTGTGGCATCTGGCACAGCTCATCTTGGCGGGCAGCTCGTGTTTGTTGGTTTGATCGGACGTGCGATACCAGTTCATCTTGTCGGTGGAGCACTTGAACAGAACATCCGTCTTCTCTAGGATGGCAGACCCTGTTACGCCGAGTGTTTAGTCAAACTAATGTATCTTGCCAAATGCTTGTAACGTAACGCACAATGCACTAGAATCGACAACCAAGTCTCAGCTACATTCTATTCCGGCGATAGCGTGATACATACTCGCGCTTCCATGTATCTTGTGGCATGTCGAGCAGCTGATATTGAGAAAACGATGATGTGAGCCAGGTCAAGCTTCCAGGCACGACCTCGAGCTACGCACTGGCAGAAGTGGGAGCTCATAGGCTTGTCAGCGTATATCTCGAACGAGACATCTCCGCAGTGACACGATCCAGTGATCTTCTTTGTCTTTTTCTTCATCTCATCGTTGGCCTTGTAAGGAGGCTGAGACTTCCAGTCATCGGATCCTTCAGACTCGTTATTCTCGCTTCTGGCGCGCTTGTTCTGGTTGTCTGAGCTCATGGTACGATACGCGACGGGGGATCTCGAAGAAGCAAGTACGGTTCTTGCTGGAAGAGCAGGGAGTATCTTTCTTGATGCAATAGATGTAACTTGTAGACCGACTCTCCTTAACATATACCGGGTGATTGGAGCAGAGCAAAGCGACGATGCAATCTCCAACACTTTACATAACTTTTGGTCATAAATCGGCGCGGAAACATCGAACAGCGTCATTCACGTGACGACGATCTAGGTAGGAGGACTATCGCGACGCATTCATCGTGTATCACGGGCACAGACTGATGATACGGTGTGGACATTCATGCCATTCGACTTGGTTCGTGCCCGATGCCCCAGCTACAACAGTCAGATAGGTTCCGGATAGATGCAGCATCTGCAAGATGGGATTGTACAGGTGTGAGGCTTGCATAGGGTAACAATATGAAAGACGAATACTTGCTCATGCCCCGTCCAGGACTTCGAGCAGGCCAGAAATCCTGCCTGTATTTCCGCCAGCCTCTGCGAAATAGTGTATCAGAGGCGTCATACTCGCAGTAGAGAAGCGATTTACTCTTCGTTACATATTCCTTGAGACCCTCGCGAAGATCTGGTTGCTTCGTCACGAGCTCCTTGATCTGCTCTCGCGGCAGCTGAAGGATAGCACCGAATGAAGTAGGTGCAATCGCTTTCGCACACCGTATAAAGCCTTGCCAGAGTTGTGGCATCATCCAGATCTTCTTGGTGATGAGACGCGATAATAATGTGTTGGAGACGTATGGCTGAAGCGACTTGTACGTCGTTACGGCTTGAATGACGGTTCGGAGGAAAAGAGTAGGAAGAGTAGCCTCGTCGACTATCTGCTGCATGAACGCCGCAAGTACCTCTGGTCGGAAGGCTTCTGTCATGCTGAAACAGATACCGATAGCTGCAAGAAGCTCAGTAAAGCTTCGTATCTACAAGAAACATCGACATACCCTCAATAGACTGCTTAATACCGATCTCCTTCTCCGACAAATGCAGGAGTATAATGAGCTCTACCGGAGTGAGTAGCTCCGACTGTCTGACACGCGGCACATTCGTGCTAGAGTGCCCGAAGTTCTGGGGAGGAGTAGTGACGACTGACTGGAAGACTGATCTGACCAAGTCCCTCTCTGCTGGCTTGCCATTGAGCAATGATATAATCCGAGGCAGGTGTTTCGTGATCTCGACTTTGTCGAATTCGGCAATGATGGGCACCATGAATCGAGGAGACAGATCCTTTTCTGCTGCTGTGCTCTTGATGACGGACGTCAGAGGTGCTGGTAGCTTGCCCTTCTCAGTCAGAATGGTGAGTATCCGCAAGACGAGGTCCTCGGCTCCCGGAGGACATTCTTGAACAACAGCTAGTATTCGGGGATTTGAGGGGCCAAGCATGCGGATAAGAGGCGTGAATAGACTCTGGATAGCTTGTTGGACGGGCTCTGACATCCGCGGGTATGCCTTGAACAGTCTGTGAAGTAATTAGCTCGCGACAAAAGAATTGCAGCGATAAGCTTACTCGTCTAGAAGATCGGATGACTTGTTGACGAGTCCAAGAAGTAGCTCAATGTGCTGGGCAACCTGCTGCTCTGTCGTAGGATAGGGCAAACCATCGACGACCATCTCATTCTCCACGCGCGCCATATCTGGTGTCGGAGGTTTCGGTGCCTCTTCCTCGCCATCCTCATTAGCGATGTCCATATCATCTCCGTCTTGAGCTTGTTTCACGGGACTTTCCGAAGAAACGGACGGAGGCGATTCTAGTCTTTTCAGCAATTGAAGCGCAAAGGCTAGACCCATCTTGCCGAGCGGCTGAGTATCAGGTATCCAGCGTTTGATCGTCAGAATAGCAGCCGTCCGCGTTGGCCGTTCCGTATGTGTCGTCAAAGAAAGTAGGACGTCCATTACATCTGACCGTAAGGGAGGCCGCAATGTCGCCAAGTCACGTAGAGTCATGAAGCCGACTTTCATACTGGTCAATCATTCTCGCATCAGTAAGCAGTGTCATAGCAGCAGCCTTAAAGCAAGAGAGACAGGCTCACCCGCTTGGATCCGTACACATTTTGACGAGTCTTTGCAGTTCGGATTTCGGTATTTGCGGCAAGTCGACGAAGAAATGCGAGAAGGAAGCGCCTTTTTCTTGTGAGCTATTCGCTATAAAGTCCAAGAGTTGGCGTAACCAGATGGCGTAGGGTTCTTTTTCTTGTGTTTGTTGTCGCTCTTGCTGCGTCCGATGAGCCTGAATGAGATTGTCACATGAGATAAGAAGCAGGTCAGTCAGTGTGCCTACTTCAACTGCATGGCCCCCGGTGCTTCAAGAACATGTCTGAAGCAACGACCCATTGTCCCGCAAGGGGCATATGTGTAATTTGCAACATCGTCTGTCTCTCTGTGTGGCTAGCGGGGTAGCAGTATAAGCTCACAATTTCATCCGCACCGCTGGCGGCATCTCCATTTGCATCCATCGCAGCAGCAGCATCGTCATTGTCCCTCCGCCTCCCCCTCTTTTTCTGGGTATACCACTCTTCGTTCAACCACAATCTAGCGAGCTCCATCCTCCCCGCCAGATCAGCCGTGACGAAGTCGAAGATCTGTTTCCTGATCGAGTTCTTTTCCTTCTTGATGATCTCACTATCTTCTTCTTCTACTATTGCACTATCACCATTCGCTATTGCGTTATTAGAGTCGGGTAAGCCCCGCGTCACTAGACGCGATATCAACTGTATCCATAAGTCCTTATTGCCGCCTCCAGCTTGGATATTCGCAGCTGAGGAGATGCCGACGGAACATATGCGACCGATGGCTGAATGGAGGAGCTTGCTCTTCGCTTTATTTGCATTCGAGGCGGATTTACTGGTGGAAGAAGCGAGAGCTTGAGGAATAGTCGAGATAGAAGTGGATGTAGACGCCGCAGCAGCAGCAGAAGACGAAGACGGTTCGGCGCTCGGTTGCCTGGAAGTTGTGGTTGAAGTATCGAGAGTGCCGGACCGTTCTCGCCTCCTTCCGGCGCTCGTTCCAGATGCCAATAGAGCATTCTCCGCTTCGGCTTCAGCAGCCGCCAAGTCCGCTGCAGTTTGTTTCTCTAAAGCTTGAGCAGCCAGCGCTCTTCCTTCCAAATCATCTTCGTCCAATTCCAAATTCAGCGGATCTTGCGCAGCGACTTCTTCTTCTTCCATCTTGACATCTGGAACATCTTCGTCATCTTCATCTCCTGCGTTCGCGCCATTTGATTGTAGAAGTTCGCTGTACGCTATACGTGAGCCTGGTGGGAGGCTCTGTCTTGCTTTCTCGACGGCAGTTTTCAATGTGTCTTCGGAAAGCACTTGAAGATTAGCAACTACCAGTTCTAGAACGAGGTTGACTGGAAGCGTAGAGATATCGAATTCGGCGATTCCAGCTGACAGAGGAGAGGCGCCAGCTGAGTTTTTGAAAGCTTGGATGAGGGGCATGAGGTGTTGGCGTGTGATTCCGTGGTTCGTATTGGTTGCGGTGCCAGGTGGAGGAGTAGCGAATGACGAAGTGATACTTCCATCGTCCAATCTCCTCCGCTTCAAAGCTGCTTCTTCATGATCTGGCACTGCGCCATATTGGTTAAAGCTTGAAGGCTGTTGCTGTCCTTGCACCCCAAATTCCTCAGGGCCTCTCTGCCTCTTCAAAGTAGCAGCCTCCTCCATCCGCTTCTTGTACTCCGCATCTGCCGCAACTTTCATCCTCATGTCTTGGCGATGCAGGAAATCGTTTATTTGCGCCGCGTACGAATTGCCATGTCCTGATCTTAGTAAGTGAATCAATGATATGCGAATGGCTTTCTCCACGGATTTGATCTGAGTCGCAGATGCGGAAGGCCCTGCAGATGTTAGGGCATTGGGAGTCCAATTTGTGAAGGCGCCGAAGATCAAGTGGGATAAGGCGGGTCGAGCTTTTACGAGTATTGCAAAGCTGTGAATGATGGAAGCGAGGACGTCGGGCGTGCTGCGTAAATTGGGAAATGGCAAACTCATTAAAGACTGTCCGAGGCATTTACGTGGGAAGAGTCTTTTGGGCAAACGCACCGACTAGTGTATAGGAGGGTGAAAGCTTCTTCGACGAGCTTGTTGGCTTCTGCTTCCAGTTCATTCGCTTTCAAGAAGGGATGATGCGATGGACACATTGACAGATTGATATCACCGCGATTCTGGAGCTGTACATGTATAGGAGAAAACATCAGTAGTGTTTCCCAATTCTATACTTGGAAAAAGCGAAACCAGCGTACCCTCGGATCCATAGAGCCTTTCGTCTGACTCTGTACGATCTTCTGTACGGCTTTCATTCCCGCTGTCTTTGCGCCTGTTGGACCATTCCTCCATGCGTTCAGACACATTCCTTTGCCCCTGACTGCTTTCTCCCATAGTCGTAGATCAGATCCAAAGCCGCAGCTGTGTTCCAGTACAATTTATTGGGAATGGAAATTGATAGTGATAGAGTCGGGACTTACGCATGTCGGAATATCAAAGGATATGCTGTTGCGAAGCATTGTATGCCTAGTTTCTGGATGTCGAGATTTGGGTCTTCGAGTATGAGGAGGATCGCGTCGACTGATTGGATGGTGACTGTGATTTATGATGGTATGTCAGTTTCTTTTAATGCGAAAGAGTGGGGGGATGTGGTAGTGGGCGGATGAATGTATGCGACACGGGAAAGAAAAGAGAAAGGACGGCCCATGATGATAGGGATAGGGGATAGATGGGAGATCCAACTCACGCTGTATCCTCTGGTCTATGGACAATGCATTGCTGATGGTTGCCATTCTTGCGACTACGAGTTCTACTACGTCTGCAATCCATCTCTTCAAGAGAGATCCGTTGCCAGCTCTTGCTGTGACTGAGACGATTGTTGGGTACAGCGTGGGTATGTATGCCGGATCGTGTTCTATGGCTGTTTTGACGCTGTTCAAGATGTCTGCCTGGCTCTCGCTGTCTGCCGGCTGGCTGAGGGCCTGGCTGAAGAGGATGAGGACGTCGTGGGCCGACGAGGCCATGGCAGCGCTCTAGATTGCGTTGATTCTGCGCTGTTTCGTTGGTTCTTTCTTGAATTGAATTCTCAGATTGGTCAAGCAGCAAGGGTCACCTTGAGAGCAACTCGAGCAATTACAGGACAAAGATGGTGAGAGAGCAGAAGCAAGGCAGTGAGATGGAGTTATATGCTGAATGATGGTTACTCCAACAGGCTGCAAACACGCAAGTTGATAGCAACATTTGGATCCATACCTGAGCTGACGCTGTGAATTGGATTGCAGCGCCGGGATCCAGACGCTCCTCGACGCAGAGAAGGAAGCAGCAAAGATCGTAAACAAGGCGAGGGAGTGTGAGCAGATTGTAGTCATCCATCAGATACTGGTCATTCCAAGATCCTGACAGATGGATTGATCCATCTAGACCGCAACCAGAGGGTCAAGGACGCTCGGGGTGAAGCAGCAAACGAGATTGAAGCATACAAGAAGAAGCAGCAGGGCGACTTTGACAAGTTTGACAGCGAGGTGCCATCCATACTCTGGCCTGGATCATAACGCCAACCTGACGCCGTGATCCCATCCCATCCCAGCACGCCGGAGACAACGATGCAATGCAGGCAGACGTAGACAAGAAGACTGAACAACAACTCGCAACCATCAGAGAACAGTTTGGAGACAACAAGCAGGCTGTCGTCGACAAACTCCTAGATAGAGTAATGGATGTATGGCCTCGCCTTTACTTCTGGGTTATGCACGCAGCTGATCATTCGTGTGTGTGATTTTTGCAGGTCCAGCCTGTCATACACAAGAACTACAGGAAGCCGTCAGCGGCATAGAGCACCACCTTGTACCTCACCGCTTTGGCCTCCACCTTTCCGCTCTCGCAGTCTCATCTCGCTGTTCGTTTCCTGTAACCCATCTTTAGAATCGTCATTGATATATCCACCCTCGGCCGCCGAATTCACAAGCTGATCACTCATTCGGGTGTCTATCATTCACGCTTTTCTCTTCATTACTCAGTCAGGAAGTATGGCCAAGCGCACATTTGCTAACTTACTGACGTATCAGATGCGCCATCAATACAGCGCGATGGTTCCGCGTCCAGAAAATGCGCAATCAAGCTTAGCACAACTCGAATACGCACATTGTCAGCCCGCTCGTCACTATGGTGCTGGAGAATGCCAGGGCACCCTCTCCAATATATCAGAGCATCCCCTAAATGCCCACCTGCAGCTGCGACCACCCGAGCGCAGTCGAGCTGACTCTAATGCCCGAATCGCAGCATACTGCCAGCGTTTTCCACTATGGGAACTCAGAGCATTTGTATCGCTGTACAAGCCTTTGCTCTACTATCCTCCGTATCAGGCGAGCTACGCATGAAGACGAGCCAATGTCGGTGAAGACGGCGCAAGATTGTCTTTCTCACAGCTAGCAAAGGGTGCATAAGGTTTTAGCGTCAAGCTGTAGGTGTGTAGCATATGCGTAGAATGCTGATGCGGCTTATGATCTTCCCCCCTACTGCTCTTAGCCTATTTGGCTTTGGCGAAGCGACATCGGCGCAGGCTGAGTCCTGGCGCAGGAGGCAGCGAAGTTAGTCCTCTCACAGGAGACCGGCGTAGCAAGTCGGCCACTGAATATAAACAGACGGACAACGGACAACCTACAATTTGGACGAGTACCGTAAGTGAGTATAGAACGGTCTCTCTGGGCATGGAACGGCATGTGTTGCATTGCAGGTATTAACGAAGATAGGACTGTGTTTGTGAGCCGCATATTCGTTCATCCTGCTGCACTCGGAGGCATATTAGAAAAGACTGGGCAGCATCGAGCTCGCTGTAGGTCTTGAGCTGTGTGCAGGTTTGAATGCTTGTACAGAGCGCTGGCTCATTCTCTCGACATTCGCTGTGTACTCAGCACTTTGGTGCATTTGCTAGTTTCGAGAGGAGACAAAGTGGACAAAGGTTGACTTTGTATCACAAACTTCTAACTTGAGTCGGCACCTTGCAGGATTGACCAGTTCTATGGACTTACATAGCACAACGAGCCATCAAGCATAGTGCAACACCATAGTCTTCACCGCCAGCTCCATCTCGCAGGATGTCAGGCCTGAACAACGACAAATATGCCTTCCTCAAGATGGAGGGTGAGCAGGCTGGATGATCACAGCAGGAGTAAAGCAGCTATCTGACTATATCTATCATTTCCCATGCAGCCCCGGCCTCGTACGTCGCTGGTCTCGGTAGAGGTGCCTCTGGTTTCACTACGCGATCCGATATTGGTCCTGCACGAGAAGGCCCTACCTCTTCAGAAGCTGCTGAAGCTGCAGCTCGCGGCGAACCTATCTCTACGAACGACCGGGGCAAGGGAGGCAATGATGATGAAGACGACGGAGGGCGCTATCAGGATCCAGAGAACGAGACTGGTCTGTTCGCTGGCACGCCCTACGACGCAGATGATCAGGAAGCAGATGATATCTACGAAGCAGTCGACAAGAAGATGGAAGACCGGCGGCGTGTGAGACGCGAGAAACGAGAAAAAGAAGAAGCTGAGAAAGCGAGGAAAGAACGACCGCCTATCCAAGAACAGTTTAGCGACCTAAAAAGAGGCCTCTCATCTGTTACTGAAGATGAGTGGGCATCCTTGCCTGAAGTCGGTAATCTGACGGGCAAGAGAAGGAAGAAGGACGATAGATTCGCTGGAAGGACCTTCGTCGTCCCTGATAGCATCATTGTGGGTGCAAGAGATAAAAACACTTACGAATCCAGCCTGGACGACAAGCAGATGGTGCGTGCCCTCGTATTTTCTTTTCTTGCATGAGAAGCAATAGCCATCTAATATTCGTATTTTGCAAACGTAGAACGGAGGACTAGTCACCCCTGCCGAAGGAGGCATCACTAACTTGGTCGAGATTGGAGAAGCCCGTAATAAAGTGCTAGGTCTCTCGCTCGACAAGATGCAAGACAGCGGGACATCTACGACTATTGATCCGAAAGGCTACCTGACCGACCTGGACAGCATCGTCACAAAGTCCCAGACCGAGATTGGAGATACAAAACGAGCCAGAGTGCTCTTTGCATCTCTCATCAAATCGAATCCGAAACACGCACCGGGCTGGATCGCAGCTGCGTCCCTTGAGAATATAGATGGAAGAGTCGTCGCTGCGCGGAAACTTATCGCTGAAGGATGCCAACAATGTCCGCGCTCCGAAGAGATCTGGCTGGCAGCTGCTTCCTTGAACACCACCGAGAACGCCAAAGTAGTACTAGCGAATGCGATTCAACATATTCCACAAAGCGTAAACGTCTGGCTGGCAGCTACGGACCTCGAGACGGACGTCAATAGCAAGAAGCGAGTCTTGCGAAAAGCTTTGGAATATATTCCAAACTCGATCAAGCTGTGGAAAGCGGCAGTTTCGCTGGAGGACGAACGATCCGATGCTCGAGCTCTGCTGTCTAGAGCAGTGGAGCTTATACCCTTATCCATTGAGCTGCGCCTCACGCTCGCACGTCTCGAAACACCCGAAAGAGCACAGCAGGTCCTCAACTCAGCTAGAAAAGCCATCCCTACATCGCATGAGATCTGGATTGCTGCGTGTCGGTTGCAGGAGCAGGAAGGCGGTGGAGATACTGTTGACACGATGATGAGCAACGCTATACGGACGCTCAAGAAGAAGGGAGTCGAGTTGCCCAGAGATGAATGGCTTCAAGAAGCAGCGAAATGCGAAGCGAATGGGTCAGTCATTACGTGCCAAGCTATCGTCAAGAATAGTATATACTTGGGGTTGGACGAAGAGGACAGATACGATAGATGGATCGAAGATGCGGAAAGCATGCTCAACGAAGGAAAAGTCGAGACTGCACGGGCGATCTTCGCTTACGCTTTGCAAGTCTATCCCAACAAGTCTGCATTATGGAACAGAGCGGCGGATCTGGAGAAGAGACATGGGTCTCGCGAAGCATACATTGCACTCTTACAGACGGCAGTGGAGTCGTGTCCGCACGCCGAGATCCTCTGGCTCAAAGCTGCGAAAGAATGCTGGCTTGGCGGCGACGTACAGCGTGCTCGACAGATTCTCGAAGATGCGTTCAGAGCAAACAGGGAGAGTGAACAGATCTGGTTGGCGGCTATCAAGCTCGAAGCTGAGAATAACGAATTGGAAGCTGCTAGGGCACTCATGCTTCGCGCTCGAGCGTTGGCGGGTACAGATAGGATATGGATGAAGAGCGCTGTCTTTGAAAGACAGCATGGAACACCTGAAGCAGCACTTACAACGGTCAATGAAGCCATCTCAAAATTCCCCACGTTCGACAAGCTCTACATGATCAAGGGTCAAATACAAATCGGGCAATCCAATATCTCAGGCGCCAGAGAAACATATGCGGCGGGAACGAAGAAGTGTCCACAATCAGTGCCTTTGTGGATACTCTCGGCGCGCCTGGAGGAGGGAGCAGGGTTGGCGATAAAGTCCAGAGCTTTATTGGAGAAGGGACGGTTTCACAACAAGAAGAGCGAGCACATATGGCTCGAGAGCGTAAGGGTAGAAGAGCGAGCTGGAAACATCGCACAAGCCAAATCTCTCGTGTCGAGAGCTCTTCAAGAATGTCCCGTGTCTGGCTTGCTATGGTCAGAGTCAGTATGGATGGAAGCGCGGCCGGCGCGCAAGACCAAAATGCTGGACGCGCTTAAAAAGGCGAACAACGATCCTCTCGTGGTACTTACCATAGCTCGAGTATTCTGGTCTGAGCGCAAGATCGATAAAGCGAGATCGTGGATGGAGAAGGCATCATCTGCAGATTCAGATATAGGGGACATATGGGCGTGGTACCTCAAGTTTGAGCAGCAACATGGCACGAAAGAACACGTCGCCGCCGTTATCGAGAAATGCAAACAGGCCGAACCCAAGCACGGCGAGCTGTGGCAGGCCGTCTCGAAGGATCCTTCAAACAGCAAATTGACGATAGACCAAATCTTGGTGAAAGTAGCCAAATCACTGCCTGAAAAGCCAGCGCCGTGAGCGATACCGCGTAATAGGCACATTCGCATTCAAGCAACCTTTTTTTCCCAATCGTTATGTATTACTGCTGTAGATGAGTATGTGTTGTCACCTACCGTACAAAGACGAAGTTTAGCACTGTTTGACGAATGTTCGCTTGGCTTTTCAGCGAATCTCGACTTCTTGTGAGATCACACGAAGCCAATCATGGCTTCATTATTGCGAGCATACAAGTCCGCCAACACACTCTCCTAAAGAACGCGGCGTCGCAGCACAACTGAACGTCATCCAGCTCGTCCGTAGCCCGAAGACCTAAACTTACAGGAATGGCCACCGCAAGCGAATGCACTTTGTCTATCGACATAATCCCACTAACTTGCTGCCATTTATCATATTGCCAGGCGGCTGCGCTGTTTGGAGCTGGTAAATGGTCCATACCCCTATCCACTGCCTGCATGACCAGACATCCTTATCCTGCGCTCTGCAGGCGATATTCTGGCGCAGCAAGGCGTAGAAAAGAAGGGCCTGAGGAATCATGATGTTCTACGGACGACTCGCTTGGCCTTCTACGGCGGATGCATCTTTGCTCCCATCTTGGTGCGGCGCGACAAACGTCTTTGTCGAGCACTCTAGCTTCTAGCTTTAACAACGATCCACCATTACAGATGCCATGGTTTGGTGCTCTGGGCAGAATACAATTCCATAGCAAAATAGCGACAACAGTCGCGCGTGTATGTCATGATACATGCACATGCCAGACACACAGACTAATGTGCCTCTTCAGGTTGCAGCCGATCAACTCATAGCAGCGCCCTGTCTGGTCGGGCTCTTCTTCACGGCCATGCCAATCTTAGAGGGTAGACCGGAAGATATCAAGAAGCGCCTATCAGAGAAATGGGGAAACACCCTATATAAGAACTGGTTGGTATTCGTACCAGCTCAAACCATCAAGTATGCTTGTTGCGCGCTCGCCTACAAGGTCGTACGTACTCAGCTGAGTTGATTTAACTCCAGTATGAGCATCGTGCCTCCACCGCTGCGCCTGCTGGCGGTCAATGTAGTATCGTGAGTACTTTAGCGGTCTCTTGTTGAGAGCAAATGCCTGAGTCGTGGATGCCTACAGGCTCTTCTGGAGTATGTTTCAGCTTGGAGACTGTGTTCGTTCAACCTGTTGGCTAAACCTTGACTGAACAGATACCTACCTGTCTTGGGCAAATAGCGCGACACCTCTGCTCGAGAAGAACACGAATCTCGTCGAATTCGCCGAAAAGCTGTAGGCGTCAGTGCGGGTACATATATTGCTTGAAAGGTAGATCGCTTTATAGAGCTTCTGGCTTCGGCAGTGCATCCACTAGACAGTCTACAAGCACTTGGACATTTCCTCGTTGTTTAGCGGACATTGGTATGATTGCTCGCTCTACTCCATCGTGCTCCTGCCATTCTTTCGCAAGCTGTCTTATACCTGCCAACTTTGACCGCAGCTCCTCGATCCGTTCAGGACTGGAAGACTCGTCGGCAACATCTGCTTTATTCCCTACTATAATTCGCGCTCGCTGGCTGAGTCCTGGCTTATAGGCCTCCAATTCTGATTGCAGTACTTGGAGGTCTTTCTGCGGATCTCGAGCTGAGAGGTCGATAACATAGACCAGCACTTTGGACCTTTCAATGTGTCTCAAGAAATCGTGGCCTAGTCCGACGTTATCTGACGCGCGTGGCAGCAGGCCTGGGCAATCTGCGATTGTCAAGCGCAGCATCTCTTGTCGAGCTTCCTTGTGAGCGGGCCGTACAGAGCGAGTACGAACCGAATCATCTGTGGCCGATGTTTCTTCGATAGTCCCGCTTGCAGTGATGGTAGAGAAAGAGGCATCATCGAATACGATAAGTGTGCCGATTTGAGGTGAAAGTGTAGTGAAAGCGTATGAAGCGACAGTCGAGCGACTATGCGTGAGAGCTCGCAGAAGTGTACTAGCCAGTTTTTGTCAGCATCAGAACTTCTACCCGCTGAGAAAGTGTGCACACCTCTTTCCAGCATTCGGTAAGCCGACCAGACCGACATCTGCCAATGTCTTCAACTCGAAATCGAGGCGCATTGATTCTCCTGGCCTTCCTCTCGTCGCAAACTTAGGCGTCCGGAGGAGTGTAGATGTAAAGTAGGGATTTCCGTATCCACCCTGTCCGCCTTTCAGGAGGAGCATTTTCTCGCTGATCGTGTCGATCGCCTTGTCGTTGCCCTTGTTGAGGAGTTCTGACTCTAGCTCGACATTCGCAGGCTTCTTATCGAAATCCATCTCTAGAGGCGGCGAGGTCAGCCGCTTGTATGCCTGTCTCCGTTCTTCTTCCAGTAGTGACATTTCCAGATCATTCACTTGCTTATTGGTAAGGACAGCGTTCGCGTCCGTCGAGCTTGGATACAGCACGAACAGCTTCCGTCTTCTAGCAATGAGATCTTCATCGTCTTCTTCTCGGGCCTCTTTCTTGAGTCTTCTCCTAAAATCTTGCAGCGATTCGGACAGTATCTCTTGCTCTTTCTCTTCTTCTATTACACTGTAGCCGCGCTGCTCGCGAATGACAGTCCCGTAAGGAACCTCGATTACCAAGTCTTCGCCTCGTTTCCCGTGCCTCCATGTGCCTTGGCCAGGCTGGCCGTTCGTCGCACTCATGCGCTTCTTTAGCGTCGATAGAGATGACAGGTGCGCTACAGGCCGTATGTACACGTTGCCGCCTTGTCCACCATTTCCTCCAGATGCTGAGATTGAACGTTAGCGCATCCTCTGCTTTCTGTGTGAGAAGACCAATTTACGCGGGCCATTGGGCACAAACTTCTCAGTGTGGAAAGCTACGCCCCCATCGCCTGCGAAGTCACTGATTGGTATATGCCGGCTTGAGGCGATCTACTCGTTTCTCACCTCCCTTGCCTATTACAACGAGTTAGCCGCTAATCTACAAGGAGCGTTGTGGTAAACTGCGCACCTGCGCTGACATGTAATGTTATCTTGTCTACAAAGTCCTGTCCCTAGACGAAGGAGGACCCTGGTCAGTGTACCAAGATTGCGGATTTCATCGGTTCTCCCAGTCAGCACCCTTTTAGTTATCCGTTTCTTTGTCTTGTCAAGCCTGGCGGTAAGTCTGCGACCAGTCCTGGCATCATGATAGTCTTCTTGGTCATTGTAGGCAGAGGCAGAGGTAGCTGTCGACTGGAATCTTCGGCCCATCATGGCGGTAGGAGAAGCATAGCAGGTGCATAGGCAGCATTGCGCGAAGCTGCGACGAGCCAGCGACGTCGTCGACATTGTCACAAGAGAAAGGAAAGCTCGAAATGACTTGGCTGCCTTTTCTCGTAACGAATCAGAGAGAAATGTTTCGTCGATGCGCTGCGTGCGCTTTGCAGCAGCTACAAGCATCAACCCAGCCAGCTTCAGCGTCCAGCTCGCGCATAGCTGCAAGACCTTTTCTCAGCCAAAATGCTCGAAGTTACGCGACGAGACCGGCTAGTGATAGCAGCAGCAGCGCCGGTCCTACACCTTCTACTTCTTCATCATCCTCATCCTCTGTATCACCTCCTCCCCTTCCTCGTCCCCTAGGCCTCACTGAACCGCCGCGAAAACATGTGAAACCGTCTCTGCGCGAAAGAGCAGTCAAAATGGCAGACAAGGATGCCAGAATGGAGGAAAGGCGGCATCTGTACGCAGATGCAAATGTTATTATGTCCTTGGGAGTCAGCTAACGGTTGCGAACAGCATCAAAGAAGCTTCGACAGGCTACTTTGAAGACTATAACAAGCTAAGGCATCAGGGCGGGAAGCTCTGGGTTGCGCCGCGTACTCTGATACAGGAAAAGGTACAGCCTTTGGTTTCGCTCGCTGGGTCCCTGCTGACAGGAAATGCGAAAGGCCGCTCTATATTTCCCTGAAATGACTGGGACATCGCTAGGGTCGACTTCAAAAGAAACGACACATACAAGCGATTTACTGAAGGGCAAGATATCCATAGTCGCAATGCTCAATACGCGTATGTCGGAAGCCCACATCGATAGCTATGTCGGGAGTACGGCCGCATCTGCGCCGTCGAATAGCATACTCAAGACGTTCAAAGAAGATCCCCTGTTTCAGTATGTGCAGGTCAACTGTCAAGAAAACACCTTGAAGTGGCTTCTTGTCGGAATCTTCCTGTCATCCTTGAGAAGATCAGTTCCAGAGGACTATTGCAAAACGTATCTCGTCTCGACAGAGAACCTGGAGTATATCCGAGAGGTTGGTCTCCCATTGCTGTTGGATGAAAGCCGTCTCAACGCTGACGGTTGGTCTGGACAGCCGATGGGCATGACGAACAAGCATCTCGGCTACATCTACCTGGTCGATGAAAATTGCAAGATCCGGTGGGCAGCTCTATCCTTTGCGCAAAGAGCAACAACAGCGAATGAAGGCGATCCGAAGTTTGTGGATGAAGTGACGGCTCTAAGCACCTGCACAAGCGTCCTCCTTGAGCGACTCCGGGGAAAGACGTCGAGTGAAGGCAAAAGTGGGCAAGCTCAATGAAGACGGAATAAGCGGTATGCTCTCATGAGGAGCGTTAAGAGATCGTTCCATAAACGATGGAAAAGCTTAGGGACGGAAGAATGGAATATCAGGCTGCATTGCATCGAAGCGATGACTCCTGCTGGAACCCTACAATACAGAGAATAGCTGCGCACAGCAGGGTATACTAGCTATCACACGCAAAGATCTCCAGCGAACTAGGTAGCCTCTCTCATCAAACATGGCCAGTGGTCTTTTCCGACTTCTCTTGCTGGCCCTGCTTCCCCTCTGTCTTCTTGTCGGAAGCCAGTGTCTGTGCAAACTTGGATCGTGCGCGGATCTGCGGACCTTTCCAGTAGAATACGTAGATGGGAATGGTGACGAGTACCGCAAGACATCCTAAGAGTGTGCTAGCCCAGGCCAAAGGCTCAGAGTCGCTGAGATTGGAGTATAGAGGACCAGCATAGAAGGCAGCGATACCTGCAAGGAAGTCTCGCGCAAACCCGTTGCCTCCTACTGCAGAAGCTGAGAATGGACCATACGAGCTGATCATATAATCGACAGTCGAGAAGTAGATGACGTAGTTGCTGATACCGACCAACGATGTGAACAGCAAGCTTGCAATCCAAGGAATTGGAGGACCAGTCGAAGTCCATGCGAATCCGAAGAGACCGATAGACAAGAGAGGAGCAGTGTAGAGCAGCCAATACAGTCTTCTCTCGGGAGCTACTGCATCTGGATCCTTGGCCAGATCTCGCTCCATGCGAGTGATGAAAGGCCAGCACGAGAAGTAGGCGATGAAATATCCGACGCCGATGGCCACGAAGGCTAGCCCTTGAGCGATGATGCCAAAGTTCCATTGTGAGTAGACAGGTCCGTAGGCTTCGAGGAAGGTGAAGATGAGAGCATCGCTGAATCCGGATAGCAGGGACAGACACTGAGAAATCATTCAGTGAGGATAAAGTCAAGAGTAATGATAATGAGAGTACTCACGAGAACGATAGGCTCCGTTGCGAACATGACGAAAGGTCGCGACATGGTCATGAGAACTTCCTTGATATCCCACTCCCGCTCGCGCAACTCATCGGGCGCATAGATGTTCGAGTTGCCTGCAGCTCGCTGACGCTTGGCGGATCGCATCATGATGATTGACTCCTTGGTTTCAGGCGTGAAGAAGTGGAGGAACTGAACAGCTCCGCCGAACATGAGCTGTTTACTGATAGTCAGCAACGTATCAAATGAAGAAGAACGAGTGCATGTACCTGTAGCCAGAAGTTCCAGCGCCATCCAAGGTATCGAGCCTGGAAAGAACCTGCGCGGACATACTTCAGTCACATGCCCTACGATTCCCACTAGCCGACTCACCGAATATGGGACCAAGGACAGATCCACCCACAGACGACAAGACAACGAACGCCACAGCTTGACCTTGGACTTCGGCCTCGAACATGTCGGCGATGTAGGCCAGCGTAACGGATCCACCTGCACTGGAGAAACCTCCGAGAACACGGAAGACGACGATGGAAGCGTAATTAGGAGCCAAAGCGCAGCCGAGAGCCCACATGTTGACGAAGAATAGGGATAGCTGCATGATTGGCCATCGACCGAACTCTTCAGAGAAAGGTGCCCAGAGCTGCAAAGGGATGAACGTAAGACTTTGGATGGAGTACATGATGATGGATGCCCTCACCTCGCATCCGAAGGCATAACAGATCAGGAAGAGGCCTTGACCCAGTCTTGCAGTCTGGGAAGAGATGCCGTACTCTGCCTCGAGCTGAGGAACAGCACTACCGTATACACCAGCGTTGAAGTTCATTGAGCATTGGATGGCGAAGATGACAGACAGGATCCACCACTTCTTGGTCGAGGAGAACTTGTAGCCAAGTTCGTCATAGCATTCTTTGCGGTGTAGGACGACCTTCCCATCTGTTCTGGGTTCTACTCGACTGATAGTGTGGGTGAGAGACTTCTCAAGGCCAGCCAGATGATGATGATGGTGTTCGGCGGCCTTGGCTTTATCGCTTTCGACAGGCGGAGTTCCGGGGATAGTGGCCTCCTCCGAAGAGAGACTAGATGATACCAATGACTGTTGGGAGGAGTGAGGCTTTGTGGAGGACTCGACGTCCATCGAAGGAATCGCGGACGAGCTCATCACGATAGGAGCAACACAGTGAAGAAGAAAGCAGAAAGACAAACTACCGGGAAGGATCATGTAGACTCTGTTGTGTGCAGCCATCTTGCTCGCTGTTTGTGGCGCGTTTGGTAAACAAGCATCGGTCCTAATCAAAATTTCGATGTCAACGGGTCAGTCAGCAGTCATCACGGTGGTCTGGATCGTTTCTGTGCATGCATATGGATAGGAGACATCGAGCACGTCGATAAATATAGCGGATGCGCTTCCGAGTTCGAGAGGACCAGGCAGACCTGTGCCGGCCCAGACATGAGATACTTGACGACAAACATAAGTTCCATTGGGCGTTGTGCAGGTCGCTCAATGAAATATCATCGTGAGTAGTAGAGCTGGCCTGCCTCTTTCCCGCAATTTCTCGATGCATGCCGATCTTGATTTCAGTCTCACGTATATATGATGGAGTATCGAAAGCACTCTCATGCATGCATTGAGCCTCATATCATTGTGAGTAGCGCTGTATTAGTCTGGGATGCGATCCCAGTGGTCTTGCTGTTTGCCCGAGACCGACGGGATCCGGCTCCCGATCGCTTTCTCTTGTACTGAGGAGACGAGTCGGCCAGCGCAGCTGCCGCATAACGAATCATAGGATGAGTTCTGAGTCGGCCAGTCGACGAGGCTTCAGAGCTGCGCCGGCTGCTGTAAGCTGGCGTAGCTTCTGAATAGAGGGGTAACGGTTCGTCGCTGGGCCGCCGTACCCGATAGGGCTTTGGAATTGGAGGCTCTCCTTCGGTGTAGTAATGGCTTTCATCTGTCGCAGTTCCGCATCGGGGTGGCTTCGGAGTGATGCCTTTGCGTCGAAGCTCGTTTAAAGGGTGAAGCTCGCCTAGCCAGGAGGGTGCCTTTCGATTGTACTTCTCGATATAGCGTACGCAGCAGAAGCCGCTCTGCAACTGACCGACCGTCACAGACTCAATGGTCAATTGCTTTGTGTGACCTGGCGCAACCAGCTTCACTTCGTAAGGAGAAGAATAATTGAGCGGAACTTTCCGAGGATCTGCTGTTGGATTTGTTCGCATGAACAGTAAGCCGTCTTGCTCATAGATTCGCTTGTCGTCAGCGGCGATCCGCTCGTACAGGATTGGGTTATTGTCGTTTTTCAGGCGTGGGAACTCGTTCAGCAGACGCTCCAGCGCGTATTCAGCTTCGAGCGTCTGCTGCATTCGTCGCTCGAATCTTTCAACCTCTCTGTTGTAGCTCTGCCAACTCGCAAAAGAACCGGAAGAGGTAGACGGGGACCGGGAGAAGGCAGGCGTTCTTTGCCCTGGCCAGTAGTCTGCACTGTTGTAGCTCTGCCAACTCGCTGAAGAAGAAGAAGAGGATGAGGATGAGAAGGTATGTCCTGCCTCATCAACACGACGACCTGATCGAGAAGATCTGTCGTTAAGCTGAGTTTGCTGCCTTGATGCCCTGTATGAACCCCAGGAAGAGGCAGAATTACTACCACTGGCATTACTTTTTCGCCGTGCGACAGTGAAATCTGGATCTAGCTGCTGGCAAAGCTCGCGGCCAATCTGTCGGTTTGCTTCTCTTACACGGGCTCGCTCAAGGGCATACTGTCTTCTCCTCGCTTGCATTGAGGCGTTCGACGCCCGCGATCCTGCGCTGGCTGCTTGACGTAAATCCTAAGTCAGCTACAAGCAGCGACAGCGTAGACAGGCAGAACTTACATGACCGGGACAAGCTCTCCGACGAGCTGTCATTGCTATCCCTTCTGCGGTTGTTATTTGGCATTTGTTGCGTTTCCTGGGTTAGTGAGCGAGTGAAGGCATCCTGTATTGTGCCAGAGCTCCTCCCACGCAGGCTTTACTTTGAGGGCCATGTAAAGGCACTGGCTGATGGGGAGCGATAGATAGGGAGTCGGATACGCCCTTGTGCGAGCCTGCAAAGGGCTGTTATACCAAGGGACAACGCGCCCCTATGAACCATGGCCGGCGCTTATCCGCTTGGAGCGTCAGAGGATGTCAAGAAGAAGGTGATCTCAGTCTGTCAGTCATCTCAGATGGACGTTTGTCGATAGTTCTGGGTCGACCAGCCAACATCCATTTTCGGCTGCGCACCACTTCGCAGCCATTTGGGGCATTGATTCTGGTCATCTTGACTCTGTTCCATCACCACGTCGAAAGACATCCTCTTCTGGTGGTTCTGACAGCAATCCAGCAAAGCTCTTCAGGCGTTCGTCCATCCATCGCATCATGCAGAACCAGAACCATCAGAATGCGCCTCCGCCTGGCTATGCGACCATCACCAGAGTTGCGCGAGGTCGCAGCTTGCGCGGCATAATCCTCGTCTGCGTCTGCTGCTCGTTCATCTGGAGTCTCGTCGTCGGCGTACACTACGTGCGTGCGGGAACCGAAGGTGCGACTGCCAAAAGGTCGTTCGCCTAAAGACCCAAGACTGATCCGAGTACCTGTCTGTACAGAGGAGGGTGTCTCTAGCAGACTCAAGACGGTCTTCCTCGTCCAAGGGATCATGTTCTTTGTCCTGGCAGCTTTAGAAATCGTCGGGTTTCATGCAGCTTGGAAACAGAACGTCAAGAGTGGCCGTCTCTACGTTATCGCTACGATAGCTGGAGGTGTACTCATGACAGCCACAGAGATCCTGCGCATGGCCTTGCATTTCATCTGGGAGTCCGACATCAAAGCTGCATGGTATGCGGAACTCTCTACGGCACTTACAACGGCTTCGCTCACTCTTGCTGCTATATTCAGTGCGATTCAGAATGCTGGAGCCGACACAACTGAGAACATCACAGCTTGGTGCAACAGAGATTGGACAAACGGGATCTGGCGTGATGCCGCCTGGCTCGTCTTTGGCGTAATCTGTTCGATCCTCATGTACATCCTGTCTCGAGCATACTATCATCAACTACTGGCCGGCGGCGTCGAGAATGCAGCGTCGAATCGCTACCACCTCAACTCGTTCAACCCTGCTCCATACGGCCAGGACCCTCCTTTCGTTCCTCCATACGGTCCCGATGGAGGAGTCAATACCGTGCCAGGCTACAACACGTCTCAACCGCCAATGTACGATGCGCCTGCCTATGCACCACCTGAAAAGGGAATGATGGGAGACCGAAAGAGCATGTCGAAGGATGAGGAAGCTGGCATCGAGAGTGGATTGGATAGAGTCGATCTGGGTAGTCATGTGGAGCACAGTAACACTTTCGGCAGGTCCGACAGCGAAGTCACTCTTCCAGGCAGACAAGGCGAGGGTCGCGTATGAGAGTAGGACATTGCAGGCTTCTATTCGGCTATAATAGTACACAAGTAGATGTAGACCGGTGTACTCTACTGCGACTTTCCCATTCCATGGACTTTAGATGTTGCGAATGTATCACTCAATCACGCTTGTGCTTCTCCCAAAAACTCCAAGACCAGTCAATTCAATTGCGACAATGGAGGGAGAAAGAGAGCAGCAGAACTTGCCAGACTCGACAAACGTTGCCGAAGGGTCGTCCAACAGTACTACGACGCTAGCCGGCTCCGATCTAGGCACTGGCCAGGAGGTCGAGGGCCAAGACGCGACTGGCATCAACGAAGACAACGCAGCGCTGGTGCAAGCGAGGATACCACTGCGAAGGAACTCGTCAAGAAGATCAGCAGCTCCTGGCACGCCTCGAGCGACTCACGCCAGAGCCAAATCCACCTTGCCAGACACGC